>OY735273.1:4845082-5393423 GCA_963457715.1 Argyresthia albistria
GTAGTTTAATAACGAGCATCCCTATTTAGGGCCCTAAATGAGTGCACTTTCTGCCTGAACGCCTAATTAGGTGTAGTGTAATAACGAGCATACCTAATTAGGACCCTAATTAGGTGTAGTGTAATAACGAGCGTCCTAAGCCATACTCCACCGCGCTGGGTCAGTAGACCCTCAACTCAAACCGATTGTTTACAAACTCGACCATACATGTTGATTTACTCAGTCAGGACTTGTGCTTTTATAGTATTCGTGTTGCAATGCTGATCCCGTATAGACCTGTTCAGTGACAAGAGAGAATGTGACTCCCGGAATACTCAGCAGCTGTGTTATACATTAGAATGTAAGAATAGAATAAATTAATAATTAATACACATCTGGGCCGCGAGTCGCTTACTGAATCGCACGGCAATAGCTATACGCAAATTTCCACACCCCCAATTCTACAAACAGTGCCAGTTACAGGGCGCAGAAACCAGTTTTGTTTGTAGCGGGCGCGGCACGTCTCGGCGTCGTCGTGAAGCCCAAAACGAGGCAATAGCGAGAGCCCGAAATTGTTTGGTTTGTAGCGCGCGCGGCGCGTCTCGGCACCGTCGACAAGTCAAAACTGTTTTTTTTGCGCCCTCGCTATTAGCCACTGGCACGCAATTCCGTACGCGACTCCCGGCCCAGATCCCGTTTGTGACCTGTTCAGTCGCAAGAGAATCCCCAGAATAAACAGAATGATGATGATGATGACTTAAAGTCTTCACAAAATAAAAGGCCCGTTTTGACAGTTCACGCCCATGAAGTTTAAACCCCTAATGCGTAGGTATTAATAGCCAACTGTTGCGTACAAGCAAAGCTTACATGTTGCACCTAGGAAAACCGCTTCTATTACCTACGCGTTAGGGGTTAAAACTTCATTGGCGTGAACTGTCAAAACGGGCCTTTTATTTTGTAAAGACTTTAAGTAAATAAATAAAAGTTATTTTATTTCATAAAAACTGTTGCCTTTGTACATGTTGTTTCCATTTTAAATTGTCATAATGTATTGATTTCTGTTCAATAAAGTAAATACCTCTATATTGAATATTGACTATTACATGAGTTGGTGTTGCTTGCAGTGCGGGATCATTCTCAAGAATGACGTGCACGCGCGCAAACACTACCGAGACGAGCACCCCGGTGTCGAATACCTCAAGCGGTACATGTGCGACCAGTGTGGACACACCACGCAGGTACGCATAACTATACAATAGATAATACAATACAAAATTATTACACAAACAAATCACCCCCCCCCCCCCCCCCCCCCGCGGCCCAAAGGTGCCCATCTGGCAGCGTTCCCGCGCTGCACAGAGAGTGAGATTCTCTGGACCAGGAAAGCCCCGAAGCAACGTCCTTTATAAGGGCCCGATTAGCACAGAACTAATAAAACTACGTACAGAAGGTTCACTTCCGAACAAAAGTCAAGTTTAGGTGCAAAAATATATTTGTCCATGCTGCTGCATTGCGAAATTGAAACTTATCGTATGACACGAGCTTTCATACTGACACGATGCCGATCACGCAGGGTTGCGAATCGCACTCAGTTGTTTTCGGCGTCATTGTTTTCACGCGGCCCGCGCGCCGAGAGCCGAGCGACAACCATGTCACAAAGACCGACTGGCGCGTTTGGTCGGCCGTGAAACCCCCCTGCTATTAGCCCATATTTACTCACTGCGTAGTTGTTTAAGTTATTAACCTGCTATAAGTATTTTGCGTATCAAGTTGAAATACAACATTAATTGCCTGATTTCTGTTGAATGTAATAAAATAACAAAACCGGTAGGATTTATATAGTATGTTTATTTTGTAAGTTTTAAAAGGTGATTTAGCCTGTGAAACAAATGTAATTATTGGTATATCCCTAATGACTGTGTCATAAAGTGTGATATTTGTATTAACTTGTGTTAAATAAAGAACTTTGAAAAACAAAACTCACTGCGTAGTATTTGCATTTTCTTTATCCACTGCTGTGCGTAGGCCTCATAACCACGCTATTTACTCCGATCCTGAGTATTGAATGAAAGTAGGGACGTACCTACCATTTGAAAAGAGAGAGAAACTGGCCAACAGTTTTACTTGCAGGAGCAACTCTCCCACCGCACACTCGGCCTCACACACAGTACAACAGTATAACTTGTGTCGTGAGAGCCAAACATAGCGACGACACAAAACAGATAAACATCCAAGACCCAGGCACGAAATAAATAGTGGCTCTGTGAGCTGTAGACCACGCGAACGACACTGGGAATAGGCTTGTGGCCAAGGTAATCCAATAAATCTAGGAACAAGTCTTAAGTTGAAGCATTATGTACAAAATGGCTTGACATTCTCAGAATTGTATATTTCCAGCAGATATATTTTATAAAGTCAATTTTGTGCAAAAAAAGACAGAATTTGATGGCACTTTTACATGACGTCATTCTTTTGTTATTTCATAGAACTCAGGAACAAAAGTTCCGTTTTGACAGTTCATAAAAAGTATATATTTTGACTTGACAGGCCACAAGCCTATTAGAGTTTTTTTTTTTCATTATTTTCCATCCCCTCACCGCTCACACCGTACTTGAAGTTTATCGGATGAACAGATGGAAATATTATAAAAACAAATAACCCGACTGCATTTTCTTTCAATAACACATACAAACTTATGAATGTACCTGGTTACGTACATGGAGTATGAAAGTAGCCGCACCAATAACTTTGTAAACTACATTTTGCGATCTAAAATACAACCTATTGACTTTTCACTAAAATTATAAAGTCTGTGTCACTCTCACGGTCTCCACGAATCCAGCGACACCTCATTTGTTAATATCCGTCGAGCCGATTGGGCTGTAGTGTTTTTTTAAATTTTCAAACCCCATATCTCCGCCATTTTGAAAATAAAACCAATAACCGAATCGACAAAAATGCTCATCGGTTGAGAAATGCGACCTGTAGAGGAGGATACACAGACAGACAGACATACGAAATCATTTTGCCCAATCCTGAAACGGAGACGCTCGGTCAATAATACTGATGCTTATATACTGTGATGTTTTTCGCAGCAATACGCGAACCTGATCGTACACATGCGCACACACACGCGCGAGAAGCCGTACGCCTGTCCGCACTGCGACCGCAAGTTCAGTATGCCCAGCAACAGAGACCGGCATATTGTGGTGAGTTGAGTTTGTCCAGACACGGACCGACATATTGTAGTAAACATTTACATACAGGCACATACATTGCTTCTGGCCCCACACTAGGATACCCTGTGTCGTGGGAACCAGAAACAGCTACATCACAAACATGTAAACATCCAAGACCTGGGGTTTTTTGTCCCCAGCCGGGATTCGAACCCGGGACCTCTCGCATAGTAGGCAGATGCGCAACCGGTGCGCCGCCACAGAGGTCGTCAATAAAAAAAAGGTTTTGGTTTCATATATTTTGTTTTGTTTTCAAAGAAAGCCCCTAGCCTCGCAAATGCAGATTCTTACTGCACAATTGGTAACTATTGTCACAGGGTGCTCATCCCACACAAATAAGAATTAGTAACCCTTCGTAAAAAAGAGATGGCGTGAGGAGTTAGATTTGTACTTTAAACGCCATGGTTTCAGTTGACATACTAATCTTAGAATAAATTCTATATATCTTGGCGCCATCTCGTGGTATTTGCAATTTTTCGATGTTACCAAGCGATAATGCCCTCGAACTAAAGAAGCTTCCGTAGCATCTCAGTTTACGCCCCGGTGCCATATTTTGTTCTAGGTGGTCTATTTGTATTAGTATAATATTATAGTATCTGTGCTAGTCTAGTAAGTTTAACCGGCATCATATGATGTCTCCCGTAGAATCGGGATTAGCCAGATATCAGAGGGATCTGTAGCTTACAGACTATCTAAACGACTCCCCGGACTCATCGGAACATTACACACGAGCAAACACACCCTCACAACATACACACACACTCACACGCACCATTCAACACGCAGTTCACCACTCAACTCATTCATTAACGTAATCTTTATTCATAACTAGCTGACCCGGCAGACTTCGTACTGCCTCAATCGATAAATAAAAGACCTAAACTTTTGTATAAATTAATTTCAAAACTGACTACCAGCTGATTGATTTACTATGGGAGGGCCAAATTTTTTTTTCATATTTCGACCTATGTTCTTTGGGGAAACTTGTTGAGTTTCATGAGCACATTCACCTCCTTCCGTTACACTCTGTATATATATTTTAGTACAACTTTGAACTTTATGCAGCGGTAATAAATTGCAAATTGACTCTTTGACGTTACGAACACACCTAAATTGCTCAGACAACAGTGAGTGATTATAATTTAATATGAACTTTATTGAATAGCAATAAAGTTCAAATTGACTCCAGAAAACGATTGACTCTAGAAAACGTTTGTATGGGAAATAGAAAAGGGCTGTTTTTAGGGTTTTCCCGGAAATTATTCGATTTTTTCTCGCCTTTTAAACCTTCCCTAGACCTCCACGAACATTTCAAGACTAAGATAAGATAAATCCGTTCAGCCGTTCTCGAGTTTTAGTGAGACTAACGAGCAGCAATTCATTTTTATATATATAGATTGTTATGCTATGTATGGTGGTTGGTTGGTTGGTATGGTAATGGTTGACGACACTTTATTCTAAGTTTTTGAAGGGTCTTGTTTCGTTATTGGCATTTCACAATTTGTACCTATTAATATGTTTTCATTTTACGTTGTGAACTGCTGTGAAACAACTAATAAATATATAACTAATAAACGCCAGGTCCACACTGGCGAGAAACGCTACGAATGCGAGCACTGCCACCGCCGCTTCACACAACGCGGCGCGATGAAGCTGCACATACAGACCGTTCACCTGAAGATACCGTACGCGCCCTGGGACAAGAAGAACAGGAGACGCCGGAAGGAGCTGGAGGGGACCCTGCCGCCGCCTCCGGAGCCCAAGCTGCTGGTGGACGCGAGCGGCGAGTATATCAGTGCGTACATTACTTATAATAATGAGTAGGGTAAGTAGTTTACTTGGCTTGAGACACTGCCGTATGTCTTCATACAGACGGTTGTCAGCCGTGCCAGTTTCTTTGGGTCTGAGCTAGCTGTGACCTCTTTCTCGCATAGGATGGGATGCGACGGGTGACAGCTCGGTCACAGCCAAAGAAACATGGAACTGGTCAATACTGTACATTCACTGCAGGCTTGAATAGTGTTGATCTCTACCTAGCATGACCACGGCATATTTTTTTTATTTTCTTTGCGGTAGGTACAGTCACGGTCAGTTATATCGTAGCGGTGGAGGTACTCAAATATTTCTGAGCAGCAACAAAGTAGTTTCTCATTTGGCGTTAATTCATTTACACCTTGTATATCAACTAAAACATCAGAACATCCAATTCTTCATAAATATAAGAGCAGCCAGGGTGATCATGAAGATCTGAACAGCTGCCCTCATATTTATGACGAATCGGAAGTTCTGATGTTTTAGTGATATACATACAATAGTGTGCCGAATTTATTGAAATTGAATGCTGCTCAGAAATACTTGAGTACCTCCACCGCTACGATGTATCTGATGGTGACTGTACATGTTTTAATTTCGGTGAAGTGCGTGTCGTGTTGGAATATGGTCTTACTGTTTAGCGCCGATTGGAATTCGGTATTATTGTCATGCCTAAAGATCTGTCAGCTAATTTAAAGAATAAGGCTTCTGGTTGACCTGCAGAGCTGCCATGGTTAGATATAGATGCTCGTATTTTTATACATAATATAATTTGCATATTTATTTGACTATGTTTATGACTGAATCTAAGCTTGACGAATATGTTTAATCATGATACTGCTCATTATATAGCATAATATAGCCATGAATATTTAATTTCTTGATTGTGTTATTCTGAACTATTAAAGATTCGCTACCAAGGCGAATCTATTGGCTTATATTAAGCCATGTGGTTTGTATAGGATGCAGCCAAATGGCTCGTTTTAGAGGCTTATTAATTAGAGAGATCTGTCAGTTATAAAGGTTTGCTAATAAAAGAAAACTTCTCAATTCTCTTGCATCCTGTCATCATTGGCCTTGTCATCTTTTCAGATATTTTATTTTATACACAATAAATATTCTTTTACATTTAATTGGATTAGAATGTTGCTAAATGCAAAATATATTAACATTCTCCATTTGTATATATTATATGTACTAGTAGATATGAATAACGTAAGGGAAATAAAACTGTTGTGAACACTCGATAAGTTTATTAAATTACTCATAATAGCCTTTGTAAATGCAGGGTGTAACAGAAGGGTGTAGTCACATTTTAGGGGGTTGTTAGGGAGACCATTCTGAGCAACTTTCACTATGAAACCGATTTGATCAAAGCAATTTATTTTTCATTGCTCGATATGTTTTGGTCCGGAAGGTCAGCTGATTTGTATAAAGAAGTTAAACTTAAAGTTGCTCTGATCAAATCGGTTTTATAGTGAAAGTTGCTCAGAATGATGTCCCTAACAACCCCCTAAAATATGACTACACCTTCCTGTTACACCTGTATAAAACACGATACTAAGGAATCACACAGATACCTTAGTATCGTTTCAGTTTGCCGCTTGTCTATGGTCTTACTTATCTTATCATGGATGAATAAAATAAAATCATCGTACTTTGTGACCTGAAGCCTCTTACTAGTAGAAGGGTGCAGCATGTATCCGGCTATCTCTCTCCCGTTCCGCCAGCCGTACACACATTGCACAGGTTCTTATTAGTAAGGGGAGTTGCTACGATACTACAGTTTAGAGTGTACATTATATTGTAAGCACCTAACACATTTATGGCCTGTTCCAAACGAGCTCTATAAGACAGATTAATCTCTCATTTTAAATACACATTTTTTACCATTGTTATCTTATAGAGACTGTTTGGATTAAGGCCTTATTGTCGAATTCATGTGGCAAATAGTGAATTGACATGTTTAATTCTAAGTTTTAGATAAAAGTAAATTGGTTTTATATGAAATATACAATGTCTGCATTTCAACCCTGGATTGTGTTGGACTTATGTCAATCGGATATATAAAATTATAAGAGCACAAACAACCTAATATTGAGCGAAAATAATATCTATAATAAAGGTTCAAAATAATATCTTCATAATAAAGGTTCATAATATCTCTATAATAAAGGTTCAAAAAGATATAAATTTAAGCTAATAGTATAACGCTGTTGTCTGAATTTTACGGCATACGCCTCAAATTGTAATATTATAATATTTAGATGTGTCCAATCTAAAAGTGATTGTTCAAAACTTCAAACATGCAAAATTTCATATACTTAACTTAACAAATCAATAAATAAAACATGACTTTTAATTTGCAAATGTATTTTTTTTTGGCTTCAGTATTACCAGGCAGGTACCATATTATACCATATTTACCATATTTTAATTACTTATCTTAGCAAAAATGTAACCAATAGCCAATGACTTTGATGTTTGATGAAGACGGACGGACAGGCGGACAGCGTGGGCTTAGTAATAGGGTCCCGTTTGGCACCCTTTGGGTACGGTACCCTAAAAACAGACAATAAATATTGAAGGGGGCTCCCATACAACAGACGTTTTTTTTTGCTGTTTTATAGATAATGAATGGTACGGCACTTGGTCGGTTTTTCATAGAGCTTGTTCAAACTAAAATGACGCGCCCCACTCCTTCATTTGCAATATGCAGTTTGGACAAGTAGTCTCCCGGGCATTGTTTAATTTTTGCTAAGAAATTAGTAATTTGTGTTTTGACACTAATAATAAATAAACGTCCAAGAGCGAGACGGAATCCCGCACGAAGGGTTCCGTACCATTATCTATAAAAACGGCAAAAAGATCATGTCTGTTGTATGGGAGCCCCCTTTAGTATTTATTATAATCTGTTTTTTAGTATTTGTTGTTATAGCGGCAACAGAAATACATCATCTGTGAAAATGTCAATTGTCTAGCTATCACGGTTTATGAGATACAGCCTGGTGACAGACGGACAGACGAACAGACGGACAGCGGAGGCTTAGTAATAGGGTCCCGTTTGGCACCCTTCGCTAAAGACCATTTTAAAAGTGACGTGACATTATATATCTTTGTCATGTTTTCGTTCAACATGGTTCATGTAAAGATCACCAAAAGAAATCATTAATTGCAAGTAGAGATTCTTACCTCAGACTGGAAACATCCCCATAATTTACTATACAAACTAACAATTAAATAACAATAGCTGTTTAAAAAAATATTGAGGCAATAATATGGAATGTACGGTTTCGGAAGAGGTTGCATCTTAAAAAAGTTAACAGCAAATAATATAACATTCAAACTATATATGTCGATACGAATTTAAATGTCTCTAATAAGATGTTTGGCAGTGACATTATTTAAATGTCTCTAATAAGATGTTTGGCAGTGACATTATTTAAATGTCTCTAATAAGATGTTTGGCAGTGACATTATTTCTTTCAGGCTCGTATATATACTTAGAAACAATTATAACAGCATCCTTATGTACTTATATGATAATAGCCTTTAGGCTTTTGAATTAACAACTTGGTAATGACCGTTATGACTATTTAAACCATCAATACGTACGTCTAATTTCTCTAACTAAAGACTGTGGTACTAAACAGTAGTTGCTTGAAGCAAGTAAATTGACTTTCCAAGCTCTTTTACATCGCTCGTATGAAACTGTACACGAAAATGCCTCGGAAAACTTATAGTCCCTTGTTGAAGAAAAATTCGGTTTCTTCGGGGAATTGTTTCTTCGCTATTTCCTGAAAAAGAATAAGTTAAGTTAGACAGAGTAAACAACAGTGTTTTTCAAACTCTCAGAAGTTTTTCAAACTCTCTTCTTTTATTGGCGGCATTGGCGCGTTAAACTCGAATAAGGTATTGGCGCACCAATCTCATTTAAGTTATTAGCGCGCCAAACTATCATAAGTTATTGGCGCGCCAATCAATATATCATAGGTTTGGCGCGCCAAACTGGCATAATTGACCGAGCGAGCGAAGGGCTCCATTTGGACAAGATAAGAGGCCGATTTTGCTTTCGTCTGTCTGTATCTTATATGTATATGTGTCAGTTCCGGTCTGGGGCCACAGTTTTCAAGCAATCCTCACAAAACTTGGCACACGTTTTCCTTGAATTAAAAGTATTTTTTGTCGAGAGCTTTTCTCGATTTTCCCCTTGGGGCGTGAGTTAGGACGTCATAAATTTTTTGTATGGGGTTTTTTCTTTCTTTCTTTCTGAAACCTACCGTGTGGGTATGAAATGAAAGGGCTTCATGAACCGGTTCTAAAAATATACTACAATATTACCTTTCGGCCACCTGTTTTCTAAAAGTCCAAGAAATTGATTTTGATTGAAATTAAAATATCTACCTATAAATTGGTTCATAGTCCCCCCTGTTCGCGAGGTCTACTGCGCATAGGGCCACTAGTATATTGGTGCACCAAACTCTCAATTGGAGTGCCAAATAAATGTAATTGCGTGGTAATTTAAAAAGTAGTTATTTACGAAAGCTTTTTCGAAACACTGAGCGCTCCGTGGTCTTGGGTTTACATAATTCATAATTTCATAATTTCTTTATTGCACACAAAAAAAATAGTTAACAGATCATGGTAGGTAATAAAAGTGTACAATGGCGAGCTTATCTCTAAAAAGAGATCTCTTCCAGCAAACCAAGTTTCGTTGAGAGAGGTTTGTTACAGTTACAGTTTGCTTCTAACCCAGAAGATTGCTTTGTATACGGTACTGGCCATGTACCAATAGCATAAGTAATTCAAATTCATCCTAAGTACATTGTAGTACTTAGCATGTATCGGATGACACGTTAAGCTGTAGGTCCCGGCTATTATTGCTACTTGGACTACCAAGTAGTAGTAGTATTTATACCCCACCATCACCCGCTCTCAGCCTAAATTATGAAGTATATATAGTTCTATGTTACTCGTCTCCGGGTAAAGGTCTGGGATAGCCATAGTGAAGGCGCCAAATTCCGGTTTCGGCGCGTCGGCTACAAACAAACCGGCATTATAATTATGCCCACGCTATAACCTATTGTCATCACGAATCGCGGCCCTGAGCACCTCAGTGGGACAGTCGTTATTGACTCACCTTCAAATTGGCCTCTAAGCTATCCACGCCAATCGAGGCCTCCTGTTTGAAGAGAGCGCAGCACAGCGGAGTCGAGACCAGGACGCAGAGTCCCACCATGCACAGCTGGAAGGGGATCTCGAGGCGCGGGTTACGGCACCAGAAGCCGCGCTTGTGCAGGATATTCACCGCGAACGGAGTCAGCGCTGCAACCGGGCCGAAGTGTTAGGTTAGGTAAGGTAGGTTATGTGCCGCAGAGCCTGTGTTGTTATGATTGTCACCATGATTGGTTAGCTTACTTACCTATCACGGTGACAATTATAACAACATGGGATCCGATTTGGGGGTAAAAGCAGTTTTAACTTTATTAAACAAAAATGTGGACAAGACAAATTAACATGAAAACAATTCCCTGACTGAATTGGAATAAAGCAAACAAAGAAGGAATAAAAGTAGTATTGAAAAAGTTTTACGAGCTTAGCTACGTGAGATTAGCCCTAATTCAAGTTCCAGCGAGTGACACTAACTGACCAAAACGTAGGCGTGGCTCTGCCAGCCCGTATGGCAAAAGGCGTGACGCCAAGTTCAAACAACAACAACCAACCGTCCAAAGTCCACGGCCCGCGATTTTCTACCTACCCACATCGTCGAGACAAACTTAAGAACCTATGAAAAAACAGAAGACATCAGGGTTTTCTGTGGACGATGGACGTTTGAGTAGGTATAAAGCCGACTCACTCATGCCGGGCACCGACATGATGACGCGCGAGATGCACACGAGCAGGATGCCCTTCCGCGCCGCCGACACTGATTCGCCGAGCTTCTGTCCGTCGCGCGTGTAGACCGACGCGCCGTTTGATAACTCACTGTAATGGTTGCGTCCAAGGTACATACAGGCACATACATTGCTTCTTGCCCCACACTAGGATACCCTGTGTCGTGGGAACCAGAAATGGCGACGTCACAAACATGTAAATATTCAAGACTTGGTGTTTTTTATTTTTATTTTTCTTTATCCCCTGCCGGAGGGACCTCTCGCATGGTAGACAGAGCCACGACCGCTCCGCCACAGAGGTCGTCAATAAATCTAGGAACAAATCTAAAGTTGAAGCATTATGTACAAAATGGCTTGACAAACTCAGAATTGTACTTCCAGCAGTTGTATTTTATAAAGTATTTTTGTGCAAAAAAGACAGCATTTGCATAGCACAGGCCACATGACGTCACGTAGTGCTACTGCTATTTCATAGAAGTCAGGAACAAAAGTACCGTTTTGACAGTTCCTAAAAATTAGGCTAGCAGGACACAAGCCTATTGTAGACTTTTCTGCGTGTTTTGTTTTTAGTGCAAAAGGTGAACAACGTTTCTCCCATGGCTACAAGAAATTAACACCTTCCCCGGCTTTCCCTGTATATTTTGCGGCATACGATTGGTGAAGCAAGCTTTAAAACTTTATAAAGCGATTCTAAGAGCTAAGTCAGCTCACGTCAACTTCTAAACTTGGCGTACACAATCATCAATCAACAAACCGTTGGTAAACACAATTCCTACATTATACAACGTGTATAAATATAATAAAAAGAATTAACGCAAAATGAGAAACTAGTTTGTTAGAGACATCATTCTGAGCTAATTGATTTACACGTTGTATATTTTTTTAAGTAAAACTTCTTTTGTGACAATAAGTGGTAATACATACATAGGCCTTCCCGTACTAAACTTCTTACTGTTTTGCGCCAGAAAGAATAGCGCCTCTGTCGGAATTTGTCGGTACTAAGTCAGTACGAGAACTTGTGACGGCGGCGGCGTCACGTTCATTGAATCGGGATGATTAGAATTTCATGGGGTGATTAGACAAAATATTAGTATATTGGTTCTATAGAAAACTCTCGAGTAGTTTGCAAGTGAAAAAGGGTAGGTAAATAGAAATTGAGAATAGGTCAATAGAAAAGAGATGTTAAAACTATCAAAATAAATTATTTTACTTCATGTTATTTTGCTGTGGCGATGGGCTAGCCCACAGTCACGCAAGATAGAGTATAGGATAGGGTCTGATTGTCACTGCCAACCAGTATCGGAAAAGGCGTGACGCTATGATAAGTTGTTATTATTTCCTAAGAAAAAATGAAAAAGAAAGAATGGCTATAATTCGTACATTTAATATTTTTTTACACACATAAAAACCCAGCGAAATGCGAAAGGAACCCACGCAACGCACCCAAACATAACATTACAAACACATTAGAATAGAAAATTCAAGGCGAGCTTATCTCTTACCAAGAGATTTTATCCAGACGATTTCGAAGTTTGTTTGCAAACTGCTTTTTGTCGATGTGCAATGCAACGCTAAAATGCGACGCCATATTTCGCGTCGCTTAGGATCACATGGGTGGGACACTGAAACAAAAAAAAAGTTTAGTTTGGTTAGGCATGTACCTAGTTTGGGTATTAAGGTAGACTACAAGGAACCTACATTTTAATTTCTACTGAGTTTTCAGTAAGTACTTACTTACGTAAAACCTGTGAAATAAAACAGCGAAGCCTTGGGCGTTCAGGCTTTTACGTTATTTCATATATTGGATGTGATCTTTACAAATTACAAAGATTTTCGGACAGAATAGATATAGTAAGAAATTATAGACAAATCTGTGTAGACAAGCAATCATAACTTATCTACTAATCATAATGGCAAACGCCATAAGACGCGTCGCTACAAGTTACGTCAGTTGAATAGCAAATATGATTGATTTTCTTTGAGGATTTTTTCAAAAACAATATTTATGCGTATTTAATTTACAGCCAATAGTAGATAATAGTAAATTATATTACTTACTTGTGAATCGGATTATTTTATCGTGATTGCGGTAAGATTTACGTCGCAGGACACTATTTTGGTTTGTGCTGCCAACATGTCAATCAGCTGTCACCGCCTAAGCGCGACTGATTGAAAACTGTTAACTTTCCCTTTTTGACACAGTTTTGGTAGCGACACTTTCAAGCGCCCCATGCCTTGCCTTGTCCCCTACTATGAAGTCTGTGGATAATACTTATTTATTTCTGAAGACGACATGTAAACTTCTTTGTTTGGCGCACCTCTCTATATACGTGAACTTGGACCATCATACTAATAAAAACTTTTTATTATTTAACGTTTTATTCGGAAGGGGGATTATTTAATCTACTTATGCGTAAATAGTGTATGTCTTACCTGCTTCTCATCATGGGGATATTGACGAAATTGGCGCAGCACACAGCCGCGAAAGGAACCAGCCGACCAAATAACGGGTTCATTTTCTGAATTAAATAAAACATTCAACATTACACATATTCGCTTCGCAAAATGTGGAAGTTGACAATACAAACAAATCCCACCAAAAACATTCTGTAAAAAACTAGCCAAGTCTCGATGGAGCTGCTTGTTTATCTCTAAAAAGTAATGGAATCTAGACAAAGTCGTGCCAAGTCTAAGGTAAACAAAATTGGCTTGTAACCACTTATGTATAAAGAATTTTCAACGGCCAAGTCACACAACATTAAATATAATAATAAAGAAATCGCAGTAAGGAACCTTAGACTTGGCACGACTTTGTATGTCGATCTATAATAGTTTGGTTGGGCTCTTGTGTTTTCTTATCAGGGTCACCAGGTACTCCAGATCTTCGATTATCCTAGTTTTTATAGTTTTCCCTTTATGTGGCCATTAAACCCTAACTCTGTACCAAATTTCAGCTCTCTGAGTTTATGGGAAGTACTAGTTCTATTCTGATGATCATGAGTGAGTGAGTGAGTGTCATAAATGCGAAACTTTGCTTTCGCTTAACTTCGGAACTAAATGACCTACAGACTTGAAATTTTAGATTTTATAGCTTACTGGATGACGAAAATTTCTGCGTTCTGGTCTTATCCAGAGGTTCTCAAATAGAGGCCTGAAAATGCGACGAAATGGTTCCAGTGAAGGATGGTACGGCAGTGTTTGCTTCGCGCTCGACTTGGCGGGGGCAATGCCGTGCCACCCGATAAAAGCTTATGAATTAGTAAATCATATAGTCTACCGTAAATCTTTACGCCAAGATGTAAGTGGTAGGTAGTTAACCATTCAATCACCATCAAATAATCATCATTATTAAGACCTTTTCAAAATATCTAGCCAGGTATACCTACTTATGAAAAGTTGAGTTTCTTGCTTAGTTTTAGAACCCCCGCATATGAATGCACATTATATTTTAGGACAGTCAACAATTCATATAAGTACCTACCTAAGTATCTCCGTAAAGCCATCGTATCTTCAACGATGATCATGTTTTCTTGGACGTTTCATTACATTTGTAAACAAACAACATGACTTGTTCATAAAGTCAAATGTTTACACTGAGATTCCTCAAGCAATGTTTAAACTAACGCGATCAGATATCGCTAACAGTTGAACTGAACATTGCCGTAAAGTAGGAGCATGGAATAGTTGATACCTTAGGGCAGCTCTACATGGTAGAATAATAATATAGAAATAATTGGCTTCTCTATCTTGACTGAGCACGACTTGACTCCAGGCAAATATATGGATAAATTAATTGACGGAATACTCCGCGATGAGGTGGTGAATTATAGTCCATGTATAATATACTTCGCGGCGAATAACTTGACCCACCCATGACCTTGACTGCACAAGTAAGATAAAGACGTCCCTTTAGTGGTGATAGAGAGAGCGAGAGAGTTCCCCCACTGCGTCAAACCAAGTACCAGTTATATGTATGCCGTCATCTATATGTATTGTCGTCACTTTATTAAAGATTTTAAGCAATCAGTATATTTTCCTATCACAAAGAAAATGTTGACGTCGAACGACACACCTCCGTGCCATGACGTATGTCTGAAGGTGTGAAAAGAGACACCTACTTGACGTCACCCTAATAACAACCTAGATTAGATAGTAATGTACCTATGTGTTATCTAGATATTATCAAGTGATTTTCCTAATGCGCCTTCAGTGGCGGTAAACAAATGGCGTAGATTGTGAAATACGTGTCGATGATCACATAAATTAAACCATTGTTGCTTGATCTGCATAAATACCAACTCTTGATTTAGTAGGTAGGTAGGGTGTATGCTATTTAATGGTAGCCTTTTTAGAGATAAGCTTGCCTTTGTTCATGTCTTTTGTCTATTGTTTGTGTTTTTTTCTGATAGTGCAATAAAAATAATTATACGAAATCTATATGGATGTAGGGCACAAAAGTTCGCAAGATTTTAGACGACTCGCGAGTTATCTATAAAGGTGAATTAATAACAATACCTACCTTGACTTTGCTATTTAGATAGAGGGCAGTTCCCAACGCTCCACCACAAGCGCCAATATACGATGCTACTAAACGCCTGAAATAACAGAAAAAGAAAATGTCCGAGAGTTGACCTTTGACATAAACCTTTTTGTGTGTGAGTATACCACTCCAAGTGCACACAGCAGGCGGCTCCAGTTTAACACACTTTTTCGCCCAAGATTGCCAGGAGCAGGAACAGTGGTTTCCTTAACTAGCTGATAAGGATGTTGTAGGTACTTACGTCCTGGAAATCGGCGCACTTCCGGATCGATTGGTGTAGTTGACGCCCGCGTTGAATGTCTGATTAATCCACTGCCAGAACACAGTCTGCGCTGTTGTCGAGTAGAAAGTCACCATGCCTGTAGATCGCATTTGAGTTACTAATTACGTAGCAAAAGTTTAAATGTTCTTAGGTACAGATATATGTAATAGTTGAGATAAACGCGCCAAACCTGCAAATTTTTGGCGTTTCCTTCTATACCCACCCAGTTTGGCGGTAGGCGCGCAAAATAAGAAAAGAAAAGAAAAGCTAAGTAATTTATAAATCCAGGGAAACGCTCGGCAAATCCACAAAAATTGGTGCTTAGAAATTTTGATGAGATAAACGCGCCAAACTAACATAAACTTGTCGCCTCAATCGCCACCAAACAAGCGTCGACAAACTACGCTTGGCGCTCAAATATCTAAGCACAAACTCACCGGCATCGGCAGGAGCTAGGACGGCTGAATTAGATGAGCAGGCCTAGGGATATGCTTAAAGGCCCCGCTCATGTGGGCCAGGTATAGGCGCTTCAACCCCTCTGAAGAAGAAATAGGAATAGAAACTCACCGCCAGTGATGATCGTGTTCATCGGCATCTGGGCTGACATGCGGCCGAGCAAGAACATCTTCTCGCCGGTGTCGGGGTGAAAGGCGCTGTCATAGAGGTACTTCTGCGCCCACAGCTTCTCTTCTGTGTAGCCTTCCGGCATTTGACCAGTTTTCCTGCGGTCAAAATACATGTATGAAATTAAATGAAATGAAATTTATTTCACACACACAAGAACAAGAAAATAACAATAACATATATAGGAACATTTGGGTAGGAACTCTTGCAATAGCTCATAAACATTCTTACTTAGCATGACAAATAGGTACTTGTGTACTTTTGTTAGTTGTTTTGGTGAGTAGATTAGTGCTCTCCGTACTAGTGCGAGACTATAGGACGGCGGCAGAGCATTGTTGTATATGCTATGCGGTACCTTAGACATGTTATGGGTGAAATAGTCAGTAGAGGACCGATCATCCGCCTGTGTTCAGCGGGCGTCCCGTCCCACCCATCTCATCATCTAAGTATCTAATTACATAACACATCAAGCCTATACAAGGTGTAAATGAATTAACGTAAAATGAGAAACTACTTTGTTAGAGACATCATTCTGAGCAACTTTCATTATGAAACCGATTTGATCAGGGCAACTGTTTTTTTTTCATTTCTCCATACAAATCAGCTGATCCACTCAGGCCAAAAGGTACTGGGAAGTAAAAAATAAAGTTGCTCTGATCAAATTGGTTTCATAATGAAAGTTGCTCAGAGTGATGTACCAAACAAGGTAGGTAGTTTCTCATTTTGCGTTAATTCATTTACACCTTGTATATTACAGCTTGTGCAGGACTTGGGATGGCTGACTAATAAAATCAGGCGCAGAGGAAATGCAGTGATCCCCAATAGTGTCAGGTGCAGGCTCGATCGCCCCGGAGTAGACGAAGGACCTAGGATGCGCCATAACAAAGGGTTAGTATGGTGAACTCGGAAACTATATATTATGTTCTAGGAAAGCAAGTACCTAATCTATTGTTGTGACAAGAAACACTAGGTACATGCATAGATTTCAAAATGAACACCGAATGCACAGACTGTTCCAATAAAGTGCCACTTAAAATGTCAGCCTGACGCTCTGTCTGGCTGGGCTCGAGCCAGCACGAATTGAGTGTTCGTCATTAGGATTTCGACTTATTAGGACCATGTGATGTGGTCCTAACCTAGTGTATCGCAAAGGATCGATCAGAATTTCCGCCAGCTAAGGTACCTATGACTTTTAGGATGAAATCGAGGGCAGTTTTTCAAATGGGTGTTTAAAAATTTGCTAGAATTCACGACCCAACGATACCTATTAGTGATTTGTAAGAATAGATACCTAGTCAATGAAGGCTCCGTATTATTACACAATGAGCAATATTTTGTCTGGCTCAATACCTATGTTATGTGACGATAACTTACCGCAAATGATAACAGCATTACAGCGTGTCTTTATTCTGACAATGGAACATGAGTCTCATTGAAAAAGCGCTTATCAGACTTGAATAAAAGTACCTAGCCACGAGATGTGAATAATCGAAGATGCTCACTTGTAGGCGGTGACGACTTTCTTCGCTTCCTCCAACTGCTTATCCGAAGCAAGACAGTTGAGCGGGTTGGTCAGCTTAATGAAGTGCTGCGCACGACCCATGTAGTAGTTTTGGTCAAACTGGGGCTTCGATAGGTCGATCTTCTTTGCCATGGTTGCTTACTTCTGTGTATGGAAAATATGCCTTTAGGCCTGGAGACTCTGGAGTACCTATGATGCATACAACGGGCGGAGAACCCTTGAATTTTTCATTAGCAGGCAAGCCCAATCTAATACAACCCGCATTAATTTAAGACACCAGTGCAGTCGCGCAACCAGTGTCCCGGCACCAACAAGTGTCCTAATTGACTAAGCGAGCGAAGGGCTCCATTTCGACAAGATAAGAGGCCGATTTTGCTTTCGTCTATCTGTAAGTATCTATCTATAATATGTATGTCTATCAGTTCCGGTCTAGGGGCCACAGTTTTCAAGCGATCCTCACATAACTTGACAAACGTGTTCTTTGAATTGAAGTATTTTTTGTCGAGAGCTTTTCTCGATTTACCCTTTTGGAGTTAGGACGTCATCAATTTTTTGTATGAGATTTGATTTATTTTTCTAACCTATCGCATGGTCTAATCGACCATAGGTAGGTATATATTCCCGAAAGTAATACAAACATGGCATCAGACTTTTTCCATACGGGGCGACGACAGTGGTACTGTTACCCCTACGTATAGATACTTCTATTCTATGGGTTGTTTGTTTCACATAACGTTCCTCAACTATATGGGTACAACTTATGTGTGGTTTCCTCATAAAACGTAGATACAGCAACGACATGTGTAAATTCACAGAGCGCCCTGAAATACCTACCTAGATATCTCGGGAGTTCTCACTTCCCAGATAACAAGTAGTGATAAGAGGCATTCATTATAGAACTAACAAACGACTAGAAAGTAAATGTAGGAATTCCATCATGTTATCTGTTTATTTTCTATTCATTAAAGGTCATTGGTTTGCTACGTTATCGTAATGATTTATAGGGTTCCGTGCCCGCAGGGTGCCAAACAAACGAGACCCTATTACTGAACCTGCGCTGCATGTCCGTCCGTCCGTCCCAGCGTCAGCGGGTTCTACTTAACTGAAGAACCGAAAAGTTAAAGATTTCATTGTACGTTTAGCACAGAAGAGATAATAGTACTCCCTACAGAACGGCCACTCCCTTCCCCGCGCGGATTCAGATACCGCACCTCACCCCGGAGTCGGGGAGCCTCTTCGGGAGACACTTTGTATAGAAGCTGAACGCACACATTCACAAACGAACGAGTTTACGCACACATTTGCACGTGTACAAATGTCATTAGGCTATGTAGTAGTAATAGGTGATTATTTTACGAGCGTTCTATGGAGTGTCCGAGGTGTGCTTTTAGGTAAGTACTTATTTCTATTACCGCTACAATAACAAATAATGAACCAGAAATTCTACCAAATAACGGGCGGGTCCCTAAAAGAGACGTGTTTTTGTCCTATTTCTTGTACGAGGGTAGGGAACCCTTAGTGTGTTCCGCACTCACACTTGACTTGACCGACATTTTATCATTCATATTTGACGCAGAGGATGTTGACATAATTCTGACACTTAGGCTGTGAAGACATTTCTGGTTGTTTAGGATGCGTAGAGCTATTTATTTATTTATTTAGCTATCTGACTATCTTGCGTAAGCGTGTCTAATGGTGACTGTACTTGTGTAATGAAATATCGTCATTAACTTTTTATTCATAGTGTGGCAGTTTAGGAAAGTTTACTATGTAGCAGGTACGATGCAAAATAAGGTTCAGAGGGCAATATATTCCTAGTTGAATGAAACTCATAGAATTAAATAATAAAGCAAGTTAAATTAGTTACACTATATTGTATGTAGTAGATACCTACCTACCTACTTACCTACCTAAGTAAGTACCTATACAGGTGACTTTTGGATCGTGCCTCTAAATGATTGCGGTTTTAAATAATTACAACTATGCGTTATGGTTGATTTTTGATCCTATAAGGGTTTTTTTTTCCTTTTAAGGATCGGAACTATTCGGAATCCTAAAAATGGCAAAAAGAAAGAAACGCTCAGTTAACAGAACAGGTTATTGTTGAAACGTTGACTAAAAAATTTTACTTTGTTGATGAAATTATCAAGTACAAAAAGAGATAAAAGGCACAAAAAGACCTTCAGAATATAATCTTTAAACTTATGAACTCTCTGCGATAAGAGAACAGCTATAGGTATAATCAAGGATAATTTAAGTATTATTATAATACTACTGTATAATACAGGGTGTTCGGCAGAACGTTTTACATAGAAAAATGGGAGGTAGTTGGGGTCATTAGCTACCTACCCAGGCCAAAAGATTTGGCCTAGGCCCCAAGGATTTTTTTATACAGGATTGCTGGTAAATATACCTACATACGTTGGGATGCTAGCATGGATCAAAACAAACCATTGTTTGACGGAACCACCTAAAAAGGGGTAAAACCACCTAAATGTTTAAAAGCGATTGATTTCTTCAAAAAGCTATAAAGTCCCTTATCTCGAAAACGGTAACTTTAAGGGTAGGGTGTTTCATAGTAACAATGGTTCGTATTGATCCATTCTAGCATTTTCCAACGTATGTAGGTCCACTTACCAGTAACCCTGTACGTTTTTTTGTAATTTTAGACATTTCGTCAGTGTCATACCATCAACTCCTAATAACTTTTTTTCTATAGGTAAATCTGTTTTGTTTTTTTTTTATTAGAATCTCAATAATTGGTAGGTCGTTTTAAAATTAATATTTGTTGCAGGTTATTTGCTAGAAACAAAGTTATAAAATTTCAAACGTGAAAAAGAGTTTTTATCTTAGTTATTGCTTGACTTCGCGTTTCATTAAAAAAACTCAAATTTATGGAAGACTCATGATTTTCTAAAAACATCTCTAGAGTGTGAGCTTTCTAGCAATATGAAGTTTGCTTTGATATGTTTGTCGTAACCAAAGTTATTCGTTCTGGACCATTTCAACGAAATTCTACTTATGTGGAAAGTTAGAAGTTTTACGAAATTTATCAATGCAATGCAAAGATGAAAATAATGACGACGTTTTTTAGGGTTCCGTACCCGAAGGGTGCCAAACGGGACCCTATTACTGAGACTTCGCTGTCCGTCTGTCCGTCCGTCCGTCCGTCCGTCCGTCCGTCCGTCCGTCCGTCTGTCACCAGGCTGTATCTCATGAACCGTGGTAGCTAGACAGTTGAAATTTTCACAGATGATGTATTTCTGTTGCCGCTATAACAACAAATACTAAAAATCAAAAGAAATTTAATATTAAGGGGGGCTCCCATACAACAAACGTGATTTTTTTGCTCATTTTTGCTCGATATTGATAATGGTAGCAGGTAGACGCTTAAAATGTTCACAATATATTGAGTATATTATTTACTTAAAAAATAAATAATTAAATTAATATTTAGGGGGGGCTCCCATACATTTTTTTTGCGGTTTTTTATAGATAATGGCACGGAACCCTTCGTGCGCGAGTCCGACTCGCACTTGGCCGGTTTTTTTTTTTTTTTTGTAGATGCAGAGCTGTATAGCGAATGATGGACGTCAATACAAGACTTGCACTAAAGTTTGAAAAAAAAAGATTGTTTATTTTATTGCTGATGTTTTTAAATAAAGATTACGACATTTTAATTGATGGTTTCATTATTTTCAGCATTGCATTGATAAATTTCGCAAAACCTTTAACTTTCCACATAAGTAGAATTTCGTTGAAATGGTCCGGCCAGGTAAATAACAACAAATAACTCTGGTTACGATAAAGATATCAAAGCAAACTTTATATTGATAGAAAGCTCACACTCTAGAGATGTTTTTGAACAATCAGAAGTCTTCCATAACTTTTAGTTTTTTTTTAATGCAACGCGAAGTCAAGCTTCAACTGAAATAAACTCTTTTTTCACGTTTGAAATCTTATAACTTTCTTTCTACAGAGAACTGCAACAAATATTAATTTAACCCCTTCAGTCAAGAGATTGTCATTCTCCCGGCCGGAAAGGAAAAAAATGACATTAAAATTAGGGGAAATCAAGTTGTCATCCCCTTGCAATAGACATTAATTGACGTCTTGGTCAAAGTCAAACGACTCTTCTATCCACAAGCGAATGGGCGTGTTAAAAAGGACCTCCCAATCATTTCAATTCTAATAACATTCAGGGCATTACGAGAGCATTCAGAGTTATCAACGCGGTGACAGATCGTATTGATGTGTTACTCTGGCTGAATTCACAAGAATTACCTTATTTGTTCTTTGTTACAAAGAGGATTTCTTAAAATGATGTATAAATGTATAAATAGTTAAATTAAGTAGAATATACCTACCGCATTAGGTTTAACCTGTAATGATAGGTATTTATAGAAAATAAAATAACAAAATAAATAAAAAAACATAAAAAAATAAAACAGAAACCCATAGAAAAAAGTTATTAGGAGTTGAAGATTATGAAACTGACGAAATTCCAAAAATTCCAAAAAAATAAATATAAGTAAAAAAATCCTTGGGGCTTAGGCCAAATCTTTTGGCCTAGATAGGTAGCAAATGACCCGCCTACCTCCCATTTTTCTATGTAAAAAGTTCTGCCCGACACCCTGTATAAGAGTAGGTGTAGGGTCTACGCTAAGATGGCTGTAGATGAGCGAATTTCGCTACAAGGAGATAAAAAAGATAATTATGAAACTATTTGTTTTTATAAGAAATTATCATTGGAGAAATGTGCAGAGTTAAATTGTGCAGAAATCCCAATGAGAAGCCTTGATTGATGGTGATCAATAATTTGAACAAGTTGGTTCTAATTTACTACACATGTATCATATGTATGTGTAGTTTTTAAATGATAAGCTAAGATCACTTATGTATTCTGATAATCAATAATATCTGGATCATAGCAGGAAGGCACCAATAATTTATTTACGTGTTTTTTTCTTGCTATCGAAATAATTTACAGACTTACCTTTTGTTTGGATGAGATGTAGGGTTTGGGTATTATTTATTCGTGATAGGTTTTGTAGTAAAGTGTTTTTTTACATTAATTTAGATGGACGACACGAACATTTCCACTACATGATACACTTTCACAGATTTGGTGTTCAAATGTTGCGCCTTGCTTGACATGACAGACAGATCATACAAAAAGTCAAGAAAATGACGGGCGGGGGCACCGCACGGGCCGGGCGGTGAGACGGACGGAAAAACAATTTTGCCGTGGCGCTAGTATAGCCAGCGTTTCCGGTGTATCCGTGTACAATGAGGAAGTTCTTTTACTCATTCATAGGCTGTCTGCTGTCATGTCATGATGCCTGTCATGTCACAAAAACAAAAACCTGTCAAACAAATATCATCTGTCCTTCAGTATTTGTAAACCTCTACATGAAGTCAAGATTTAAAGAAGAATTGGCTGTATGGTCTCACAACCTTTGCCTGTCCAATGAAGGGACGAAGGAATAATAAAAAAAAAACATCTGTCCTCCTGTCAGTGCCAGTGTGGCAAAGTTATTTTGCCCCCTGTTCCGAGCACGCCAAAATCGATTACAGCGTCTCGTCTCTACGATGCCGTTCCGTCGTCGTCGTCGGTCCGAGTCAGTTTTGGCGATACAAAACGATATGGCATACAGGTTGTTCGGTAGATGAATGTCCAAATGAAATAAGCAGCAAGAGGAGGTCATTTGCTACCCACGTAGCTATAATTTTCTTGACTTGGCCCCATAGATCCCGAAAAAAATGATGATTTGTAGATTTTTGAAAAATGCCCGAAACTAATCGTTCCATCTGGAATAAATGAAAATTTTATGGGTAGTTCTGCCAAATTGTGATAGTATTTTAATTCTTACTGTCCTAATATTCTATTCTAATTATTTTGTTATTTTGTGCATATAGCCCATAGAAAAATAATTATAAGCCACCAAAGTCACAAAAAGGGTTCACGAAAAATAACAATCTCAACTTTACATAGCTATAAAATACAAACTAAAAATGATCGAGACCTCCCAATTCTCTTAAAATATCCACAATTTGTGCCCTTTCGTATGGTATAGTATGGTATACCACATACGTTAGTAATATTTTATTTACTTCAGAAATTCACTAACTTAGTAAAACCGGGCCCACATTACGCGAAGTAGATTTTCATCATCATTCGATTTTTAGGATTTCAAATTATTGTGGACAATGCGGGGAGTAGGTAAACACATGTTATCTTGCTCATACATAGTTTATAGGTCTATCACCTGTCTCTGTCTTACATAAAACTGAAATAATATCAGGAAATGGATCAACAAAAGTTACTAAAATGAAAACAAAAAGGAAAGTAAATATAGCCTATTAATGTCCCCACCAAGGGGCGCAGGCCTTTACCCGGATACAGGTAAGATTGAGCCACACTCCACCGCGCTGGCTCAGTACGGATTTCTTGAAATTAGAACAATTCTAAAAAAAAAGAGCTCTGGTGATCCAATGGATATCACGCTTGCTTCTCGCACAGGAGATGTAGGTTCGAATACCGATGTTGACCATGTACCGATGAGATAAGTAATTTATCATTAATACATTATACGGACGTTTTAACCGTTATGGAAAACATTGTGAGGAAACCATTATTACTCTTTAGCTGTGGCGATGGGCTAGCCCCCTATCACGCAGGATGGAATGGAGTATCGAATAAAGTGGGCACAATTGTGTTGTGGAAAAGGCGTGACGCTATGTTTGTTTGTTTATTTTTGTAGGGGAGTGAGATCAGGGGATCGTGCATGGAATGTGAAGGTTCAAGCTCCATAAATTCAGGCGTTAGGGAAGACAACATGTATTACATAACACTTGTTCGCTTCGCCAATGTGCAGGGCAACCGTCGTCTTGTTGAAAGACAATCTGACTATCTGCTTCTAATACGGTATAATTTGATCAGTAATTCTGGAAGGTCGTTGTGTAATTGCGTGACGACGATGTGGAACCCTTCGTGTTGAAGTCCGATTTGCACTTGACCATTTGTTTTACCTACTCCCCGCATTGTGCACAATAATCTGAAATCCATAAAATCGTATGATAGCGAAAATCTACTTTGCGTAATGTGGGCCCGGTTTTACGAAGTTAGTGTATTTCTGAAGTAAAAAAAAGATTACTAACGTATGTGGTATACCATACGAAAAGGCACGAATTGAGGATGTTTTAAGAGAATTGGAAGGTCTCGAACAATTCTAGTTTTTATTTTATTGCTATGTAAAGTTGAGATTAAAGTTATTTTTCGTGAACCCGTGAACGTGACTTTGGTGGATGATAACTATTTTTCTATGGGCTATATGCACAAAATAACAATTAGACTAGAATAGCAGGACAGTAAGGATTAAAATACTGTCACAATTTGGCAGATCTACCCATAACATTTTCATTTATTCCACTTGAAACGATAAGTTTCAGCCATTTTTCAAAAATCTACAAATCATCATTTTTTTCGGGATCTATGGGGCCAAGTCCAGAAAAATAGGGTTACGTGAGTAGCAAATGACCTCCTCTTGCTGCTGATCTCGTTTGGACATTCATCTACGTAGCACCCTGTATGTTCGTGCTGCTGTATGTAAGGTAAATAATGTAGGTAATCGATTATGACGCTGACGGCGATGTCACGGAACGCGACCTTTGTGTTACGTCTTCTTCGTCGAGAAGACGTCCAAAAATAAATTTTGCTCTAGATTAACCTTTTCGTAAGGTAATATTCACAGAGAAAGTAATCACTACGTGTAATATTGCTATTAGAAACATGTCTCTAATGAGCAGAAACATTTGCCGTGCCTTAGTTCAGGTATACAATTATCAACACTACCTACTCTCTGAAAATTTCATGTAAAACAACAGCTGATTTCCGTCGATCTGTTTCGTAACGCTCGTGTTTTTGGATTCATAAAAGGCTTATTACAGTGGTTTCCGTGGTCTCTCTCCTCATCCTTGTATTGCGTAGTGCAGGAAGTGTACGGATTTCACGTGATCTTTGATGACGCTAATAATACCGTATTGGGTTTCAGGGTTGTCAGCTCAGTAAGGGCCTGCACACAACAACAGCGGTAAAAGCCGACCAAAACGTATGTTCCGCGCAGTATTCTACCCTGGTGAGCATACTAACTGCATCAACTAATACCCTGCAGGGTCTCATTTATTGTCTTTAGTTGATCTTGTTACAGAAGTCATGTAAGATTGATATTTACTTTCCTAAGACATTTTTACACCTGCTAGATCTTTAAAGTATTTATCCAATTATTCCTATTTGAAGCACACACCATACTCGCTAGAAAGTGCACAATACACTCATAGAAATTCCCATGCCTTCAACAAGCCTATAATGATTTTTAGTTTGAGACAGGCTGCACTTTCTGAGTAGGTTAACTCCCGAAATATAACTTGGCCAGCGTTTGCTGTGTGTGTCTCACCTTCTCACAAGGACAGACTTTGTGAGAGAGTGAGACACACACAGCAAAGGCTGGCCAAGTTACATTCCGGGTGTTATACCTATGAATTTTATTTGAAAAATTCTTTATATTAAAATATTCAATCATTGTGTAAGCCTCCTTTTTTATTTTCCTTTTGAAATTTTTACAATTTAGTAAGTTCACAGGTTTTCAGCTAAGGTCAATGATTATTATGAACATGTAATGTAAGAAGTTGCATGATTTCCCATATTTCAAATGCAGTAAAGTTTTCCATAACAGTAACTGGGTTTACAGTTTACACCACATGCATGACTAAATATTCTAAGCCACAAAATATCTTCTTTCCTAGCACTTATACCCCAGTCGGCAGAGATTTCAGTCCATACAAAATTCGAAAAAATTTTGAATTCAATGAAACTTAAAGATTGATTGATTTGGGAGTATTTTGGATACTGATAAAAGTCAAGGCTCTGGACCAATGTTAGTATTCGTTTTGTTAACGACGCGCAATTTTGTCATCCATTTCTTACAATTATCGAATGTTGTCAAATTACACATGAAAAACTGGAAAAAGTGCCGAAAAAAAACGGTTTTTCGCCCCTCCTCAAGTTAGCACGAGCTTTATTTGTTTGGATAATTGGGATTGTACTGAATTGTCTCAAACAACATAGTAACATGCATTAAGTTTCGTTGAATTCAGAATTTTCTCAAGGTAAAAGTCTCTGCCGACTGGGTATTAAATGAATTGGCTTTTTCTGTTAAAAAAAAATCTGAACTATTGCCACAATAAAATATTGATTTTGGAGTAATAAAATAAGAAATTCATAGGTATACATTTTACCACAAAATATTTGTATGTATGTATGTGTTTGTTTTAGCATGTACAAAATATATATCTCTTACAGGGGTGGAAACAAGTCAGTAAAGTCAGTAAAAGTCAGTTTTTTTTAAGGTGGTCAGTAAAAGTCAGTTTTTTCAAAATTTGGTCAGTAAAGTCAGTAATTTTAGGATCTCGGCCTTCTTCAAATGATGTGTCTCATTTTTACTTTATTGATTTGGTGTTTGTTTATTAATTTGATGATACTTTTCAATAAAGTCTCTGTGTAGTATTTTTTACTACATCCAGGGGGTACTCTTGTTCAATTTGCTTGTCCGGTAAATTGACATTTGAGTGCACGGGTACGCGACCCCGGATACCCCGAGCTGCGATTTTGCTTCATCCCGCTTATTTAAAAAAAATGAAATAGATACTAATAAGAATTATATTGTTAACTCTAGAATGTTTAATAAAAGGGTGGTGCAGGTTGGCTATGGGGATGGTGGAGGCCTAACAAAAAAAATCTTTTCTTTTATTCACATGTACAGGCAACAACACATCAAGCGTATCAGTTTGACCTTGAGATAGCCTTTATACCGTGCGGCGTAGCGTAGTGGTGACTTTCGTAGTGTGACTGTTACACTTGATGTGCTGCTGTCTGTACTTACAACGTTATATCTTACCAATTATTAACAAGCACTTAATATTATTACTAAGCACATAAGATACACACAGTGAAGGTTACAACAGTCCGATTAAGGGTAGAATTTGGTCAGTAAAACGGTCAGTAAATGTCAGTATTTGGTCAGTAAATCATTAGGTTTTGGTCAGTAAAGTCAGTAATTTTAGGCCTTGATACCGCTTCCACCCCTGCTCTTAATGTATTTGCTTGTTGTGTATGTGTATGTACATTTTGTATGGTCCAGTGCAATGTTTGTGTCGTCCCATCCAAATGTGTTGTTATAACATGTAACAAGTATTGGCCTATTTCTTGTTATTAGTAAGTAAGGTAAATCTATGCCTTCTCTCCATATGAGAAGTGGCTTGATAAGATTGAAATAGTTAAGTTGTGTTACTGTCATATCCAGAATAAACTAGGCCTAACTTCACATAAGTTGAACTTAGAATCTGAAATAAACCAGTGGAATCCTGTGAGTAATAAGGTAACCTTGTAAGGTAACCTTATTACTCAAAGGTGGAATCATTTATAAAGTAAGTATGTACACAAAATGGACTGATTTCTGTACAATCAACCATGAAAGTCTTTACAGTAGGTAACAGAACTATTAGAAATTCAGGTAATAAATACTCAATAGTTGCAACCCTTATCAAGACTTTTATTTAGGGACCTTTTTCAGTTACTCAAATCTACTAAAAAGCCAAATGGATCTTGACAGTAACTGTATAAGTAAAGATGTAGACTTGAGTTAGTGAACAAGGAGTTGATTGTACAAAGTTTCGATGTGATACTAATATAAGTTCCTGTTGGTATAGCAATCGAAAACAACTGAAGGCCGCATCACATGCACGCTGATCCCCGGTGACGGAGTTGGCCCGGAGCTGGTGTACTCTGTGCAGGAAGTGTTTAAGGTGAGATGAGGGTGGTTTTTGTTTTATGACAGATTAGCCTGGTGAGTTCAAAACATAAATGGAACACCCACCCGCTCCTTCTATGTTATGGCATTGTCAAGACTTTGTTGTTAGTGATAAGGTGTCAGAACTCCCGGACCAAAATGTATGTTTTAATGAAAAATAAAGTTGCTCTAATCAAATCGGTTTCATACTTAAAGTTGCTCGGTAGCCCAATCACGAACAAAGATTCGATAGAAAACCATCCAAATATCAGTGATTCTAAGTGTAGATATCGTATATCGAAGGCGCGAGAATCGACCCGCTGGAGCACGATTCTCGCGTCTTCGATATACGGATATCGAGACCTATATTGACAGATTCCCGTACAAAATCATTCGATATAGGTGTTTCAGCATATCGCTGAGTCAGTTGCCATTTATAATGACAGTGACACACCACGACCGTCGTTCATGTGTTTTCAACTATTGATGATAATTGTGTGTGTATAACTTTCTGTTTTTGGTTTCTTTTGTCTAACTGTAATGTGTTCACCGTCCTTGTAATAAACGTTTCTTTCTTTCTTTCTTTCAATGTAAGTATGCCCACAGGCGGCCAACATCCCGGTGGACTTCGAGTCGTTCTTCTTCTCGGAGGTGAACCCGACGCTCTCCGCGCCGCTCGAGGATGTCGTCAACTCCATCACCCGGAACAAGATCTGTATCAAGGTACACCACACTGACCTCTATTGGCCTCGGTCTATTTATCTTTACTTATCCATTTTTTTTAAACTTACAAACCAAAACAACCGGCCAAGTGCCAGTCGGACTCGCGCACGAAGGGTTCCGTATTATTAGGTATCTATTTAAACGGCAAAAAAATCATGTCTGTTGTATGGGAGCCCCCTTTAATATTTATTATTATAATCTGTAGTATTTGTTGTTATAGCGGCAACAGAAATACATCATCTGTGAAAATTTGAACTGTCTAGTTATCACGGTTCATGAGATACAGCCTGGTGACAGACGGACAGACAGACAGACGGACAGCGGAGGCTTAGCTCAAAGCTGCCGCTCCCACGGCGCAGATATACCTCTCCAGGCTTGACGTGAATATGACCAAAGAGGACATTGAGCGTCACATCCAGGAAAGGATTAAGAAAGTCCAGGTTCCGCCGTGCGGTCAGAAGACGGTGACGCTACAGATAAGTCCTTTAGAGTCAAAAAGACCGAAGGATTTCCTGTCGTCAAGCTTCGGGTGCCGGCGGAACTCAAGAAGATGTTCCTGGTCAAGGACTATTGGCCAGAAGGCATCGTCTACCGACGCTATAGGGAGGCGAGACCGACAAGGAAGAAAATCCCTAGCTAGTCTTAAGTTAAGTTAGGTTAGTTTCATAAAATGTTATATATCTCTAGTTTTAAGGTATTTGTCAATATGGGTTTTATATCTGAAATAATAAGATTATTATTATTATTAGTAATAGGGTCCCGTTTGGCACCCTTCGGGTGCAAGCACGCTTCGAGAAGAGAACTAGGTATGTGAATGAACTGCCGAAATCTGATAGAATTGAATGATGAATGAATTAAATGAATTCAGAATTTGATATAACTGCATTGCATAAACTAGTTTTGGATTGATTGAACTTGTAACTTTTGGACAAGTAAGGATAAATAGACTAAAGACAAAATATTAACTATACATATACAGGCACATATTAGGTGGGGTAAAAAGTTTCTTCGTATTTTATATGAAAACTCAAGACATGTTTTTTCCAAGTTTATTTACATTAAATTACAGTATGTATGTACCATTTTGTTCAATGACTTTCTGCCATCTTGTAGGTAGTGCCATGATCCCGTCGCTGTAGAAATTTTGGCACTTCTCATCAAAAACTGCGGCAAGTAGTTGGCAGTCTTCTCTTGATGTTAACCTGACTTTGCCTAAAGAATTCTGAAGAGAGCGAAACAGGTAGAAATCTGAAGGTGCAAGGTCAGGGCTATAAGGCGGATGTATTAACACCTCCCAGCCAAACTCGGTTAATTTTCGCTGGGTGGACCTCTACGCTAATGTGTCCACAGGGCATCCTCGCGACTCCAGACTTCTCACACACTGGCGAGCTACAGACTCTCAACATGAAGTTGCGCAACGCGCTTGACCTCTACGCTAATGTGGTGGCCGTCAAGTCATTGCCGAATGTTCGCAGCCGTCACACAGACGTGGACTGCATCATCATTCGAGAGCAGACAGAAGGGGAATACTCGGCGCTGGAGCACGAGTGTGTGCCAGGTGAGATATAACTAGTTCTAACCCCACACTAGGATATGAAATGTCGTGGACAAGGGGCCCAAGGGGCTCATGCGAATTTAAAGCGTATTAGACGCAACTTGTCTCGGATATTTCATACGAAAATGACAATATTTTACTTCTATGCTTTTATAAAATAAACATTTACATACAGGCACATACATTGCTTCTGGCCCCACACTAGGATACCCTGTGTCGTGGGAACCAGAAACAGCGACATCACAGACATGTGAACATCCAAGACCTGGGGGTTTTTTTTGTCCCCAGCCGGGATTAGAACCCGGGTTCTCTCGCATGGTAGGCAGATGCGACCGCTACGCCACAGGTCGTCTCGGACGGAGAGGTCGTTTCAATTCGCATAGGTGAGATTTGGGCCCCAGCCTACCCCTTTGGGTTCTTATCCTGGCCGAAAAGTAAAAATATTTGACATTAAAATTAAGTTTTCATCCCCTTGCAATAGACATTAATTGGCATCTTGGCACCCACTGTCAAAGTTTGTTTGAGTTGTGTCCTTTCGCGAATGGGGGTCCACTGTTAAGCTTTACACCCTTGTCCATGCCCCAGGGGTGGTGGAGTGCCTCAAGATCATCACCGGCGTCAAGTCTGAGCGCATCGCCAAGTTCGCGTTCGACTACGCGACCAAGATGGGCCGTAAAAAGGTCACCGCCGTGCACAAGGCGAATATCATGAAGCTGGGAGACGGGCTGTTTCTGCGCAGTTGTGAGGAGGTGAGAGCGTCCGAGGTTTAGTCCTGTAGGTAGGGGGATAAGGCTGGAAGAACTTACTGCTATAGGTAGGAGGATAAGGCTGGAACAACTTACTGCTATAGGTAGGAGGATAAGGCCGGTAGTAGGTACTCTATACTTCCGGCCTTATCGGCCCAAAGTCAGAAACAGCGACGTCAGTAACAAACATGTAAACATCCAAGACAAGGGGATCTTTTTCTCTTCAGCCGGGATTCGAACTAGGGACCTCTCGTTTGCGAAGCGCAGCCTCAACGGCAATACCATAGAGATCGAGTAACGTCGGTAACTGTAATACAGACTTCTTCTTCTTCTCTTCTTCTTTCTTCTTCTTTCTTCTTCAGTCTTTTTCTTCCGACCCTCATCAACAGTTTTGTTATGATTTGTTAGTTTAATTATTTTAATCATTGTTATTATTATTATTTTAATCATTGTTATTATTATTATTTTAATCATTGTAATTATTTTAATTTAGATATTGTATGGAAATTTGACGTTTTATATTGGACAACTCTGTCTGGAAATAAACGTGTGAGTGACGTTTGCAGGGGCGCTACTAATGCAACGAACCTGTCAAAAAGCGTTATTTCCACCTGTCACCGCAAGCTAAAATAATAACCGGCCAAGTGCGAGTCGGACTCGCGCACGAAGGGTTCCGTACCATTATCTATAAAAAACCGCAAATAACAACCAAATTTTGGATGGGAGCCCCCCCCTAAATATTAATTTAATTATTTATTTTTTAAGTAAATAATATACTCAATATATTGTGAACATTTGTATTTGTATTTTATCTATTTATTTGCATCAGCGCACACACACACAATTTAAGAGTCTACCTGCTACCATTATCAATATCGAGCAAAAATGAGCAAAAAAATCACGTTTGTTGTATGGGAGCCCCCCTTAATATTAAATTTCTTTTGATTTTTAGTATTTGTTGTTATAGCGGCAACAGAAATACATCATCTGTGAAAATTTCAACTGTCTAGCTACCACGGTTCATGAGATACAGCCTGGTGACAGACGGACGGACGGACGGACGGACGGACGGACAGACAGCGAAGTCTCAGTAATAGGGTCCCGTTTGGCACCCTTCGGGTACGGAACCCTAATAAAGATCGTTGGAAATATGTAATGATGATAATGAACTGATAATCTGTGTACATATTTCCAGATGGCGAAACTATACCCGCGCATCGAATTCGAGAAAATGATTGTCGACAACTGCACGATGCAGATGGTTGCGAACCCGCGCCAATTCGATGTGATGGTGGCACCCAACCTTTACGGCAATATTATTGACAATATCGCGTCTGGTCTGGTGGGAGGCGCGGGTGTCGTCGCTGGGGCGTCTTACAGCCCGCAGTGCGCTGTGTTTGAACAGGTATACAGTTTGTTTAGTTTATCTGTTCAATCTTTCATTCCTTCGCTCAATCAATCATTCATTCGTTCAATAATTCATTTGTTCGGTCAATCATTTGTTCGCGCGTTTCATCCCTACGTTGTATTTTTTGTTTACTTTATAGTGCTCCTAAACGGGCCAGGTTTTGCTGCAATATGTAGCCGGCAACTATTGGTGTCCCTCTCTTACTCACATGTTAGAGAAAGACACCAATAGTTGTCGGCTACATATTGCAATGAAAATATGGCCGGTTTAGGAGCACCATTAATGACATCACATTTGTGACACGTTTCCCTGCCCCCAGGGCGCGCGCCACATCTTCTCGGGCGCCGTCGGCAAGAACATCGCCAACCCGACCGCCATGCTGCTGGCGGCCGCCAAGATGCTGGCGCACGTCAACCTGCACTCGTACGCGCTGCAGCTCAAGAGCGCCATCAACAAGTGAGTGTGTAGCTCTGAGTACGCTCACACGGGCAAAGATTGCCCGGCAACTGTCATTGATCAGTCTGTAGTGATTGTTTCCGCGATATTCCATATTGCTCCATTATGGTGTGGCGGTATCTTTAGCTACAATTGCTATATGTTGCCGTAAATTGCTTGAAGTAGCCAGGAGTGGCGTGACGTCATATTTGCTCGGAATTGCGCAATTTTAGTTCCCTGTGTAAGCGTGCCCATCTACAACGGCTACTATGGCTCCTTTCTCGGGAGTTATATCTACAATCCCGAGTGTAGCGAGGAATTCAATGTCACCAGGGCTTACTCAGTCACATCCCCGACTAACATGATATCAGTCCAAAATTTTATTTTCATGTTCTTAAGGGCGGGCCCTAGGCAATCAGAACTTAGAATTTCATCCTTCACTTATTTTTAGAGGAAATTAAATAAAGAAATAAAAAAGGTTAAAGCCAAGCTAAGCATGTCTAACTGAGGAACATACTGTGCTATTTTTATAATGATTACGTAAATAACAAGAACACAAATTCAGATGGAGCGAAATTGTAAAATAAAACATCGTGACAGACAGATTTTCTGGCAATTTCAGGAGACTTTTCTATCGAGCAAAATTAATAAAATAACGTTTATGGGAAAGCGAAGTCTTGCTGACACTCGTGATAAACAAGCTTGTGAAAAAACATACAGCAATAATACTCGTCATTCCGAGCGATTTGTGTTTTGCTAAAGGCTGTTTTTGCCTGTGGCGCCATCTTAATCGGCACCCCCAATCCCTACCTCTTAGTTCCGCAGACGAAGTAGATAGGGCATCAGATAGTTTTCCATTCAATGTTCATTCAATATTCTTTATCTAGCTAGACGTTTTATTGCAAGCGAAAGGAGAAGTGAAGTTTAGTCGGTTTCATAATAGGCTTGTGGCCTGTCAAGTCAAAATAGATACTTTTTAGGGTTCCGTACCCGAAGGGTGCCAAACGGGACCCTATTACTGAGACTTCGCTGTCCGTCTGTCCGTCCGTCCGTCCGTCTGTCACCAGGCTGTATCTCATGAACCGTGGTAGCTAGACAGGTGAAATTTTCACAGATGATGTATTTCTGTTGCCGCTATAACAACAAATACTAAAAATCAAAAGAAATTTAATATTAAGGGGGGCTCCCATACAACAAACGTGATTTTTTTGCTCATTTTTGCACGATATTGATAATGGTAGCAGGTAGACGCTTAAAATGTTCACAATATATTGAGTATATTATTTACTTAAAAAATAAATAATTGAATTAAAATTAAATTAATATTTAGGGGGGCTCCCATACATTTTTTTGCGGTTTTTTATAGATAATGGCACGGAACCCTTCGTGCGCGAGTCCGACTCGCACTTGGCCGGTTATTATGAACTGTCAAAACGGAACTTTTGCTCCTGAGTTCTATGAAATAACAACAGCATGACGTCATGGTAAAGTAACATCAAATGCTGTCTTTTTTTGCACAAAATTGACTTTATAAAATACATCTGCTGGAAATATACAATTCTGAGAATGTCAAGCTACATATTGCTTCAACTTATGACTTGTTCCGAGATTTATTGGATTACCTTGGCCACAAGCCTATTATATTTGTTATAAGTCCTTTAGCTTTAACTCTTGCTGAACATGTTTTGTTAACTATGTTTTATTATTTCTGGCCAGATATGCCACTGCTGGGCGAAGGCCTCTCGTCCATCCTTCCGCTCTTCACGCTCCTGAGCTGTTACCGACTGACCTCTCTCTTCAACTTCACTTCGACTGTCATACAAACATAATTATCTCGTTGCAGGGTGCTCACGGACGGTAAAATCAGGACGAAGGACCTCGGTGGTCAGAACACGACCAAAGACTTCACTGCGGCCGTCATTTACAGCCTCGACCACCATTAAACACTTACACCATTAAGTAAATACCGTAATTTGCTGCAAAATTGTTAGCGAAATAGTAAACATAACATGGCCGGCCCAGGACCGTGATAAATGTTACTCAACAGTGGGTGTTGGAGGCTGTGGCATGATTCTCGCGCATTCGATATACGATATCTACAGCTATGTCGAGAGATTTTGTATAGGAATCTGTCAATATAGGTCTCGATATCCGTATATCGAAGGCGCGAGAAACATAACAAAGCGACACGCTTTCCTTTCCCTAAACGGGGTACTGTGATGCGTAAGTCAGTGAGTTTGTTGTGGTGGTTTATTTATACTATCAAACCATGCCAAACGTGTAAAATCAGTTTTATACGAAAAGCTGTGTGAGCAATTTTACAGCACTTTGCAGTCTCATAGTGAAATCGCGATCTTAGATCCATAGTTCAATTTCATATGGAAGGCTAAATCAGGCCTTTCGTCGATGTAGTAATTTTCGAGACGCACACACACCTTTACAAAAACAATCGGAAATAGGTACAGTACGGGGCCTTTGTTTTGGCACGACCGGACGGGACCCGAGGTGCCACGACGAGTATGATACCCGGGGTTTGACTTAGCGAGAAAGAGAGAGCGCGAGACGAGACCCGACCGACGACGTGCCAAAATAAAGACTCAGTACTGTACTTATTGCCGATCGTTATATTCGTAGCCGACGGCAACTGCAGTCGACGTGTCGCTGACGCGAGTAAGTGAGTCAACGAGTGAAGTGCAGTTTGTCACGTTTATGTTTGTAGTTGCCGCTGGCTACCAATTTGCACCATAGAAGGTCGTGTCCCAAGTCTTGCATTATATAAATTAACCTTCATCGGTTCTTTAGTAGAAACATTTCATATACATACGTAGGAACTTAAGGACAATATTTATTTCTATTTATTTTAGTAGTGTGATCTGTGTACATGATTTGTCGCCATTGTCGTTTCGGTCAGTAATCAGTATTGGATAGTGTTTATTCGGAGGATACCAAAATGTTACCTAACGGAAGTTACCGAGGTTACCAGTGTTGTAAATAAAAAAAAACTTCTGTGAATGTTTCTCGCTGTTGTTTATTGTTGTTTTTACAAATACAATTACAAATACAGTCTACTATTAGTCCAGAGGTCAGGGACCAAAACTGCAACAGTTTTATAAAGGCTGATATTTTAATATTAGGTCATAACATAAATAGCCTGGCCGTCAGTCAGTCAGCCAGAAGGTAGCCATGGGATCTCTGTTACCAGACGATGCAATCCTGTCGTTTTTGGGCTCATTTGATTTGTCTTGACAAGTACTTTGAGACTAGAATATTTTTATGTCATGGAGCTGGTCTGATGCTGGAACTGGAAGGTGGTCTTGAGAACTATGTTACCAAACGACGCAATCCTATCGTGTTTGGGCTCATTTGATTTATCTTGACAAATACTTTGATCCTAGAATATTTTTTATGACATGGAGCTGATCTGATGCTGGAGCCGGAAGGTGGCCATGGGAACTGTTACCAGACGATGCAATCCAATCGTGTTTGGGGTCATTTGATTTGTCTTGACAAGTACTCTAATTCTATGTAGATTAGATGTTTTATCCTGTCATGTTATTATTTTTATTTAGGCATCAAAGTGTCCCACTGCTGGGCAAAGGCCTCCCCCTCTTTCGTCCACACTTCCCTGGTCTGTGCCACCTCCGGCCACCCCGGCAAAAACTTGTCGAGGTCGGTCGTCCCGCCATCTCCGTTTAGGCCTGCCCCTACACCGGTATCCGTCCTGTGGCACCCAGTCAGTGGCGATTTTCGCCCATCTGTGTGGGTGCATGCGACTTACGTGGCCGGCCCAGTTCCACTTTAGCTTAGCGGTCTGTGCACCCACATCAGCGATGCCAGTTATACGCAGTGTGGTGTTCCTTAAGCGGTCCGTCCTACGAACACTTAGGATGCTACGCTCCATTGCTCGTTAGCAAACCTATGATAAATACTAAAAAATATATATATAAAAAAAAAACATTTTTAAACAAAGCTTTTATTTAAATGTCCTAAAAAGAAGAAAATAAAAGTTCAATTAAATGCGTAATTTTATTACATTGTAGGGTTTCACTTACCAAGCCTTACATAACTCTTCTCATTCCCTCCCACACACCTCTCCCACAGGGCATGTTCTCACCTTGTTCAGGACGCAGCTGGTATAACCTCAGACCATTGAGGCTGTGGCCTTTGTAGGTGTACTGTCCTCGGACATATCCAGGTTTATTTTTATGTCATGTCATCAGGGCGATGAGCCATCGCACGTCGAATAGGCAACACGTTTTGTATCTCGATATTTCGTATTGATTTATTGTACGATGTTTTGGTCAATACTTGGCCCTGGCAGAATACCAGCGTCACAGATTCGTCTGTGACATTGCTGAGTCAGGGCCATTTCACTGCCGTGGTACAGTCACATAACCACACAGCTGCAGGTACCTACTGTTAATTGCATAGTGCGTGCTATTATGTGCCGTCTATTTAAATTGATTTTTTTGTTATTAATTTATGTGTGTGTACCATGTCCTTTGAATAAATGATTTATCTATCTATCTATCTATCTACTAGAAATGTTTTTGTTGTGACTTTAGACGTCAGTCATTACCATTTTCTATTCTGTCTTTTATACATACCACGTAGTTTCGTAACTTGTAGTAGATATCATTACGAAGCTATATTTTCCTGGCCACGAGACGAAAACGTCTAGAAAATTCAAATTGAAATGCGAACTGGAAGAAAGGAAAACTAGTCTTCCTCAAAGATCGGACACGCAGAGAGAGTGCTTTTTTTCTCCAAATCTCGTTCAAGATACTACTTGTGAACTAGAACCTACCCCCAGCTCTCTACCAGTAAACTAATCCAAACAACAACCCTCATTGAACAGTTGAATAATTCTATAAACTTTCTAATAATTCTATAATAATTCTATAGAATTTCTTCAATCTGTTGCTGTGTTACTGCCCGCAAACACCAATTATATGGATCCTCGCAGTTTTGTGTGAAAGTGCCATAAACATTTTCTTGTCAAAAGGTCATTGCACCGGTTAAGATTTTATTATATTATAGATAAGCCCTGTAAACCTGTAGTCTAACCTGTAAAATAAAATACTCACGCGGGATGCTTCGGCATTATTTGAAAGCATATCAATTTATGTCTTATTTCTATAGGGATACGTTTGAATGTCCATTAGTAAAAACTTAAAATCCCTTGCCATGCCGTCCCAGTGTGCGTAGGCCATTACGCTCTCCAAATGTGATCGGAACCCTTGGTGCGCGAGTCCTACTCGCACTTGACCGTTTATTTTCCTCGCAAGTGCGTTGAAAACGTCGTATGACACTTGTGTGCATTGATTATTATTACACCCTTGGCCATCTTACCGCGCTCGCCGATTACCGCCCTATATGCTAGTATACACTATATTTGTATATCATAGATCATAATGTACTATTGGTTTATGACCGAACTACTTTGCTTTTAACAGAAATGCGTGTCATATGCGTCGACATGATATATATATTTTTCTTATTAGGACTTCGTTCAGTAATGAGCGGTGGTTTTGTGTTAGCTACTCTATTCGGTCGGGATAACTTTGTGAACTGCAAGTTTCTTCACTCGCTCGGATATGACGTACTTGAGGGCGTTTGGCGGAACCTGCGAGAAGTAAATCAGGTGTGAGTTGTGACATAACATAACTCTTGATGCCGGCGGGCCCCAGGGAGGCACCTAATCAGCATTGGTGGGAGGTGGGAGTACGGGACCAGATATTTAGAGCTGACACGTTCACAGTACTCACACTAATGCATTTCCGCTATCAGTAGATATGTTTAAAAATCGAAATAGGTAGGTAAATATCACAAAAACGTGCGTCGATTGTAATAACAAAATCGTAACATAGAGAGACTGTCTCCTTCATAGAGAGACTATTCTTGATCTTGATGCCCTGCAACGTCACGCACAGTCGCGCGCAGAACTACTATATTCACAGACACTACACAGCACAGCGCAATGTACCTTGAACGTACTAGCTTTAGATAGGTAACCGATCTGCAGAGAAAATTGTCTCCACGTTGCCAAAGTTGCTAACCTTAACCGGGTCTCGGTACCAATCCTCCTGAGAGAGCCGCCTGTATACTTTGTATTCTGGCATGTGGGATATCTGGTTGATTCTGGGCAGAAGATGCTCCAAAGGTGTCCATTGTCCTCTCTGAAATTATTAGTAGATGTGTCACGGTCAATGTGAATAATGCGGTGGTTATTATTACAATAATGACCGGTCAAAGTGATAATCTTCTCACATTGACCATTATGTTCTTATTGACCGGCGATTATGAATTAAGACGTCCACAAATGTTTAATAAGAGCGTCCTCGGCAGTAGAGCCTTCTCCGAGACTCTAGCTTGTCACGCACAGGTGCGCATGTGATGATGACTGATGGATGACGGTCGAATCCCAATGCAGACCACAATAATGGTCAATGCGTAATTGTTATAAAGCAATAATAATATGATTTTTATCTTATAGACATTTAGGTATATCTTTAAATACATTGTAACGGTGATAGATACTTGGTGAGAAAACCTTCATATCTGCAAAATTGATTACTTATTGGATATAAGTACGTGGGCACGCACAATTAATAGGCCTCTGTCTGTGCTTATTATGCCTTGCCCTGCCGTCATGTTTACTATCTACATACCCTGGTGGGTTCCACCATGAAGTTTGGTTTAGGGTTAGACAGGGGTCCGATGTAATCCATGTGCTTCTTCCAATCAGTCTCCGTCCAGCCGCGTTTACGCTTCGAGTCCTTAGAGCGAGAAAAAAAATTGTAACACGATAACGTCTTACGATTAGGAAATGAACATTTTGGGTACAAACACCTACCAAACGGCCATTTTGTGAAAGGACGCATGTTCCGTAGCCGATCGCACAACTAACTCACAGAACTAACTGCTGTCGCGTGTGCGAGTAAGCAAGATAGCGGTAGGTTCCTTTCTAGTACCTACCTGGTACCTATTATGCAGTCATGAACACACACTACACTAACACACACATCACTAAAGGATAGAGCACATTAGGACGGGTCGCAGAGCACTATCGCACACTGTGTCGGGGGGCGCAACGGGCCGCATGATTTTGTATTTTGCGATGCGGCCCGCCCCGCCCGCCCCAGCAGGCTGCGGCCCGCCCCGCCTGCCCCAGCAGGCTGCGGCCCGTCCTAATGTGCACGATCCTTATCTCTCTTTCACTCGCTGGATAACTATAATATACATTTACACGCCCGCTCACATGTGACAAGTGTCTGTTGCGCGGTCGGCTACGAACTTGCACGTCAAGGAGATTGTACTATTGGGTAAAAGACGTTTTGAGAACGTTTTCTGGGAAGTAGTCTATAGTGTCCAAAAGGAAATTAGAGACTAGCTTAGCTAGGTAGGTACCTAGTTTTTGTGTGTATCTATCTAGGTATGTCGCATAAAATAGGCAATTACGAAAAGGACGATTTAAATGGGACCTCTTTAATCCTAATTACTTAGTTGTGATAGGGCTAAAGCCGCTTCTGAAACACCGGATTCTGAAAGGGATGGTAAGACGGCACTCTACCTTGCTCGTATCTTTCTTCAGGTTAACCACGCAGTTGGCAAGTTTCGCGTACATGGTTCCGTTAGCGCCCTCTATAACCTTGTCCATGCGTTCGATGCGTTGCAGGTCAAAGCGGTTCTTGTACATTCGTTTGGTTGTTAGTAGTTGGCTGGAGGAAAGATTAAAGGGCAAAATGATGGGAAAGGGGGTCTATTGCTACTAAATATAAGATCATTATGCCAGCGGAATACCATACTACCTCTCTTCTACCATACCTACGCGATTTTCTGGTGTTAAGTTGGAAGCTTGCAATATGCTTCTGATAGGGTTGTCTCTTTAGAGAATTGGCCCCCAGAAGAGGAAATAACCAAGTAGGTACTTACCTATGCAGCCCCTATCCTGCCTGGCTAATACATCTCTTCTGGAGCTCAATTTTTTATCGCTCTTTTGCAAACGAGCGCTCTTTTCTACCGATTTTCGTTCGTTATACTTATTCAAATTGCTCTGCAACTATTTGGTCAGAACATTTGTTGCGCAAGTCATATATTAGACGAGCGATTGAAAAATAGCGCTCCGGCCTGAAACTAAATGACTCGGTAGGTGTAGGATACCTACCCTCTGCGGGAACCCTATTGGGAACTAGAAACAGCAACGACAAACATACAACATTTATACCTTTCCTTTTCATTAGGATTTGCTAGAAGAAATCTCTTGTTAGAGATAGCTCGCCTTTGTACATTGTTTTTCTTTCATGTTCTGCATCTTTTTGTGGAGTACAATAAAGAAATTACAAGACCCGGCGCGCGGCGTCAGGCGGACAACCAAAATTATGCAAATGATTTTGATATGATTTTTTCCCCTCCCCGACCGGGATCCGAACCACAGAACTCGCTCGTAAGGCGGATCCTCTACCGCTACACCACGGTGCAAGTGGTTACGGATCAGTTCGACTTCCCTACGCTCTGCAGTTCAATTTAATTCAATTTGTTTATTTCAGGCATAGACCCATAGACAACATTTACATAACATTGACAAGAACAAAACAACAACCTGTAATAATAAATTATTTGAAGGAGAAGATGTACTCTCCGCGGCTGGAGCACCCGGCTATCCACGCGCATGTAGACTGACCCAGTGCGCCAGCAGCGGCGAGTCCACCCCCCGAAAAAGATGGACGCTTCGAGCTAGCGCGTGAAGTGTCGTGATGAGAAATCAAATCTAATCCGAAAAGCTATGACAATTTTGTGAAAGTTTCATTATTCAGTGGCCCCCGGGGAGCAGCGACTTATCAGTGACAGCACTGTTTTCTGTTACACACTGGAGATGGTACTTCAGCTATGATGGTCAAGTGACTTCCAAACTTACTTTTGGTTCCGACTCGCATTAAATTCGATAGATTTAATTCAGTTTAGACGACGAAATTGGAGTACCTGCCTAAAAGGTATGCAGAATGCAATTATCTTTTCTTTTAATTTGGCATCATGGCTACCTGGATTCTAAGCATGCATATGGTCCACATAATAACTTCTAACTTACCGTATGTATGGGTAGGCTGCTTCATTAACTCTGTCAGTAACTTTTCCTCTCAAGGCTGACTTCCTTACTCCAGCAGATGTAAATTCGGGTAGGAGATTCGTGTTCTCTTCGGGTATCCGCCTTGGTACGCACAGCATGTTGTACCGATGTCTGATGCGGTAGGGGTATGTGTTTGTCGGGGGATCATATTTCGGCTTACCCATTTTGCTTTATTTGATTGGAGAGTTCCCGGATTGTTGTTTGATGGTGTGGCTGGGCTATTGCTTTACATTTTGTGGTATTTAGTCTTGGATATATTCATGTCGATAGGGTTAGTCATCATGGTTTATTTCTTGTAAGTTGCTTGGTTGTTACATTTTGTTTGGTGTTGTGACATGGATGGCTGCGGTTGCGATTCTCTGTGGTTGCGAGTATGATGCGCATAGATTGCGAATTCTCAGGCTTTTTAGGGTTCCGTACTCGAAGGGTGCCAAACAGGACCCTATTACTAAGCCTCCGCTGTCCGTCTGTCCGTCAGCGGGCCCTTGTGTAATTATCTGTTGTCGCAACAAGAACATATTACAATCGACGTGTTTTGATACACCCTGCGATATAATAAAATAATATCAATATTCAATCAATATGATCGTAAGTATATTTCGCGCCTTCCCACATCGTTGTGGTAACGCAGTTCAGTATGATGTAGGTCGCGCAATCCGTTAGTCCGGGGTTCGAATCCTCGTGAGGTGAGATTTTTGAATTTTTTTAATTTTCTTTTTGTTTTATTGTTTTCAGTGCTTAAGTTTTGTTGTACGATGGAACCCTTCGTGTGCGAGTCCGACACGCACAAAAAAAAATCTCAATTGAACTCAATGGTCGGCTTTGAATTTGGAATATTTTGATCTCAGAACAATAACTAAAGATTTTGATAAATGTAGGTATTTTTATTCGGAGCATGGTGATTGGTGAACACCTCAGTGAACACGGTGAACAGTTGATCACAGAGTACGTACCTACCGTACCTGCCTACTAGGTACCTACGTGAAGGTATGTAATATACATGAATGAACCTCTTTACGTGCGTAAAGAGTTTCGTTCATATTAATATAAGACCAGTGATGAATCATCATCATCATCACTGATGATGGTGCATTATCATCACAGACTAGGTATACAGGGTTACTGCGGGGTCGTGTAGCAACAAAGTAACCTTAGACTTGCCTATTGGCACAGAAGAGATAATAGTACTCCGTACTATTGGTTAGGAATGTTGAAAACAGCTCGCTAAGTCATCATTTTTTTGGTACAAAAATATAATTAACCCCTTCACTCTACGAAGCACACCGCTCGAACAGCGACGCCACGGCCAAAGAATTTTGCGCCCTCAAGAGCAATCGATACATTCCTACTACATAGGTACTATGTTGTTGTTCGAGTTCTATACCTACTCTCGAGACTCATGGCTGGCCTTCACGAGCAAGTGACGTCTCGGAGCTCGGAGCGTCGGACCGCCGCCGCCGGCTCCGAATACTCTGAAATTGCGGCGGCGGCGACGACGCTCCGAGCTCCGAGATGTCACTTACCTGATTGATTAGTGAGTTTATTTGGAAAAGGTTTTAACATGAATTGTTTAGAATTGATAAGGATAATTGAATATGTGGAGCATTGTTCTTAAATATCTAAGCATCTGTACTCATTCTACCATACTATCTATATCCACTACCTTGCAAATAAAAGTACAAAGTCGAATTACGAAAGGGCATGTATTTCCGATCCCAGATAATATTAACGTAAAATAAAAATCTTCTCAAAATCACAACTCTTCAATACAAATACTGATCTCATTCACAATAAATAGCAGCCTTCGTCACATCTGTTTCACCTATAAAACGAGTCATGTGAATTCAATACTGAACACTTGCTGGAGATCCACTAACTACTGTATAACGGGCCAAACTAATAATAATTCTGAATATTTTCATTCATTGATTTGGCCGACTGGTCGTTAACACATGTCGTTAACAGTTTCTTACAGACAAAATAAAAAAAATACATGACATCGACGGTTGAAAATGTATTTCTGTTGTTGTTTAGCCCGTTATAAACAATTCAAAATGCCTGATTCTAATGAAAGCATGCACCTAGGTACTTCACAAAAAAAGAACTAAATGCTATTATTAATTAAATCGCATTTTAAACAGATACTAAAGGTACATAACGTATAATGCTCGTAAACTCGTCCCTCAGAAAGGACGTTGAGAAATGTGTGCAGCCACTCATAAAATACTATCAAAAATAAATTAAATCAAAAAGAATTCATAACAATAATATTGAATTGTTGAATTTACAACTGGGTGCCATTTTCTGTGCTGATATAACCAAAAAACCCAAATATGGTGCTCGAATACAGATATTCAAATAAAAATCTCGGATTTTATAGGTGAAATACATTCGTAAAATGACAAAATAGGAATGTCATTAAATTTCTAATAAATAAGTAACATATTTGATGACGGGTACTGCCAAAACATATGAAGGACTTTGCCGCATCAAATCATAATATAAAATCTTAACATTTTATCTTATAAAAACATTCTCCAAAATATCAAAACAATTTGTAGACCTGTGAAAATTTTAAAAGTCATCCTGCGTGTTTTTTTCCTCTTATTTCTTCAGTACAGTAAATTGATCGAAAAATATCGACAAATCACATGTACTTGTATTCCATAAAATTAATGGCAGTTCACAATAAGCAGTAAGTAGCTATTTCATTTAAAACATCCTTAAATATTTAAAATATAAACATGATTAACTTTGATATTCAGATAGAAGTAGTTTGTTGAAATTATTTACAGAATTGACCTTTGTCAGGTTTAAACCTGGCATAAAATATGTCTAAAATAGAAATTAAAAACTACCTCCACTGTAAAGCCGTGTTCACACGATCCTATTTGTCGATGGCGACGATCGAAAGGCGCGGTTCCGGAGCCTCAGATACTGGTGAGTTGTCTTCATCCATGATCTTCTTGTGCTGACCGCGGTTATCGATGCTGGCGAGAAAAGAATCGATTAGTTTACATTTTTTGCAACGCTGGAGGTCGCTGGTATAAGGAAGATGGTAACTGGCTCTAGAAGATCGGAGTATGGACGAGAAGAGAGTATTCATTGTAGGACTGATGCTACGAAGAATAGGTAGGAGGAACGACAGAAGAAGAAGGGATAGCTATCAACAAGATACCTAAATGTACCTATTAATTATATTACAGCATCAGTGCTATAAGTAAGTGGATGTCCCTATTTATTTACAGTGACAAGACAAGACATGAGTCATCTGATTAGCGAGTGACAAACATACATGTTGTATTAAAAAAAAACCAAAAGTGAAAAGCCGCGTTCCGAAAAGCTGTTTTGACAATTTTGATAATAAATATAGTGAAAAGTACCCCTTCGATTTACTGACATACATATCGATAGTAATTTAGTAGACCGTTACCAATTTTGTTAGTGCACGAAATCCCAATTAGGCGTTCCCAAAAGCTTGCCTAAACATAATTTTTACCGTTACGCGTGCCAATACTATTGCCAATAAGTTTGCTGTTGCTGTGCCAAAAGCTATGTAGATTGACAGGTTTATGGTAACTTACCTACCTATCCATCCACTATTATGTGAATGTGTTGTCGGTGTGATGATGATCATATGAAAAATAAAACAATAACGATTTATATTTGGACTCACTCAAGGATGCATAGCATTTAATTTTGCAATAAAATGGTTATAGAATTAGAAACAACAGTAGGAGTAGGACAAAGACCGGAAAATATGTGCATTAAGATATACATATTTAATAAAAAATTAAGCTTATTAGGAACATAATGAAAATTAACTAAGTGACGTTATTAACGACAAATAGCAACATGTAGTCTACGTATGGTCTATGTCTAAAGGAAGCTATTATTTTAGATACTTATGTGTAAGTTTCTACAGATTTTTAGTAAATAAGATTTGGCGTAAAGAGTCAGCCAACGATTTCATTTCTCTGATAGGTAACAGCAAGCTTCAGAATTTGAGTATCAGGCAAAATAGATAATTAATCGTATCGTATCGTAATGAGATCGTGTGGTCACTCACCATGCCTTAATCTTCTTGTAGAAGTAGACGCACGTCATGGGGATCGGAGTCATTATAGCGACGGACACCGGCACCACTGAGGAAATAATAAAAAAAATACATATTTATCTATCAGTTTTTTTTCTATGGAAGCCTGGCATATTAACCCACATAAGAATGGGTTTTGGAAATAACACTTTTTGGGAAAAGGGTTTTGAAAATCAGAGCTTACTTATATACATTAATTAAGAAAAACACGGTTTCATTCTGATTTATACGACCAGGAAAATAGCAAGAGTCTATGTTTACTATGCTGTTTATGTTTGAAATTATTAGCGGTCGTGTTCAATAACCCATCTATTCTCAATCTGCAGATAGATAAGGTCAAATTTGACACGAGTTCCATAGCGTAACTTTCAAATATAATGTGAAAATTATTATTATGGGTTATTGAAAATGGACCTACCTACGTGTTTGTGTTTAACAAATATGAAGTAACAATCAAACCTGTAGTAAGATCAGCCTCAGGCTGCGGCAGCGCGTATCGCAGCAGGAAGATGGAGATGCCAGTGTTCTGCAGACCAGTCTCGATGGATATCGCGATGGCGTCCGGGTGGGGCTGCCGGAACAACACGGCCAGCAGGTAGCCCGCGGCGTAGCCCAGCCAGGGCAGGCCCATGCCCGCGACTATTATCTGCGGGGACGGGAGCCAAGTTAGCTTGGATGTAGTTGAATACGCCGGTGGTAGATGGCGTTGGCGTGCTGAATGCAATTTTTGGTACTATCCTACATCGCGCAATTTCTTCTCAGATATACATATATGACACCGACACATCATGGTACTTAAATTCTGTTGGCAGACCACCTGCCAGATGGTCCGATGACATAGCGGATATCAGGAAAATAATGGACGCTGGTTGCACGGGACCGAGTAGGAGGCCTTTACTCAACAGTTGGTTTCATGACAGGCTGATGATTACGATGATGACTTAAATTCTATGAGAGTCCTTCTGAGAGTCAACTAACCACTGAGTCAGCGTATACGCCGGTTTTTGAATAGATAAGTTTCTCATTTTGCGTTAATTCATTTACACCTTGTATAAAAGCCACTGAGCCACTGACAATTGGAATACTTTTTCGATGCGTAATTTTTCCTGCTACCCACACAGTTATTGAGTTACCTCCCAGGTGAACAGCTCGAAGATGTACAGGTTGGTGAGGATCGCGAACACGATGATGAACAGCAACAGCGCCGTGGAGAAGCCCTTCAGGATGCGCACCATGAACGCGGCCAGCCGAGGCGTCCACTTCTGCATGCCCAGGCCTGCAAGACCATCATTATTGTATTATTTATGAGGAATTAACGCGCCTGCTGCGGGGGCAATCTAGGGCGAATAACTTTAGCATTAAAAAACCCCCGCATAAAAACTAGCCTTTCGAGCAACCGAGATATCTCGACCCGTTTTCGATCGAAATAAATATATATCGAGATTGTTTTCGACGGATTTAGGGGCGGTATCAAAACCGATATCTCCGCTGGGGAGATGATCTGAGGACATAATGTCGGGAATTTCTAATAGAATCCCGGTATTTTGAAAGACCAATGAAGAATCCCAACGCCCCTCGCACGAAGCTAGCGAGGTGAATGAATGAATGTGTTTGATCGTTTACTGAGTAAAGACAGAAAGTAGAACTGGGCCGGCCTGATGGCTGGGCTAAGAGAGCCACAGGCGGGCTCAGTACGTGCCAGTATGTAAAGGTTATATGTACAAGAAGCTCACCAATAAACAGCGGCACTACCAGCCCGATGACAAAGGTCGCGATGCGCTGATACGGCACGACTATGTTCGCGTTCCGGAACACCACCTGACCGAGCGAGAACAGCCACATCGGCATGAAAGCTGGGGGAGGGAGATGACACGATTATAGGCTGTGGTCTGTCAAGTCAAAATAGATACTTTTTATGAACTGTCAAAACCGAACTTTTGCTTTTGAGTTCTATGAAATAACAACAGAATGACGTCATGTAAAAGCGCCATCAAATGCTGTCTTTTTGTTTGCACAAAATTGACTTTATATAATTTAACTGGAAATATACAATTCTGAGAATGTCAAGCCATTTTGTACATAATGATTCAACTTAAGACTTGTTCCTAGATTTATTGGATTACCTTGGCCACAAACCTATAGGGTTTGAGTCAATTATATTAGTGGTGGTTTCGGTTAGATCTTATCGTATATCTGTCCTTCGATTCAGCAATGAACAAATTCTAGTCACAATTTACTTAACGGAATTTGGTTGGCACATAATGGCAATGGATTGGAGTTCTTTGATACTTTAAAGGATAGCTATGAAGTATTTTGCAGGATTTTGTCAATGATTATTTAAGGCACTTATGAGGAGGCCTATATTCAACAGTAGGTTTTCAGGTTGCCTGCGAGTATGAACGTCCTGATGTCGTACTATACCCTGAATTACTGACGCATCGCTTTGAAGAAAGAAGAGACAGAGCTACGTACCGAAGGACGCCAGCGTGCTAATAGTGGTCATGGCGAGCGACATGTTCAGGTTCCCGCCGAGAATGAACGTCCAGATGTTGGAGGCGCCGCCGCCGGGCGACACGCCCGTGAAGAACATGCCGAGCCGCATCTCCGGCGAGTTGGGGAAGATCAGGAAGCCGAGCCCGAACGACATCTGCCGGGCGATACAGTAACCGTGTTACATCATCACAGAATAAAGAATTACAAATGTCGTCTTGAACACCATACTAACCCACTTGCCCTGGATCTGCTGAACACAGAGGGCGAAGTTATACGGCTGAGGAGAGCAAACAAATTACTGTTTGCTTAGCGTAATGAACGAGGCTGCATCACTGGATGAAAGCCTCTACATGTCATGAAAGACAGATCATCTGATAAAGGCCAATGAGCTGCTCGCATATAGTAAACAGAAAAGAGAAAAAAAACATCATCACAGATACTATAATATTATACTACAGATAAACCACGTAGAACAAAATATGTGACCGGCGTAAACTGAGATGCTACGGAAGCTTCTTTAGTTCGAGGCCATTATCGCTTGGTGCAGCACCATCGAAAAATTGGCAATTACCATGAGATGGCGCTAAGATATATAGGATTTATTCTAAGATTAGCGCCACCTAGAAGTATGTTAACTGAAACCATGGCGTTTAAAGTACAAATCTTACTCCTCACGCCATCTCTTTTTTACGAAGGGTTACTAATTCTAGTTTGTTTGGGATGAGCACCCTGTGGTTACATTCAGATATCGGGCCTTGGTATACAGGGCGCCTAATTCTGCACGCGGATCGCATGGCAATAGCTAAACCGAGGGCGCAGAATACCGGTTTGTTTGTAGCCAGCGGCGCGTCTCGGCGCCGGAGACAAGCCAACTGTGGTGCCCTCTAGCTGTAGCGATACCGAGGGCGCAGAATACCGGTTTGCTTGTAGCCAGCAGCGGCGCGTCTCGGCGCCGGAGACACGCCAACTGTGGTGCCCTCTAGCTGTAGCTATACCGAGGGCGCAGAATACCGGTTTGCTTGTAGCCAGCAGCAGCGCGTCTCGGCGCCGGAGACAAGCCAACTGTGGTGCCCTCTAGCTGTAGCTATACCGAGGGCGCAGAATACCGGTTTGCTTGTAGCCAGCAGCGGCGCGTCTCGGCGCCGGAGACAAGCCAACTGTGGTGCCCTCTAGCTGTAGCTATACCGAGGGCGCAGAATACCGGTTTGCTTGTAGCCAGCAGCGGCGCGTCTCGGCGCCGGAGACAAGCCAACTGTGGTGCCCTCTAGCTGTAGCTATCGCCAAGTGCCATATGAAACGCGTACATAATCCGACCCCTGATATTGAAATTATGTATTCAAACATTGGACTTTTGGATTCAGATATCGAGATTTTGTATTCAAATATTGAGCATTGGGACTCAGATATTGGGTTTTTGTATTCACATATTGAGCATTTGGATACAGATATCGAGTTTTTGTATCCAAATATTGAGCCTTGGGACTCAGATATTGGGTTTTTGTATTAAAATATTGAGCATTTGGATTCCGATTGTGGGGTTTTCGATGCAGATCATGCGATTTTCTATTCTGAAATGTCAAACATTGGCCTTTGTATTTAGATATTGAAATTTTCTGTTCAGGCGTGGGCTTTTGTATTCAATCATTGAACCTTGGTATTCAGACGAAGTGGTGGGACTGTAGGTGGTACTACACACGTAAAATCTAACAGATTTAATTTTCAGATACTAATCTCTTCGAACGAATCACTCATATAATTGTGTAATTGTGATAGAACTTCACGTACAATACACACATGTATGTATGTTCGTTTAATCATTAGTCATCAATTATATTTCGTGAAATCGTTCTTTGAGATTAGTATATGGTTTTTTTTTAGTCATGAGCTTTTGTATTCAAACATTGAGAAAAACACTCTTTCACACAAGAGTTATAAGTATAGAATTAAAGGCAGTCAAGTCCGTGTATTTGGTAGGGTTTCACACCTGGAGCAACTGAATATCTCACCAGAGGCATAAAGAGGAACTGTCCCAGCATGCCGATTGCGGGTCCGACGGGCCGCTTCACGACCTCAACCACCGTGGGCCAGTGCATCGCGCAGCCGAAGTTTATGAAGATCAGCGACACCTGCCGGGAAAGACAACTCGTCACTCAAGCGTCCGCGTCGAAAATAACCGCGATTTTGGTAATAAGTTCGAAACCCATGAAAAACAGAACAAAAGATTTTAGGGACGTTGGACGCTTGAGTAGATTACGAGACATACGGAGGTTACATACGAATACTACATAAATTAAACAACAAAAAAAACAAGTAATAAATAAAACAGATAAATTAAAAAAATCGGCCAAGTGTGAGACGAACGGACGAACGGACAGCAGAGACTTAGGGCTCAACACTTTGGTGTGTACATAATTCCCACCGAACAACCTTGTAACTCCAGGAATAAAATCATGATATTAAATCAGCACCTAATTCTCACTATAGCCCCCTTATTATTATTTTTTTACTCCGGGATTAAAGTTAATCCGGGAGTAACTGCTGCGAGCTGGAGAGCTGTCAGAAGAAGAAGAAGCAATGTATGTGCCTGTATGTAAATGTTTATTTTTTCGTCTAGCTCTGTCCAGTAGTTACTCCCGGATTAACTTTACACCTGGAGTAAAAGATTTTATAAATAAGGGGGTATGTATGTATAGCGTATCCTAGTATCAGATCAGGGGACCAATTCTCGCCGATGCGAATTGAATTGAAAGCGTAGACGCAAATAGTCTACGACATGCCATACAATAATTAAGTTAAAATCTAAAAAAAAACCGACTTCATGATCTTTTTCTGTCCGCGTGGAATGCGAATGATATTACCAGTGATCGGAGTATGTAGAGTGATTTGGGGTGAGTGACCTCAAACGTATTAACTTGGATATGCCTCAGAGATTCCGGGCTTTTTAAATGATTATGTTTTTTTTCGGAATTTCATAATGACACATGGAACTAGGTATTAAGTGCGAATCGAAACGAATCAATATGAGCAAGATTTACAACATAAAAGCAGCACCATCGGCATCGGCGTTAAGTAACAAATATGATTATATTAATAAAACTATTTTTTACTTTATATTCAATCACTGACTTGTTTACCATATATTTTGTATGCACAATGCAAAGTTTGCGACTTCGCAACCAATCAGAGTAAAGTCTCCAAGATGTGTCATTGTTAATCTGTATGTGTGAACAATGCTTTTTTTTCAAACTACTAAAAAACTATTTTAATTCTAATTCGTTTAATCCCGAACCTTCCGGAAAAAAGGCATATCCATGTTATGACTTTCATGACGTAAGTACCAAAAATCACTGCCTATTCCGATCACTGGATATTACACAAAATAAATGAATACCTGTCCATACAGCCAGAATTCATCTAAACCACATGGTCACAGAAAGGCAAAAATATGTAATTTGGATACCTGGATGACTGGATGACAGATTTTCTATGTAGAAACCTAAATACTGGACCGATTCCTGATTTTTTAAGAATGGGACGAACCTGAAGGTCCATTCATTCATATAAAAAAAAGAATGTTTGAAATCAGTTCACAAATAATAACGAATTCGAGGTAACACACAAAAAATAATACATAATAATAATAACACAACCGAATTGATAACCCCCTCCTTTTTTGAAGTCGGTTAAAAATGACAATATTTTAAGTCTACGCTTTCAATTCGCACGGGTGAGGATTGGGCCCCTGAGGTAACTCAAACGTCAAATTATACTCACAAAGGTGGCAACACTGCTCACAAACACAGTGTCTATAACACGATTTGGTCTCACTACAGTGATGGCAAGTGTTCCGCTCGCCCAGCTGTCCACATTCCCGCGACGTACGCCGACCACGCCCTCCGTCCTGCCTGTGAACATAAATATCTACATACAGTCACATACATTTGCCATGTTTTTTAGTATTTGATGTTATAGAGGCAACAGAAATACATCATCTGTGAAAATTTCAATTGTCTAGCTATCACGGTTCATGAGATACAGCCTGGTGACAGACGGACAGACAGACAGACAGGCAGCCGAGGCTTAGTAATAGGGTCCCGTTTGGCACCTTTCGGGTACGGAACCCTAAAAACAGTTTGCTTCACAGAGACATAAAGTCGGAAGTTTGGTAGAGGGGATATGTCCTGTCTATAGATAAGACCATAACGTAACACAAATCAAATCAAATAAAGTTTATTTCCAAAATAACAGATAGACGTATGTAATATGTTTATGGTCTCCACACTAGCTATGACCTGTGTCGTGTAGGCCAGGTACAGATTTTATTTTATGTTGCTGAGAGTTGGAAATAACAAAACTAAACTGATCTAAAAGAACAATAACTTCCTAAGCTGCCTCGCCACTCGTTGTTGGTCCCCAACTCACCAAGGAACCGGCCCAGCACCCTCAAGCTGCCTCGCCACTCGTTGTTGGTCCCCAGCTCACCAAGGAACCGGCCCAGCACCCTCAAGCTGCCTCGCCACTCGTTGTTGGTCCCCAGCTCACCAAGGAACCGGCCCAGCACCCTCAAGCTGCCTCGCCACTCGTTGTTGGTCCCCAGCTCACCAAGGAACCGGCCCAGCACCCTCAAGCTGCCTCGCTACTCGTTGTTGGTCCCCAGCTCACCAAGGAACCGGCCCAGCACCCTCAAGCTGCCTCGCCACTCGTTGTTGGTCCCCAGCACACCAAGGAACCGGCCCAGCACCCTGAAGCTGCCTCGCCACTCGTTGTTGGTCCCCAGCTCACCAAGGAACCGGCCCAGCACCCTCAAGCTGCCTCGCTACTCGTTGTTGGTCCCCATCTATGGTCCCCAGCTCACCAAGGAACCGGCCCAGCACCCTCAAGCTGCCTCGCCACTCGTTGTTGGTCCCCAGCTCACCAAGGAACCGGCCCAGCACCCTCAAGCTTCCTCGCCACTCGTTGTTGGTCCCCATCTATGGTCCCCAACTCACCAAGGAACCGGCCCAGCACCCTGAAGCTGCCTCGCCACTCGTTGTTGGTCCCCATCTATGGTCCCCAACTCACCAAGGAACCGGCCCAGCACCCTGAAGCTGCCTCGCCACTCGTTGTTGGCCACGTCCATCTCCTGCAACTGGTAGGCGTGCTCGTCTATAGTTGCTAGATGCTCTTCCTCCGTGCGCATCACTATCTGGTCACCGGCGAAGAAGTCTGGCGATAGTCCTGGAAAGCGATAACATAACATTTCATTACTTACTTTAGACCTACTTTATTGAAGCAAAATACAGATACTTAATAACGGAAAAAACATGTACAAAGGCGAGCTTTTCTATAATAATAATAAGAGATCTCTTCCAGCAAAACTAGGATGGATTTTAATACAGGCACTTACATTGCTTCTAGCCCTAAACTAGGAACCCTGTGTCGTGGGAACAGCGACACGTCATAAACATTGTAAACCTTGAAGACCTGGGTATTTTTTCGATTATCTTTTGTTAACCGACTTCCCAAAGGAGGAGGTTTACAATTCGTCCGGACGTTTTCACCGACTTCACAAAAGGAGGAGGTTTACAATTCGTCCGGATATTTTTTCTTATTTTTTTATGTATGTACACCGATTACGCCTAGACCCTAGACGGATGGACCGATTTGGCAAATATTTTTTTTGTTTGAAAGGGTTTACCTTCCCATTCGTCCCATTGACACCAGGTCAGGATCTGATGATGGGATCCTGGAGAAATCGAGGGAACTCTTCATATATTATAGGCAGACCTATAGTGATTTTTGTGTTTTTCATAATAACTCGTACAAATGCACATGGTAAGCATAATATTGTGATGCGGAACTGCTGATCAAGTCCACACATGGCCACCAGAACTGCTCAATACTAGGTACAAACACAATCTACAATGCGTGGCTGACGGGCAACGCATAGCTTAAACCGGTGGACCTAGAGCCATGAAACTTTGTACAGGGGTTCCTTATGTAGCGTAGGATAGCACTGAGATGGGATTTAATTAAATTAATTCCCCAAGGGGGGGGGGGGGAATAGGGGGTTACAGATTGTATTAAACTCAATCTAATCAAATAGGGTTTGTGGAAGTCGGTTTTTTCTAAAGTTTACTTTTTCTTTCAATTATTATTTTTATTTTATTTATTATTTTTATGTATGTGCCCTGATAGCGCCTAGACGGATGGACCGATTTTGGAAAATTATTTTGTTGTTTGAAAGGGTTTACCTTCCCATTGGTCCCATTGACACCAGGTCAGGATCTGATGATGGGCTCCTGGAGAAATCGAGGGAACTCTTCAAATATTATATAGGCCTATAGCGATTTTTGTGTTTTTAGTAATAACTCGTGCATTTACTCACGGTAAGCATAATATTGTGATGCCGAACTGCTGATGAAGACCACATATGGCCACCAGAACTGCTCAATACTAGGTACAAATACAATGCGTGGCTGACGGGCAGGCAACGCATAGCCTAAACCGGTGGACCTAGAGCCATGAAACTTTGTACAGAGGTTCCTTAGTAGCGTGGGGTAGCACTGAGATGGGATTTGACAAAATTAATTCCCCAAGGGGGGGGGGGGATAAGGGGTTACATTTTGTATTAAACTCAATCTAATCAAATAGGGTTTGTGGAAGTCGGTTTTTTCTAAAGTTTACTTTTTTCTTCAATTATTTTAGTGATGTGGAAGGAGGAGTTCGTGTGTGTTTGTGCGTTTACTGAGCTTAAATTTAGCCTATTAATGTCCCCACCTAAGGGCACAGGCCTTTTACAGAAATAACTAAGATTGAGACATCCTCCACCACGCTAGCGTAGTGAGGTTTATTGAGGGCATTTACGCCTACCACATACTACCAAGTACTAATGTAATACTTAACCTTCGTACGCCCCAAGCATCTTATTTATTTTATTTTATTTTATTTTATTTTATTTGGGATATCAACAGCATATACAATAAATGAGTTACAACATGAAAATACAAAAATTAAGCCGGTAACAGATATCCACAGAAGATACAATAAGCTTATGATGCCCGCCTCCACTACCGTTACAGCCCCAAGCATCTTAAGATGCTCGCAGGTACCAACTTTTTGAAAATGGTATAGCTAGGCCAATTTTTGCCATATTGGTACGATTGATGTTCGTGTACACGGACAAGGAGCCAAACTTCCTTATCCGGTATGATTGTCTATGGTCTTTCATAGAAAAAAATATTGCAAACGTCAATGGAGAACCACTTTTTCGGCGTCGTCGTGTGAGAAGGATTGTTTTGTGTTTTGTGAACTAGTAAATTTTGTTGATAAATTGAGGTAAGTCTCTATGCTTTTATTGTTTTGAAAAAGTAATTTTGTGTAGATTACGTAGGTATCAAACAACATGTATATGTTGTAGATGTTTTTCTCATGTCGGCTAGATTTGTGTCGAGCGGGAGCATTTTCACAGAAGTCAGTGTTTCTCATGTCGATGTCGGTACAAAAATAAACTAAGGTCACAGTAACATTGTTGTCGCATAAACTAAGAGAGGGTTTCATTAGCTACTCAGATAAACAACTCTCATAGTTCAAGAGTTACCATTTCAACAGAATCACTTGCAACGTGAGTCAAGTGCCGCGCGGACTCAAGTGTGCCTGGGGTTTGACAGTTTTTTGCGCGGAGCGGGGTGGGGGCGAGCAAAAGTTAATGTAAAAAATCAAAAGTGTTTGGATGTTGGGCAAACACGCAAAAATGGCAGAGCGAGTTTTTGGAGGGCTCTGGCCAACTTGACTGAAGGAAGCTGCTATGTAGAGTCGTAATCACAACTTTACGACTACTATCTCTGATTAGGGATAGTAGTTGGAACGTCAAAATCACAGAAGCGTCCCGGAACAACTTTGGAACTAAATTGGTTGAGTATGGAGACTAGCAGAGATATTTTCGCGCAGGTTATAGTAAAATTGAAAAACAAAACATGCAAATTAGAATATTATGTACATTTATAACAATGATATTATGCTAGTTATTTGATCTGGATTTGCAGCTGTTCCAATATAAAAACCTACGTATGAATAAATAGCTTGCCTTTACATAATAAGTTTACTCAGCAGTAGTTTGGTATTCGATTCAGTAAGTAAAATTCTATTGTTATCTTGCTAACATTTTATATTGGTTGGTAGCAAATAAATTGGTGTAGCAACAAACTTAGTAAAATAGCAACTAACTTAGTGATCCAGCAATCAACTTAGGCTCGATCTCTCAAGACACGGATAACTTTTTTGACACTTCTTGTATGTGTGAAATGTCAAATGCCCCAGATAACTGGAAACCACTTAGTGAACTAGCAAACTAATTTAGTGAAGTATCAACTATTTTAGTGAACTATCAACATACTTATGAAGTATCAAATAACCTACAGAACTAGCAACTAGCTCATCGATCTAGCAACTAACTTATTGACCTAGCAACAAACTTAATAAACTAGCAACTAAATTAGTAAAACATTCCTAGCAATTCTCTAGGGCACACTCACTAAAATTAATTGACAATATTAGCTTCGACGCTCTCACGCAGTTGCCATAGATTCCATTAACTTTTGAATTAGTTCATCAGTACACTAAAATAAAAGTGAGTTCGAAAATAGAATCTATGGCAACCGCATCAGAGCTGTCGGTGCTAATATTGTCAAGTAATTTGAGTGAGTGTGCCCCAGAGAATAGGCTCCAACTTATTGAACTAACAAGAAACTCACCGGTAAGTGTGACGTTGACGTCAAAGTATTCCTCCATGTTGAGCGTCACCTGATGCGGAGCGAAGGCGGCACTCAGCTGCGTGGCGGACTGGCACAGCACCCATAGTGGGCACAGTGCCAACACGTACAGGATCACGAGGTGCATCGGCCAGATTGGGCACATTGTGGGGTCGGTGAGCCCGCTGCGGATAATGGAAATGTTGAGTTAGAAATGTCGGAATAGAATAGAAAACTAAATATTTTTTTCAAACTGCCAATAGAAGAGACAAATAAACAGGAGTCTGTATGAATACTAAATAGTAAGATCCTACCACCATTAACGTTTCCGGTTTGAACGGGTACGATACGCCAGTCATTATCGACACAAAAAAGGCAAACATCGCAAACGCGCATGAACCTACGATTTTTATATATGTTGTTAGGTCCGCTGAGACTCTCAGGCTGAGAGGAGTTTATACCGAAAATTGTAACCCTGAAATACTTGTGCCGCTCCCATGGTGCACGAAAAACTGTGAAATTCTGGCTCTTGTTTCAGTTTTTTGAAGAAAAAAAAACGAAAACCATACAAATTTTGTTAAAATATATATGAGTAAATCAAAGAAGACAAAATTTCACGTCGTCGATGACAAAGAAAATTATTCAAATTGGTCTAGTAGTTCGACTTTTATGGGGGTCCAAAATACTCCCAAAACAATCAAGATGGATTGTCAGTATAGAATCAGCATGTGTTCCATCTCTTGTATTAACTTTTGCGACGCAATACTACATCCTACTGCATGTTCCAGATCATCTTCCAGGTCCAAAAGGTTTTGGGCCATACCCGTTCAGGGCTTTGAAACCCAAATTTATTTGCTACTTAGTACTATGGATACGAGCTATTTCCAGGTCCCGCAAGGACACTCCTGCCATGTCACCTGGAAGAGGAGTTCTTACTCCATGTTCAAGATCACCGTCTGGGTCCCAAAATGTTTCGCAAGACATCCGTTCAAGGCTTAGAAAAAACTAAGAAGTTGGTTTCTAGGTTTGGTTAGTAGGTTTTCGAAGTCTTGGGAGGATATCTTCGAAAAATATATCTAAATACTATATTATAAACAGGTGACATTGGCGTTTATCTGAGTTTTTAGACCGTCATTATTTAAGGATTGAAGATACAAAAAAAAACCTTAGTATACATAAATGCGCAACATGTAAAACAAGATTGAAGGACATTAAAGGAGACGGACTGGTGTCGCCAGTGCAGCGTCGTCATGTCAGGCAGCCAATATTAAAATAATAAATAAGGCAGCAACGAGAGTAGATATGCCAGTGATACGTCATTGAGAAAAATAAAAAAAGAGCAATCGACGGCCTGACAATTTTGTGCAACAAAGCACTTTGTGTTCATTGAGTACCTACTTTAAAGATACCCCAGTTCAACATTATAAGTGGTGGTTATTGAACTGGCCATGTATGTGTTGAGTACATGATATGTTTACAGTAGGTAACCTACTCGTACTTTTATTGAAAATATTCTGTTAAATATAGCTCTGTCATCCCCATGAAGATTGAGCAGATTGAACACAATTAACTATAGTTGCATATACACAAAATAAACTTATTTTTACCCAACCAGAAACTATTCGCAATTTCCAGAACTTGTTGACAGAAACTTGTTTTTACTTAACAATTCAAGGCTGTGGCTGCTACTGCTGCAAAATGAAGTTGCGATAAACATGACGAATTCTGTCAAACAGTAGGCAAGACATCGCTAAAAGTAATTAGGTAACACAGAACTAACAAAAACACTAAAAACCCACCTTCACTGCGCTAAGGCACTAACTAAAATGACTTAAGACTTGAAATGAAGAATAGTGGCTCTGGCTTATCATATCAATCTCAAACCTAAGAAATTCTATAAACTTGAGGAGACAATACCACCTCTATAGTGATGTAAATAAGAGCCACGCATCTGAGATCGTGATACCACGGTTTGAAAATTTTACGTATCTGCTACGTCATACATAACGTAACTATAAAGTGATGTGTAATAAAAATAATGAATATATTAGCGGGGCATTGTTATCAGCTCCCGCCATGTGTTCTGTCACGTAGAGATAAGGCGATGTTTGTATTCGATAATCCGTAATTAATCGTAAATTATAGCGGATAGTCTAATGTTTAAAAAGTGTTAGAAAACACATGACTATCGTGACTGACTATGACTATCTCGGGTGTTATGTAGTATTAGGGAACGATAATCTGGTAAGTACTAGAACCAAATCAATAGCGTAATGAAGAGGCTTTACTCATGGTGCAAGCTGGATAGATACCTGGTAGAACCAAACATACCGTCCAATATGATATTATTAGGATTTGATGGCGATTGTTACAAAACTTTAAATGTTACAGGGATATTTCAAACTCAAACTCAAACTCAAAACGTTTATTGCGACATTGTGGTGGTATATGGTGATATATATATATAGAATTTGAGAACCGACAATGAACCCAGTGAGGGCACTGCAATATTTCGATGATGTGAAATAAAATATCAACGTTCAAACGGACTGCTGGCTGTTGGAATATCTAGAACAACTCTGCAAGGACCTATACAAAAGAAATAAAGTACAATCAGTCTGAAAATAATATGATAATTTTCGCAGTCGTCCGTGCGTCCGTGTCGATTTAAGTGCTCAGGAATAACTTTGCCATACGAATAAATTACCGCGTCCGCTCCCGCTGATTTATTAGGTATACAAAGTTACTATTTATTGGAATATTTGGAACGAATCAAAAAGCATTTAATCCTTCAACCGCTAATGATGATTGGATCAAAGTACTCGAGCATTTGGCGAATCAGAACAATCGATCATCATCACATCACATCATCATCTCTCACGATCATCTTTTACGATATAAGTACTTCAAACATGAGTGAAAAAAATGAATAGATGCAATTGCACATATCATTCATGAGCAAAAAGTGGGTAAGTAACCGTGAGTTTCACGAAACTATTTTGATATTTAACTTGTCACTTAACTAATTTAATCGCGAGAATCTCATAGGATAGTCATTTGTTTTAGTTGCTAAGCATTTGCTTAAATTAAAAGTTTGTTTCGTGAAACTCAGGGTTAGTCAACTAACACCAAGCTGGAATTCACTAATCACTAGCTGTGGAAACCTCGGTAGACTATGAAAATGAATGCGGGATTTGCAGACGTTTACAAAGGAAGTCAATGGTGTTGTGAGGTGTTGAACCTTGACCTCACGTCCTCTGTTACAGGAAAATGTCCATAAACATACCCATACAAGCATGAATCGCAGAATACATGAATCGTAGAAGCTAATAGATGAAAATATATACCTACGACGCGACGTAAACTAACCGATCAAGTGAGAGTTGGATTTGCGGACCGAGTGTTCTATTTTTAACCGACTTCGAAAAGGAAGGTTATCAATTCGGTTGTATGTGTTTTTTAATGTTTGTTACATCAAAACTGAACCGATTTCAAAAATTCTTTTTTCGTTCGAATGGGCAATCCAATAGTTTGGTCCCATTATTTGAAAATCAGGAATCGGCCCAGTATTTAGCCTACAAGAAAAAACTGAAGTTTAATTTGGTTTTACCCGTACCTACCATTATACATCCAGCCTTTTTGGAACTTTTCGGTGTTTATAGTCATTGTCACGAGATATGTACTGGCTGTAAGGATCATTTAATTTGTTAATATTATGTCAAGAGACAGATGTAGGTCGTATTCGGGTTCATAGACGACGTTTTTATACCGAGCGGGGAGGACTAAGTAATAGGTCATGAAGTCTTGGTGAGTTATAGTTAGTATTTTTTGTGAAGGAACTATGTACCTACTTACTTATATTTGCGGTTTTCCGATTTTGAGTAATAATGAAGTAGAGTACAATACGCACTCATAGTTACATAAACTATAAAATATACCATATATTTCACGATATTCACGCGAAGCCCCGTCGTTTGTATAGAAATATGGTTGCAAGTAATTTACAAACAAGTAACCAAATTAATAATAGACTGCGTGCCGCAGACATTGTTGATGGCAATTTAGTTAATCTTCATAACCAACAGGTAGATGTTTACCTTTAGAACTTGTAGCAATTAATTGATAGCAACAGCCGATTGGGGCAAGGACAAGCCGAATATTGCTATCACATGCCAACAAGAATTATACTTACAATAAAAAAATAATTAAAGAATAAACAAAAAACCCGACTGCATAAAATAACCACTAAAAAGGAATAAACAAGCTCTATAATTTAGTGTGAAGAGTGATACAGTGAACCGTGTATTATAGCTCCTCGCAATTCGCAATAAATACAAAATGAGCAACTGCGTGGCCTGTTTCGATTTGTAATTGATGATTACGATGAGGAATAAAAAAAAACTAGATACTTGAACACGATATCCAGAGGAAGTGGCTTGATATAACGTTAGCTAATTTCCGGACACTTCGGGTAATTAGACTTTGGCCCAACCCAAGTAAGGAATAGAAACTAATAAACTAAATTGAAGTATGTAGTCACATTTTTTAACTGTCACATCGAAGTTATCAATAAAATATCGTAACGCTTGTCCAATCACAGTCCCAATGTTTTCCACAGTTTTCCACATACCTAGTCGCCACCGGATATCAGATCATTTTCTAATGTCTTACTCAGTGGCAGCCATTCGAAGATGCATGAAGGTTTGTTTCCGCTAGAATTTGTGTAAATTAAAACTATCATGCTCTAGGACCATTATGTAGAGACAATGGGCAGTTAGTGGGGTAGGTAGCAAAAGCAAGTTCTATATGTGTTCTATTGAGTAATTTGATACTTAATCGTTCGATTGTGACCACAAGACTCGAAGCCTTAGGAGTTTTAAGATATCAATTTCTCATTTCCTGGTAGGTATAGGAACAAGGGCAATTAGTTAACGTTAAAGTTACTGGAAAAGCTACTCTAAATGTAGAGGCATTTAAAGCGTCTACAGCTGATGTGGTACACTACACACACAACTGAGAGATGTCTGTCCGACATTTGTCATCGGTACTTACAATAATAGCTTCTATGACAAGAATACACTATTCCGTCTATTTGCTACAATGTACAACCGACACCACTCTTACAATGTGTAATACACCGCGATTAGTAAATGTACAATAGTTACAAGATATTCAACGATATACTATGGCTTCCATAATTAATTTAGCATCTTATCTGCGATTTAACTGACCAATTTTAGAGAATGGTTACCTAGTACCATTCTCTAAAATAGTTTAGTATAATATAATATACACTTTTCCAAATCGGTCCAGCTCAGTTTAATAGCTGCATCATAATCGTCTACCCGTGTAAGTCGTAAGCTGCAGAAAACTGGGAATTCCCTCTATAAACGTACGTGCGATGAAGATAGACGAGGTTATCAATATATTATATATAATCATATATTCATTAATTATAGTGAAATATGTAGGGCTGGGGCGGATATGACACGGTGCGTCCTATTATCTTAATCTTCAAAAATGGTATAATCAAATTGTGAAGCATAGCAACAGTATAACAATAATATGATACTCGTGTGCCTTAGTTATTTACAAGAATACTTTGATACCTATCAAAATTTACGCAACAGAATAGCTCATAAAATATGAAAAGGAAATTGGCAGAAACAAATAAGGACTCGTGTCTTATCTTATCTGTTTAAATACTTGTAGGGTATGTACAAGTGATCAAACATGCAAATTTTATTGGCGTAGAACAAAAGAATAGCTTAATTCATTCTTTTATTCATAAGTTATTCAAATGAGGATACGAAATGGAAAAAATACGTTTTCCGTCAAGGAGTTCCATTAGACATTTTCGCAATCTTGCGTGTAATTGACCGAGCGAGCGAAGAGTCTCCGTTTCAGGATTGGCCAAAAATGCTTTCGTATGTTTGTTTGTTTTCCTGTTCTCCTCTACAGGGCGCATTTCTCAACCGATTCGCGTGAAATTTTGTGAGTAGGTTGAAAAATTCAATATTATTTTTTTGTCGAGCCAGTTTTTGGTGTTTTTTTTCAAAATGGCGGAGTTATGGGGTTTTAAAATGTAAAATAATCGCTACAACCCAAACGGATCGATGGATATTAACAAATGAGGTGTCGTTGGATTCGTAAAGACCATGAGAGTGAAACAGACTATATATTTTAGTAAAAAGTCAATAGGTTGCATTTTAGATCGCAAAATGTGGTTTACAAAGTTATTGGTGCAGCTACTTTCATACTGCATCTACGTAACCAGGTACATTCATAAGTTTGTATGTGTTATTGAAAGAAAATTATTTGGGTTACCGACATACCCGCGAGGTCTACAGCTCACAGAGCCACTAGTAATATAAATGTATAGGTATTACCTCTATGTTGAATAAGTACACATAAGGAGGCCTTTCCCTGGCAGGCTGATGATGATGATGATGATAGGTATAAGTGCATGTTCTTATTTCAAAATATAGCAGGGGTCGAATTTCAAATTGGCCAAGGTTGTATAAAGATGTTATTACAGTTAAACCATTTCACGAAGAAGGTTTGACTTTGGTTGTTGTTAGCCGTGCACATGCACATTGTGTCAGTGTGCGTAGTCTCCGCTCAACCGCTCCAGAAACTACGCACAATGTGCATGTGTACGGCTAACAACAACCAAAGTAAAACCTTCTTCGTGAAATGGTTTAACTATAGAACATCTTTGGCCAATTTGAAATACTACCACTGCTACATTTTGAAATACATTCACATGCACATTGTATCAGTGTGCGTAGTCTCCGCTCCACCACCGCTTTCAGATACTACGCACAGCACACCGACACAATGTACAATTGTGCATGTGCACGGCTAACACAACCAAAGTCAAACCTTCTTCGTGAAATGGTATATTATTTATTAGTACTATAGTGACCCGGAGGGGAACTAAAATATTTACATAGCACCTTTCGACTAGAATACAATAGGTAGGTACCTGGAGCATGTGTGTAATATCTGGTAATGGTACTGAACTGTCGACAAATATACTATTGTATCTATTTCCTTATTTATGTTTATGTTATAAGATGATTTTAACAAATTGTGATAAAGCAAATCTAACAAATATTATGTAGATAGTCTTTCGTCGGTCTGGAGCGCAAAAACACGATTTCGATACGGTGTGTCGTTTCCCAACTGCGACATTAATTAAGAGTTAGCATTTCTTCATAAACCACGCAATACCTTTCCTAAGACTATTAAAATTCTTAATTGGCTATTTCAATTGGGATTATTTTAAATGATAGAGGCTGAGTTGCTCGAAACCAATTCAAAGAACATCGAACCTTTCTGGCATACCTACAGTTGAAATTCCCTCCTGAAATTTAGTTTTTTCCGTGTACACCTATAATTTATATGGACATGTTTTAAACGCTATAACACATATATGTACATCGATAGAAAACTTAATTACTTACAAACAACAAATATTCTTTGACCAAATGTCGTAAATAGTAGTAGTTTCTAAGATAATTCTAAGATAATTTTATTTAATTTAATTGTTTGTAGGCGTAAGTTAGGTTAAGTTGTACATATTGTATTGTAATTATGTTTGAATATTATAAGTAGATGACTCAAAAAACTGAATTACATATTCAAACTATAGAAACGACAAACTATTTACGACATTTTGTCAAAACATTTGTTATTTTTATTTGTAATTTAATTTTCTATCGACACCAAAAAGTGACATTTTAGGGTAAGCAAGTACCCCAGTATCTCAGGCACCATACAAAAATGATCGATGTTCCTAAATGTCGATTAAAACAACTTAATATTATTACAAGTAAGTAAACAATAGGTTTCTTGTAATAATACAAGTTTTTAATTACCCCACTTCAAAAAAGGAGAGGTTCTCAATTCTTGTATGTAATATTTTCAGAAACGCGGAATATTTACACATGTTAAGTCTTTTAGGGCTTCCAAACGAGTTTAAAAAATTTCATGGGTGTATGGTATCTATGTATTATGTATATCTATGTTTGTCTTCGTGTTTCTCCGTAACTATGAATCGGATTTTGACCATTCTTTTTTATTGCTTTACATTTACTCCAACTTCGGGTAGGGTGTGAGTTTCATCAAAATCGCTCCAGCCGTACAAAAGCTATGCTCTTAACTAGGAATAGCGGGAAAATGGATGGACAGATTTAAATGCGGTTTTCTGTAAATCGTACAAGACTTCCTGTGATTTTCTTAAAAAAGTTTTCTTAAAATTGGTTAAGTAGTTTCCACTACTGAAAAGGTAGAATACTTAAAAAATGGGCGGTGTATGATACTTTTGCAGTGAAGAAGTATTTAATTAAAGACTGTCAGGGCCCACTAAACTTTATTACAGTTACAAGTTTTTCTTTAGAACTAAAACATAAATAAAAAATAGTCTATACTTCAAATTAACTCAAAAGTAAGAAAAATAACGAAACTTTAAAACCACACACACCGCACACACAAACTAATTTGGTGCCGATTTTTTTGAGGTAGCCTACTTGTAAAGAGGCTCAAGGCATGGACAGCCACCTCAAAAAAGTCGTTTACAAAACTAATTTGGTGTCGATTTTTTACAACTACTTTGACTACATTGCAATAGTGTGGTTAAAATTTCGTTATTTCTTACTTTTGAGTTAATTCTTCTTCCCAATGCAAAGTGCGATATTTTATCAAAATACCGTCACGACATTTTTGCCAGCCGTAACTTCCTACCAATCAACATTCACGATTGCAATTTGCAAATTCACTGACATTTTGACCTTATCGATCGTCACTTGTCTTTTATCAATAGTCCGCCAAGAAAATTGGCCTAAATCCAATTGTATTACCTCCACAGTAGTGGCTATTATCATTTGCAGCTGATTAATCTGGTAATGGTAAAGAACTATTTGATGCACGTGGTACGTATTTATTTTTATATCTTTATGCGTACGGCTATTACGAAAGTCTTGTAATAGCAATCTTTCTTATAATTAGACAAGTTATTTAGAGTTCGTAAGTGATAAAATCTAATGTGTTTTCTTCTTCTCAGAATTCACATCTAAATAGGCAGATTAGTAATGAATTCATAGTGACATAGTCTCCTGACTGTATGTTCTATATGTGCACACTCGGACTTGAAGGTCTGGCTAAGTTAAGTGCCCATAATGCCGTGCAACCGTGGCCTATCTATATCTTTCGTGTCTCTTTCTTGTCTGTTCAGTGGAAACATCACATAAAAATAAGATTTTAGGGCGATGCAATACATCGTGGCCGTGCCACGCAATCCCTTGAGGGCGCGTTCCGTTTTGCGCAAATTAATTAATAAAATAAAAAATCTAATAAATCGTGATTAAGTAGGGTAAGAAAAACATGCTTTATTCGATTTTTCCAAAAAAAAACATGATTTTTCCAATTGTTATATTTATGGATGTCAGCGGCCGATCGTATATTCGGGCACATCATGATGTGCCGTCATGTGCCGCCATTTCATGATATGCCCAAGCAATTACTGGGCACATCAAAATGTGGCGGGTTTTAACGAAAACATGTTTTTTAAAACATTCTTAGGGTTCCGTACCCGAAAGGTGCCAAACGGGACCCTATTACTGAGACTTCACTGTCTGTCTGTCTGTCCGTCCGTCCGCCCGCCCGCCCGTCCACCCGCCCGCCCGTCCGTCAGTCCGTCCGTCCGTCCGTCCGTCCGTCCGTCCGTCTGTCTGTCTGTCTGTCTGTCGTCTGTCTGCCTGTCTGTCTTTAGTCTTAACCTAAGGTACCGCAGTGAGATTTTATCGTTTCATGATATTTCACGTTTCCAATTCTACGATCGGCCGCCGACATGGACACTATTCTATGTTTGGTTTGGACTCTCAACAAGAACTACTCCCAGAGCTCGCTCTCAAGATTTAAAAATATATTATCAGTGCCGCCTTTCCGTATTATTCCGTATACCAATTGTACGAATTATGTATGTACTATGTAGTTACGTGAAAAGCAAAAAAAGATGTTCAAAACATAATTAGATAGACAAGGTCCTACATATATTCGTGTGTCCCTTGACGGTCAGATACAAGACATTTATTGTCTCTTATTTATGATGTCAACATCCCCAGGCAAAGGTAAAAAATTCTGTTACTTACATATTTTGTTGGTCAAGGCATTCCCAAGAATCAAATCATTTGAAATTCAAAGTGTGACCGCAAAAAGATGCATTATTACCTGGGGCCCGATGCTGCTCTGAGAAACGCACTTATATTGGATCGCTACCGCTTCTAAAACACCCAAAATGGCGTCATTTGGTATGCTCATAAAGAATCGCAAATAGATCGTAAATAGATTGCAAGCATTTAGTATGTACGCTTGCTTGCAATCTATTTACGATCTATTTGCGATTCTTTAGGAGCATACCAAATGACGCCATTTTGGGTGTTTTAGAAGCGGTAGCGATCCAATATAAGTGCGTTTCTCAGAGCAGCATCGGGCCCCTGTTCACAATCAATGTTGTGGTGAATAAAGCCAAACATATTATAATAAACAAAAAAGCAAACGAAACACTACGCAGTAGTCTGACTGTGGCTGTTTGTACGTAATATAATATTGATCAATTTGATTAATAAATAATTAAATAAATGATTATTATTTATATAATCGTATGGCTCAAATGCTACAGGGGAATATTTAAAGAACTAAGCCACTGGCAGCGTCAGGAGGAAGGTAATGATATAATGATTTAAACATATATAACGACTAAGTAATAAAGGAAAAACAAAACCATTTGTCACGATTCTAAGAAAAGTATAGGCTTCGAGTAGACCTACCTCATCCGAACGAATGATCTTTTGAACATAGAGCACATTTCAATATTTTCAATCGCATAATAGGGAAGTTGTTTATGATCCAACTCCATAACATTGGCTATCTCAGTTTTTAGATTATGCATTTCATATATTAGTGGAGTGAAAATGGGCTAGTAAATCCAATGTCAGGGCAATTGTTTCTATCACATTCCCTTTCAGACTTCGAATACGATTATAAATAATGTAAAATAACTCTCAAATCTTCTGTCTGTAACTGGAACAATTACACAGTTTTAGGAGAATTGGTGGGAACATGGCCATGGTCACGTAGGTAAGCCTTTATAGAATTTCCCACAACATCCAATGACGCCATCCATCACACCAGGGCCCGAATTCTACTGTACACAAGCATACCACAAGCCTGGCACAAACTTGAATACGAGGCATTTGGTATTCTACTAAAACCGGAATCCAATTCACAAACGCCAGAGCGTGACGCCAGCCTACTTCGTATTCTACTATCCAAAACGTACTTACGCTGGCGTCAAACTGCAGCGTAAGAACGCTTTGGACAGTAGAACAAAGTACGCTGGCGTCAAACTGGCGCCAGCGTGAGTAGATCGGACAGTAGGCTGGCGTCAAGCTGGCGCTTGTGAATTGCGATTCCGATTTTAGTAGGAATACCAAATGCGTCGTATTGAAGCTTGTGCCAGGCTTGTGGTATGCTTGTGTACAGTAGAATTCGGGCCCAGGATAAGCAAATGCAGTGAATGAAATGAATTAAGAAAGCTATGAATCGCAAAACAGCAGATGAATAGGAAAAGGAGTGCCGCTATATTTCACTAAATGTACATATTTATCCGGGATTTATTATATAATTGAAATAAAAATCAATACAACTAATAAGTAGTTTTCGAACCTGCTCCTAACTAGGATATCATATTTTGTGAGAACCAGTGCATTTAGGTACTTACCTAGGTAGTTATAAGTGTGAGATAGATTAGGTTTCCGATACGGTATTTAACTAGCGACACGACAATAGATAGGGGATAAATACCTCTGCCTCTACATAAGATTATTTAGATATTAAACAATGATTCATTTATAATATCAACCTGAAATCGAATAGAACAATCAGCATTAAAATACGATAGTGAGCGGAAAACGTGATCCAGATATTCAAGGTACAGCTGCAAAAACGTCAACTACGCAATCCCAGTGACACGGTCCAAAACCACCTCTACCGTCCTCTTCAACAAGGATCACAGAAAAATAAACAAGTCGATTGCACACACATGCTCACCTCAGATAAAAATCCTCAGTAACAAACAATGATGCAAGAGCGTGAAGTGAAAGTTTAAGAGTGAAGTCGAGGTACTTTTGTACCAACAAAGAACGCGAGACCGAGACTCATTCAGCCGACTCGGGGCTCCAGTCTATACTGACTTCAACTTCAATCAAATCAAACTCGCAGGGACCGAGTGATGGCCGCACGACTCCCCTCAGCTTGCATAGAATTAATACAAGGTTATCAACTCTGCAGAACGGAGAATCGGTTCGCGAAAAGGTTAAGTTACACAGTACTTCGAGATTTAATTATTTCTAGCCGGACTAGGTGTGAGGCAGGTAACCGGTGGTATCGTATGAATGATAAGGGGATAGCAAATAGATAAGGTTTTGGAGAGAATTTCAGTAGCTAAGATATAGGACGAGGGACGTACTACATAATGTTGCAATAAGGATTTGTGTGTATCTGGATCCATAAAGTGCATTAAGCTCATATACACGTGTCCCAAAACTCAACGTCAAGCGGGCACCAGCTGAAAGCCCAGCCCATACAGGGTCTGGTAAAAATAAAATAAATATTCTATGTCACTTGGTTCATAAAATATAGGCTTTTTTCAATATTTAACTAGTGGCTCTGTGAGCTGTAGACCTCGCGAGTATGTCGGTGGGAAAGCTGAACTGCTAACACACAAACTTATGAATGCACTTAGTTAGCTCTATGTACTGAAAGGGAGACGCTTCGCTAGCTTCGCTAGCTTCGCTCGCTCGGTCAAAAAAAAATAAACCAAATAATTTTCTTTCATAACACATACAAACTTATGAATGTACCTGGTTACGTAGATGCAGTATGAAAGTAGCCGCACCAATAACTATGTAAACTACATTTTGCGATCTAAAATACAACCTGTTGACTTTTTACTAAAATTATATAGTCTGTTTCACTCTCATGGTCTTTACGAATCTAACGACACCTTATTTGTTAATATCCATCGAGCCGTTTGGGTTGTAGCGATTTTTTTACATTTTAAAACCCCATATCTCCGCCATTTTGAAAAAAAAATGGCTCGACAAAAAAAAACTATTTAATTTTTCAACCTAATCACAAAATTTCACGCGAATCGGTTGAGAAATGCGCCCTGTAGAAGAGAACAGGAAAACAAACAAACATACGAAAGCATTTTTGGCCAATCCTGAAACGGACTCTTCGCTCGCTCGGTTAAAAAAATCGTCTCCTTTGTCACATTTGTGGTTACAGTGACGACAAACTTAGAAATTTTCCTGCGAATTTGTTACTAACATGATCCAATAGAACCGTACTATTGATGACGATGATCACAAATGAGCAGAATATGGAGCCTGATTGATACAAAATTATAGTTTGGTCGCGGTTTGAGAAAATCTTGTAAGTAAACTTTACTTTACTTTACCATACATACTTTATTGCACAAAAACAGAATACAGACACTTAATAATGGAAAAAAACATGGACAAAGGCGAGCTTATCTCTATATGTATAACTTTGACTCACCATTACGAAAAAAAAAACATAGCGTACTATCCTCGGCAAGTTCATTTCAAAGTTGGCGCATTTTAGGGGATCGTTCAACAATTACGTGATCATTTTTGGCCGTTTTTTTAACCCCCCCCCCCTATGTGATCACAGCGTAATCTTTTGTTTTTAACCCCCCCCCCCTCGCGTTGATTACGTCATCTTCGTCCGTGCTTAAAATTTTGCTGTTTATTAGCACTGACACGTTTCTATGGGTCTTAAATGACCTAAATTTGGGAAGAGGGTGTGTCATTTTGTCAAAATGCTAGGTAAGAACTATAAAGTTACAGTTTTGATAACTTTATACCTAAAATATACCCAAAATACTTACTTACTTCCTCCAATATACCTGTAACAATACTGATGCTTGGAAAAGTCGATAAAATATGCCGAAAAAGTATAAAAATACTGAATCTGGTCACACTGTTCCACAGTTTGTCTATAGCAGGGGAAATCCTGTTTCATCTATGTAATAGTAAGTGTTACCAGTAATAAACTTCAAAATTGGACGTAAATATTTAAATATAATTTATTTTCGGAAACGAAGCGCAGATGACGTAATCATGGATTCTTCCCCCTCCCCCCCCAAATAATCCGATGTATATACAAGCACCCGACCCCCCCCCCCCTTCCGGTGATCACGTAATTGTTGAATGATCCCTAGTAAGGAGTTCAACAAGGTACAAAACTCCCTACTTTTTTACCCAGAAATGTTCAAAAAAATAGGTATTACCAAAACAAGTTGGACACCATAACACCTTAATTAAAATCTTAGATGAGTAAGGAAGGTCTCGTTTGGTAAAGAACATCCAGTGCCTAGACAAACCGTAAATGGTTTTTTGGCACTCTCTGTAGTAGTTAAGTTTTTATTAGTTGTTACATAAATAAATAATAATATGTAATGATAAGAATGGAAAAAATAATGACTGCTTAAATAAAAACAAAAACTGTTGATGGAGCGCCACTCCTTATCCCATACGGGGTGGCAGAGTTACACTTTTAGCCAGTTACTCGATACTTAATTATGCGTGACAAGAGGCTAGCCCGTCGCCGCAGCTATGGAGCGATGAAGGTTTCCTCACGATGTTTTCCATCACCACCGTGAGAACGTCCATACATTTTTTTTTTATTTGCAACCATGTTTCTTAAAGGGAAAGTCGTTCATAATGATGGGTATTATTATTCTCCAAAATATGGTCAGCTAATTTAATGTCACCTGTATTTAATGGCTGCATTATTATTAAATCTTAGATGACTTTGTTAGGCTACGTTCGGGAACTACGGTAAAAATTCACTCGGAAAATTAAAAGAGATGGAGATAATGACAGAAAGAGAGATGAAATGCGGTTCTCGAACGTTAGCGTGAAATTCCCTTTTCCGAACCCGATAATGTTGTCAAATGTCAAACGAAATTCCTCCATTCCACCCTTATTTTAAACTTGGAGTAGGTAGGTGGGTAGATATTTTAAACTTGGAGTAGGTAGGTAGGTAGATATTTTAAACTTGGAGTAGGTAGGTGGGTAGATATTTTAAACTTGGAGTAGGTAGGTGGGTAAATATTTTAAACTTGGAGTAGGTAGGTGGGTAGATATTTTAAACTTGGAGTAGGTAGGTGGGTAGATATTTTAAACTTGGAGTAGGTAGGTGGGTAGATATTTTAAACTTGGAGTAGGTAGGTGGGTAGATATTTTAAACACTCCCAAGGAATACATGAAATATATACAATTAACAAAAAAAATACCCAGGTCTTGGATGTTTACATGTTTGTTATATTGCTGTTTCTGCGGGTATCCTAGTGTGGGGCCAGAAGCAAAATATGTGCCTGTATGTAAATGTTTGTTTAAAAATTATAAAACTTTAGGGAAAACAATTCATCATTTATGATTAAAGATAAACTCTTATACTTTATTGCACACAGTAATTAACAGTCCTGTAACATTTTAGTGAAAATATAGTACAAAGGAGAGAAATATAAGTATATCTCTACTCTTCATTGTACAATTTTTTCTATCATCATAAGTAATAGTCTAATGTAGGTATTAAGATTAAGCTATTAAGTCATGTGAGTACAATATCTTTAGAACTTATTATTGTAGAACAGATAGGTCTAATTTGTGTTTGATTTAATGCATTCAGGTGATGTTTTATAATCAGGGATCGGATCGAAGGTGTGAATTTACCTAAAGTTTGTAGTCGGACATGACAAGGAGCAGTTACAACCACGAGTTGAACCGGTTTGAATTTAACCTGTTAAATTTCGGGTTTTTGTCTAACCAGTTAATTTTTGTTTTTATTAGTTTTACATGTTCCTTACATTTGAAACACCGAACTATAAACATTTTCAAACTGCTGATTTCCAAAAAAATCATAACTTTTTTATTTTTAAATTTTTCGTAAAAATGACTGAGTATTGTACTTTACATCATTCAAGCGAGGTAAATAAAACATTCATACAGTCAGTCATTGTTATTTTTTAAACTCAACTCAAGTGGTTGTAACTGCTCCTTGTCATGTCCGACTACAAACTTTAGGTAAATTCACACCTTCAATCTGATCCCTGTTTATAATAGATAGAATGCCACTAAAAATGTAGAAAGATATTGGTTTGATATGCATATTATCTCTTGTATTAAACTGATTGTTACAATTATAACGTATAAATGGTTACTTAATAAGTGTTTAAATGGTTTTTGTGAAGATTTTTCGATGATAACTGGTATAAAAAATAAATAAGAAATCTCAAACATGTGTTACCTCCCAGAAAACCAATTTTATTAGACTAACTAAGGGAATGTACCCATACTATGTGACTATTTTTTTTTTGCTGTTTTTGACCCCCTTGCCCCCCCCCCCCCCATCCCTGCGTGACCACAGACTGTATTCAATTGTATTTTTTAAGGCCTTCACATATTTTAAAAGAGGTATGGGGGAGTTTCTTGCCCTTCTTTGCTCCATCCCTAAGCCCACAACTTCCGAACGGGTGGTAGTATACAAAAATATTAATATTATATTGACACAATCTGTATGATTTTATGGTCAATATTTTTTTGACTTTGACTGTACTATGAGCCAAGACTGGTATTTTGTACTAGTGTGTGTGTGGGCATGTACCCTTATTATAATGCATAATCTTTTTAAAACTTGCTACTCAGAAATCATCAGTGACTACATAATCAATTAGGTTGCCAGACAACATTTATAAATATGAAATTTAGATAGTGTTTCAACAAAACATTTATGGTAATAGTTATTATGCATTGCATACAAGACCATTTTGTTTTCTGAATCGAAGAACTATAATCTTATACCAAACTCATATTATTGTCTCAGGACAATCTTAGCAAGAGATTTTGTCTGTAAAATAAAACAGTTAAGATTCACGCAGACATAAAGAGGGTCTAGATCAGATTGTTGATTTTTTTTTGAGAGCTCTTGGAGTACAGTATTTTTTTCCATTAAACTGCAGATCATTCAAAATCTTGAACCACAAACCACATTGAGTGAATATAGCAATGTGGTTTATTTATAATATATTTGGGAGGTAAGTAAAATACCTAGTGAACGTTTGCGAAGTGCACATTGCACCACACAGCAGAGACAGGGTACAAAGTGAAGATGTATGTAAGTTGAGAATGCGAGAAGTACAGTTACGTAAATAGTTGCATCAGAACGATGCAATTTTAGACTGCTAACTGAATTAAACATCGCTAAGCATAGCTGGACGATGGTGTGCAACTGTCGAAGATACGGCAATACGCATTGAATCGTATTATAATTGTAAATCTTTGAATAACAAGCAAAAAATGTAAAAGAAACTTACGGGCACTGTCGACGCAGAATTACTAGAACTGTTTATATTATAGGCCGTAATTTGTATAACACAGTAAAGACTTCTATTTATTTCACATTTTTATCAGGCTTTCCTTGCAAGAACTTTGTTTTTCTAGTTTTTTAACGAAATTCGTGAAATCTTTCTCCTCTCACTCACCCACCACGTCCAATCAAACAAATCACGGTCACAGATAATATAAAAAGTTTATACTGACAGTTGACTGACATTTTCACAGATAACAATTGATGTCCACACACGGTCCAATTCATTCATTGGTGGAATGGAGTCGGGCAAACTTTGGCTTAGAATTATTTATTTGTGGTTGGTATTCCATACAAACATGCACATTCATTCGTCTTTCCGTTCAGCCGTTCAGCCAACCTGCCAAATAAACGTCAAATTGGTCAAATTACTAAAGATCTGTCTGTCTGTCTGTATTTCATTCATTCAAAAATAGACCGTTCGTCCTTGGAGACGTTTACAAAAATATTTTTATCTGTATTATTTTTCACCGAGCACATTGTTTTCAAACTTCACGAGACTCTGGAAGGCCGTTGCGGTGTGATATTGCGTTGTTTGTTGTTTTGCGTCGTGTTTCCTGCTGTTTCCGAAGACGCAATCTGTGAAATCGTGATGTCTGGCGGTGAAGGGCCAGTGGCTAGTCCTGATGCGGCCAACTCGCGGGCGCTGCAGGCTGCTGAGGAGGAGAACGCCAAGTCCTGTTGGGTGTGCTTCGCGACTGAGGACGACGACCGCCTTGCTGCCTGGGTGCAGCCGTGCAAGTGTATTGGCACCACCAAGTGGGTAAGGAAATTATTGTGCCTGTTGGCTACTGATTAGATCAGTTTTATTGTGAAGCACTTTCCGTCGTTTATAGTTTTGGTATAGGTATTGGATATTTCGTTGATGGGGGCATATTATTGGATGTTCAGTCAAGTTAATTAATCTAAGAGCAAATCCAAGGCTTCAAATATAAATGTACATGGAATGGTACATAAATATCTGTGCAGATTCATCAATAAAACATATGTGAACTCGACTATACAAGTAAATGGCATACTTTATGTAAAATAAACTTTTCTTTAGAGTCAATATTTTGGACTGTAAATTGTACAATAAATAAATACCTATTAATTCTTAATTTCTTTATTGCACACAGACATTTAAAAAAAAAAGTTATACAGTATTGTTTGCTTTTATTTTTTCACTACACCATTTTTATTCCCATCTTAGTTAGTAGATGTGTTGTTTGTAAATAAAGTAAAAAATAACATGATGAATAAGCAACAGATCTATTTAGATCAGTGTAGTATAAAATTGATTCTAATGCTTAAAAATCTTAATTCATGAATGTGAATGTTGTTGATACCACTGACTGCTCTAAGTAATGTAAGTTATACATTTTGTGATTATAATAGTTCAGACAGCTTACAATACATTTTCATGACGTCATGTTCATTAACTTGGCCTAAACACAGTAAATAGTGGCTCTGTGAGCTGTAGACCTCGCTGTTGAGGAGAACAGCCGGACATACGAAAGTATTTTTGCCCAATCCTGAAACGGACTCTTCACTCGCTCGGTCAATTAAATTTTAATTTAACTGACTAACATTGCTGTAACTATCCACAATATCAACCAACTGACATACTTAATCTTGATTGTATGTACTGTCCATACCTATAACACTGTATAATAATAATAATAATAATCATTTATTCAGGGATACGTGTACAGTTTCTTGTTATAATAAGTTCTTATAATAACAAAAGGTGAGTCTCACGTGAGTCTCTACTCCCCAAAGAAGGGTGAACCCTGTGTTTTGAAGGGTGAACCCATAACAAAACAGCCCTTAGTAACTAATTGGAACATTGTATTGCAACAGCTGTAATTGTCCATAAATTATTCCTGTAAAGTAGAAGGTATTGTCATTAAAATTTTATTATAAACTATAGTAGACATATTTCAAGTTGTTAAGACATTAACCCTTAAAAAGCCAAGGGGAAATATCCCACCAACTTTTGAACCTTACAACTTGGTGATACATTCCGGAACCAATAAAATAAGTGATTCTTAGGGGTTAATATTTGCAGTGAAAAAATCTGGATACATTTTTTTATATTTCTGTATTCAATCATATGTTTATATAGGCCATGTCCTTAATAACACTTGTTGATGACATATTCACTACTATATAATATTGTATGTTTTCATAGACAATTATTCTATATTTATTTAGATATATTTATAGACCAACATTTGTGAAACTCATCAGTTCATCACTTCTGGACCTCAATATCACTGTGATGATGATAGAAGGCCCTACACCACAGATGATTTTTTTAATGATAGCAATACATGAGCAATACATACACAAATTTTAGCAAGATACCTCTATATTTACATATACTATCAAAGATAAGATCATGCAATCTTAACATGCGATTTTAATTGGGGTCATACATTAATAACACATTACATAAAGTACAGACATACATATAAACTTGCTTAATAAGTAAGATGTCTAAATAATTATATTATTAATGCATTATTCTTATCAAACATCACCCTTAGTGTGTGAGAGAGTGTATCCTGTTTAATTAAATTGTGAGATTTATCATATCACACATTCAAATGCACGCACCATGAGCTGACTGAAATAGACAATCTCAAGTTCAAATCATTTGTAGCAGCATTTGATATTTTAAAGAGATTATTATGAGCGGGAGAGGGGACATGCACAAAGGCTCCGCACATGTGGGCCATGTGCACGCACTTCAACCCCATTAAAGAAGAATGGAACAGAAGACCTTCATTTCTTAGTACAGATTGATGTGCCACACTCTGGCTTTTTAAAAGAAATCTCTTTTTTTTTTGTAGATTGTTTCTCCTTGTGTTTTTCACATTTCTATTGGTTTAATTTTTATACAGTACAAGCGACCCGCCCCGGCTTCGCACGGGTGCAATGCACGGTGCACTATATTATGCATGTATTATACATATAAACCTTCCTCTTGAATCACTCTATGTATTAAAAAAAAACGCAATAAATCCGTTGCAGTTTTAAAGATCTATGCATACATAGGGACAGACAGCGGGAAGCGACTTTGTTTTGTACTATGTAGTGATATGTAGTATTTATACTATGTTGTGAAGTGATGAAGCTCGTAGTTTTGCAGTTTTAAATTAGTTTTATTTATACACATGAAATCATTCAAGGAAATGCCCTTGCCTTTTTTACTTTTTTGCGAGCTGATCATTACATTTGTCTTATTCTTTTTTAGGGTTCCGTACCCGAAGGGTGCCAAACGGGAACCTGTTACTGAGACTTTGCTGTCTGTCCGTCCGTCTGTCTGTCACCAGGCTGTATCTCATGAACCGTGGTAGCTAGACAGTTGAAATTTTCACAGATGATGTATTTCTGTTGCCGCTATAACAACAAATACAAAAAATTAAAAGAAATTTAATATTAAGGGGGGCTCCCATACAACAAACATGATTTTTTTGCTCATTTTTGCTCGATATTGATAGTAGCAGGTAGACGCTTAAAATATTCACAATATGTTGAGTATATTATTTACTTAATCAATAAATAATGAAATTAAAATTAAATTAATATTTAGGGGGGGCTCCCATACAAAATGGTTTTTTTTGCTGTCTTTTATAGATAATGGTATGGAACCATTCGTGCGCGAGTCCGACTCGCACTTGGACGGTTATTTATCCTTTAATGGCACAACCTGGGTTGAACAACCTCTTCAATGTCAATCCAAAGTTACTCTTCCTATTCGGGACAAGGTAACTACCTACAAAAGAAAAGATGCATTTTTTACTCTAGGTAGTCAAAATGTGTTTTGTTATTGTTTAATTCAATTTACGTATCTATCTCAAAATGATTGATTTCCATTTACTGTTATCATTCAACTCTATTGATACTCTACTGATAAAATAAGATTTCTATTGTCGATTCTCATTATCAACTAAGATATACGATTTACTGATGCAAGTGTCACTATGCACTGAAGGTTGCACGCAACAAAGACTTGTTTAGTGACATGCTTATCATTTTTATGACTAAATATCTTTTCACATTCTGGTCAAAAACAGACCATAGTGGTGTTAATTCCAATATTTGATAAATCTAAACTCATGGCCTATCACTGGCCTTTCACTCTTTGTACTCGCGCTGTCCTGTTGTCCGACTGCTATAAATTTTTGTTGTTAGTTTACTGGTGATTTTTAACATGTCTGTGTTAAAAAATATTGTTGTTTATCATACTAAGTAGGGTCTGACCTCAAATTTAATGTCGGTCACTGGTTTGTGAGTTTTATGTTGTCCTTTAATTGTCCTTCTCGTTTGTTTAAGTGTCCTTTTTCATACGGGCTGATAGAGGCACAGTGTTGCCCACGTTTGGTCAGATTTTCCGTGACAGGGGGCTAACCTAAGAAGCTAACCTAAGCTAAGGAGATTGAAGGTTTCCTCGCGATGTTTTCCACCACCGTTAGAACATTCGTATAAACTAGTTACCTACCTTGTCCTTTTAACCTTCCTTCTAAAATAGTTCATAATGTATGTCCTAACCTGCGGTGCCCAGACTTGGTCATTGACCGAACAGCAGAAGGAAGGGAAGGGACTGCTTAACACGCCATATAATCAATTAAAGAAACTGCTTATGGTGTTGCCACCGATCGCATGTTGGACAGAAACATTGGAAAAAATAATTGAAACAAAAAGTAAACTTTAGAAAAAACCGACTTCCACAAACCCTATTTGATTAGATTGAGTTTAATACAAACTGTAACCCCTTATCCCCCCCCCCCTTGGGGAATTAATTTTATCAAATCTCATATCAGTGCTACCCCAAGCTACTAAGGAACCCCTGTACAAAGTTTCATGGCTCTAGGTCCACCGGTTTAGGCTATGCGTTGCCTGCCCGTCAGCCACGCATTGTATTTGTACCTAGTATTGAGCAGATCTGGTGGCCATATGTGGTCTTCATCAGCAGTTCCGCATCACAATATTATTCTTACCATGTGCATTTGCACGAGTTATTATGAAAAACACAAAAATCACTATAGGTCTGCCTATAATATTTGAAGAGTTCCCTCGATTTCTCCAGGATCCCATCATCAGATCCTGACCTGGTGTCAATGGGACCACCCTTGAGGTATTACCTATACGCCGAAAAAAGATTTGTTCAAATCGGTTCATAATTGGCGGAGTTATCGCGTAACAAACATAGAAAAAAAAAAACATACGGGTCGAATTGAGAACCTCCTCCTTTTTTTGAAGTCGGTTGAAAAAGGTTTGCCAGCGAGCGCAGCATTTTAAATGTTCGTAGGACGGATCACGTCAGGAACACGACGCTGCGCTCCATGACTGGCATTGCTGACGTCGGAGTATAGACCGCCAAGCTGAAGTGGAACTGGGCCGGACATATCTGTCGCATGCACCCAGACAGATGGGCGAACATCGTCACTGACTGGGTGCCACAAGACGGACACCGGCGTAGGGGCAGGCCGAGTCGGAGATGGCGGGACGATCTCGATAAGTTTCTGCCAGGGTGGACGGACTTAGCTCAGGATAGGGAATTGTGGTTGCAACATGGGGAGGCCTTTGCCCAGCAGTGGCTTTGGGCAGTTATCGAAACTTAATGGCTATAAAAAAAAGTATGTCCACGTCGTTATCATCATCGGCGTGTCATGGAACCTACTGTTGAGTATAGACCTCATGTACGGTACTTAACCAACAGGTCCACCAAAGCTGCCTGCAACGGTGGGTAGACGAGAAGCAACGCGGCAACATCACACGCAAGGTCCTCTGTCCGCAATGCAAGGCGGAGTACATTGTCGTGTTCCCGTCCATGGGAGCGTTCGTGGCACTGCTTGATGCTATGGAAGACATCACGCATAAAATCAGCCCGTTCATAGCTGGTGGGGTGCTGCTTGGCTCCATCTATTGGATAGCGATCACGTACGGCGCTGTCACTGTCATGCAGGTATGTTGGCGTGGCACGGGGCTGTGATATCCTATTTCACCGACAATCCCTACTTTGTTGGGGGCACTTTATTCTAAGTTTGAGGGTCATCTAGGCTACTAGGGGACCCTCTAAAGAGGATACATTTTTGTATGAAGTCTGAAATTTTAGGGTACTTACTTGAAACTTCAAGTAGGTACCATAAAATTTCGTGTTTCGTGTACACCTATTAAACATATGTCTATCGATTGAGAATTTAATTACAAACAACAAGTGTTCTTTGACTAAATGTCGTAAATAGTAGCGTTTCTGAGATAATTCAGTTTGAATATGTAATTTAGTCATTTATTTATAGGTGTACACGAAAATGTCATTTTTAAACCATTCCCAAAATAAAAGGCCCGTTTTGACAGTTCACGCCCATGAAGTTTTAACCCCTAACGCGTAGGTAATACAAACGGTTTTCCTAGGTGCAACTTGTACGCTTTGCTTGTACCCAACAGTTGGCTTTTATTACCTACGCATTAGGGGTTAAAACTTCATGGGCGTCAACTGTCAAAATGGGCCTTTTATTTTGTGAGGAGTTTAGGGAATTTTACTGATCATAGTGACGCAAGATTGACTACCTCTTTGGTGTGGCGGTTCGAGGCTCTGATCTGACTCCTAAGGTAGGCCCCGGGTTCGAATCCCGGCTGGGAAGAAATAATAAACCCAGGTCTTAGATGTTTATAAGTTCGGAACATTCGCTGTTGCTAGTTCCCACAACACATAATATCCTAGTGTGGGGACAAAAGTTATGTTTGGCCTGTATGTAAATTTTATGAAAGCGCTGGCAAGGGCAGCGCTACTATTTGTATCCCGCTAAGATTTCACATACCGTCTGTCTGTCTGTATGTCGTCTTCGCTCAAACGTATGCCTTCCGCCGCCATGCCATATGCCACGCCGGTCCCTTTCTTTAAATCGAACGAGTTATGCTTACTAGTTACTAGTTTACAAGAGTTACTTCCTTTAAAATGCTGTGCGCATATATGTAATTATGTTTGTACTTGAAAAATCGGCACAATGTAACAAATATCACTCTCTAATTACAGTTTTGCGAAACCGTTTTGAAGAATCTAACTTTATCGTCACATGTTAGCTTTAGCACTTAGCATTGTACAGCGAAGTAACAGTGAATACAACAGGTTCAGATTTCAAGAAGAATAATACCGTTTCTTTGTCGTTTAGAACAAATAAGGACACGGAACTCAGTCGTGTGTACTCGCTGACTTGAAATGGGGTTCTTGACCTACACTAGGCTAACTGGGTTGGACCTGAGTATGTTGAAATGGGTAGAGAAAATGTGGATACAATGTAAGACTACTATGGATGGTCTGTGGTTCTGAAAGCGATATTTCTATTTGTCTAATTAATCGACGTCGGTAAACAAAGGAAGAGAAAGTCCTAACATCGTGTGTCACACACATGGTAGAGCTCGTCTAAGCTGAAATGACGCGCCCCACTCCTTGGTTTTGTATTTACTTGTCGCTCCATACACCAAACACACTGCATACGTTTTCTGTATGTCTGTCTTGTGTAGCACTATAAAGACATTACAAACTAGGAAGTGCTGTACAGGGTGTAACAGAAATGTGTAGTCATATTTTAGGGGGTTGTTAAGGACATCATTCATGAAAAGGTGGATCTATTCTCTTGTACACCGAGTGAATTCATACGATCTGCAGTAGACACTATTTGCTATGATAATAATTAAGTAATTATAATAAGTACAGGCTCTTCTTTTTTTTTAATAGAAAAGTATGGATATGTTCATTTATCGCATTAGGTAAATCCTGTAAAGTTAGATGTAAAGTGGAGAAATAAATAAATAAAATAAATAAAAATAAATCATTCTGAGCAACTTTTACTATGAAACCGATTTGATCAGAGCAACTTTAATTTTCACTTCTCTAGACAAATCTGCTGACCACCCGGGCCAAAACATATGGAACAATGATAAATAAAGTTGCTCTGATCAAATCGGTTTCATAGTAAAAGTTGTTCACAATGGTCTCCCTAACAACCCCCTAAAATATGACTACACCCTTCTGTTACACCCTGTATATGAATCCGTCGTTTCTCCTCCAGGTGGTGGGTCACCGCGAAGGTCTGGAGATGATGGAGTCAGCCGACCCTCTGGTGTTGCTGGTGCTGCTGCCCACCATCCCCGTGACCCTCATCAGCGCCAAGATGTACAACTGGGAGGACTCGGTGCTTCTCTTCATGAGGAAATTCTGCGCCAAGATTCCTGCGCTCGGGTACATATTGCCGTTTGGTCAGTTAGTAGACTTCTTGGATGTTGACGTAGACCAGGGAGCACTTGTCCAGTGGAGATGGCATAGATCCTTTCATACACAACTCACCAATTTACGGGCGGCGGGGGACGAGGTAAGAGAGCTGTGATTGGTCAGCCGCTGCGAAACCTTTAGGTATGGCCCAGAGGTATGATTCTCGCGCCATCGATATACGGATATCGAGACCTATATTGACAGATTCCCTTACAAAATCACTCGATATAGGTGTAGACATCGTATTATCGAATGCGCGAGAATCATACCCCTGGCGGCCAATTCTCGCGCATTCGATATTCATATCTACAGACAATTCAATTGGTTTGTATTGGAATTACCCGATATATGTAGCTGTAGAGATCCGATTATAGAATTCGCGAGAATTGACCGCCTGGGCCTCGATCACGAACGTTTTCGAGATCACATTTGGCTTTTCGATAGTTTTCTATCGAGTCTCTGTTCGTGATTGGGCTACAGCTACAGAACATACGTTTTGCGAGGAACCCGCGTGTAGCTATAGTCGTAAACGATACACGAGTCTGAGGAAAGCGAAAGTGGAGGTCGCGCCCTCTCGCTGTGTGTGGCCAGCCGCAGTAGGTGTCGTATCGATAGGCGAAAGTTTACGTGCTCGTTTATTCTACATATACGTATGTGAATTGTGAATATACCGGCTTCTGACAACACAACATGCTTAGACAGTTGTGCCCCAACGGTTGAGGGAACTAAACTAACAGCTTCAAATTCGATAGGCTCCATTTTCAAACGCGTTTTTAATTAGATTCATGTGTGTGACGCTTTTGGAATTCGTATCACAGTTAGATGAAAATAATGTCGAAATCGTCGAATCGAACGAGCTGCCTGCAATATCATTGTTTGCATGACTAGCGCAATTTTACAACCAGAAACGTCAAAATGATGTACAAAGTACAGCTGACTTCTCAGACATTTAGGGGCTAGTTGGGAGGTGTCAAAACCACTAAACAAGAGGAACTAAAGGCACTAAACTGACAACCTTTAAATCCGACAGTTCTTGCGCGGCGGTGGCCACAGATTCCATTTTCAAACTCACCATTTTAATTAGTTTAGTCAGTATAGTTCGTTTCGCCTCCCAAATCGCAGGTTATGTATAATTAGAACTGTTTTTAATTTAATGGAGTGTTGAATAAATTGGCTAAAAGTGGGCACATTGGTGCCTCTTCTGCCATTCCGTATGGAAAAGGCGTGACGCTATGTTGTTAGGGTTCCGTACCCGAAGGGTGCCAAACGGGACCCTATTACTGAGACTTCGCTGTCTGTCCGTCCGTCCGTCCGTCCGTCCGTCTGTCACCAGGCTGTACCTCATGAACCGTGGTAGCTAGACAGTTGAAATTTTCACAGATGATGTATTTCTGTTGCCGCTATAACAAATACTAAAAATCAAAAGAAATTTAATATTAAGGGGGGCTCCCATACAACAAACGTTATTTTTTTGGTCATTTTTGCTCGATATTGATAATGGTAGCAGGTAGACGCTTAAAATGTTCACAATATATTGAGTATATTATTTACTTAATCAATAAATAATGAAATTAAAATTAAATTAATATATATAGGGCTCCGATACAAAAAAATATATTTTTTTGCGGTTTTTTATAGATAATGGTACGGAACCCTTCGTGCGTGAGTCCGACTCGCACTTGGCCGGTTATTTTTTATTTCCATTTTAATCACATCATAATGCACGCTGAGTATTTTTAAGTCCATAAGGTAAACGAGTTTCGGTGCAGAGTGGTCTGAGCAAATATAAAATTTACCATGACAAAGAAACTGTGTGAAATCGCAGCTAATGAAAACGTGCATTTGAAGAGGCGTGAAGCATGCGTTATATATTTTTAACGACTGTATGTTTGAGGTTGTGTTAGAATTAACTTACAATGGAAAAACGGAGGACTAATAAAAAAAACAGCATGCAGTTAAAAATATAGCTTATTAGGGTACCGTACCCGAAGGGTGCCAAACGGGACCCTATTACTGAGACTTCGCTGTCCGTCTGTCCGTCCGGCCGTCCGTCCGTCCTGTCTGTCACCGGGTCCGTCTGCACGAACCGTAATAGCTAGAAAGCTGAAATTTTCACAGAATGTGTATATCTGTTGCCGCACCAACCACAAATACTGAAATACGAGAGATATTGCAAATTAAAGGGGGCCCCGATACAAGAGACGTGTTTAGATACACTTACGCATTTCAAAATGGAGATCTTGACTGAATCTGTTTATTTATTGTCATAGCAACCATGTCATAGACACATATACTACACATTTAAATATGATAGCATATTTCGCGTCAACCCACATGGTTGTGGTTAGCCGGTATGATGTAGACTCTCAATCCGGAGGTCGTCGGTTCAAATCTCGTGAAGGCATAAACTTTTTAAATTTTCTTTTTGTTTATTTTTTTATTGTTTTGAGTGCTTTTGATTTGTTGTACGATGGTACGGTACCCTTCGTGTGCGATACCGACCCGCACTTAACCGATTTTTTATTTATTTATCTCTTGTTAATGAAATATTAGAATATAAAACGGAAGGTACTTACACCATTTTTTTTTAGAAAATTTAGACTTATATAATACACTAGCTGTTACCCGAGACTTCGCCCACTTGCTAAATAGTCAATGGGATGTTATCTATTCGGTAGTGGATCAGTGATGTGACAGGTCGAGTGATACCCGTTTTTGCCGAAAAACAAATAGTGTTGTGCCAAAAAAATCGAGTGATATTCATTCAGTGAATGATTGTTTGTTTACTTTATTGTCTAAGTTATTTCTAAAGCCCTTATAGATGTTACAATATTATAGTATGCCTTACTAATGTCTACTCCAGATTCAGACTAATTGACTTTGTAAGTAAAACAAGTAAAGTAAAGTAGCGTTTATTTGCATGAATATTAAAGGGGTTACAGTTTTTATTCTGTGGACGAATTTCTGAACTTCAAACGTAGGTGAAACTGGTCTTGGCTTTTGTTGTTTTGTTTGTGTTTTTAATTTATACAATTTATGTGATCAAATGAGAATAGACTAAAACTAGATCTCAAACATTTGCATGCTACAATTTAATAGCTGATTAAGGCGTTCAACTTTCACGTTATTTAAAAGCTCTTTTACCCTTATCTTTGCAAATAAATTTCTTATTTCTTATAGGTGTACATCAGATTGTATAACAATGTCACTTAAATATTTTACGCTATATTCTGCAGAAAAAGTGTTTTGAACACTTTTGTATGAAACCTGGGATGCTAATGGTTAGGGTATGCCGGCTCATTCATTTCCACAGTTCGTACGTAGCAGTTGAACCGATTTCAATTTATTTTTAACCAAACTATTTCTTGTTTCCAGTGTGGACGGCGACAGTGCTGCCATCGTCCCGGGACCCGCCCCCACCGGGAACCAGACCCAGGGCTCGCATCTCTCCCCCACAAGAATATTCTGCTCAGCTCTCTTGCTACCCACAATCTCAACCATAATAGGCAAGATATTCTTCCGCTCCATACACAACAACCTACACAGAACGATACTGGGCGGCCTCACCTACATAACCGTTAAAGGAGCATTAAAAATATACCACAAACAGATGCTGTACATCAGGCATTCGAGTAGAAAGATACTCGATTATACAGAATCGAACTTGAGACTGTATAGGAACAATAGGAATGTCTCGAATACTGACACGCTCTCGAGTACTAGGGACGATTCGGAGCAAGCTATCTAAATGTTTGTTTGTATAGTGAGATGTGTAAGTACCTACTTGTATACTATATGGACTGAATGTGATGGACATGCTTAGTTCCCAATTGCGCCACCAGAGCGGTCACCCATCAAATTGGCTACTATACTATACATGGGTAGTCAACATAGATACTTTATGAACTAGGTATCCTTTTGTTCGACTGCTGCAATCTTTTGCGATCTTTTTAACATTATTATGTTTATAAAATACAACTGCAGAAAGTATTTTAATTCTATTCTCATAATGACAAATCCTTTTAAAAGGCGCCACTTCTTACATGGTTAATTTTTAGGGTTCCGTACCCGAAGGGTGCCAAACGGGACCCTATTACTGAGACTTCGCTGTCCGTCTGTCCGTCCGTCCGTCCGTCTGTCACCAGGCTGTATCTCATGAACCGTGGTAGCTAGACAGTTGAAATTTTCACAGATGATGTATTTCTGTTGCCGCTATAACAACAAATACTAAAAATCAAAAGAAATTTAATATTAAGGGGGGCTCCCATACAACAAACGTGATTTTTTTTGCTCATTTTTGCTCGATATTGATAATGGTAGCAGGTAGACGCTTAAAATGTTCACAATATATTGAGTATATTATTTACTAGAAAATAAATAATTAAATTAAAATTGAATTAATATTTAGGGGGGGCTCCCATACATTTTTTTTTGCGGTTTTTTATAGATAATGGCACGGAACCCTTCGTGCGCGAGTCCGACTCGCACTTGGCCGTTTGTTTTAGACTACCCAGTCTAGTAGCCAGTTATGTTGTAGTTATGGGGTGACCCATCCATGGTTAGTTGGTTGGTGCAAACCTGGCTTATATTGTGAGTAGACTGACTGCTGCTGTATGTAATGACAAGCGGATGATGTAAGGTGATGATCATGAAGCCTTATTTTATTTCAATTATTTTTAACATTTCATTTATGAAATGACATAAATTTATGGAGTTCTATGAAAATTTCATAGTCATTTTAGCCATGACTCGACCACCGCGCAGAATTATTCGAGAAAGAAACTATAAATAAATATGATTGTAAAATGTATTGTTTTATAAAGATTTGTTTTTGTAATGTAAGTTGTGATATTATGTTGATACAATAACTGGCAAAAAAGCGATTTATGATGGGTTCTTGTTGTGAGGCTGGTGGTGATAGTTAATATCATAGTATATTATGAACTTGTTCAAACTGGTTATTTCATTTTTTTTTCAGCGCCCAACTCCTTCATTTGCGAATGTGGTAGTGGGGCGTGGCATTTCAAGTTAAACAAGCTCTACAGACATTGATTTGATAAACTGGAGCCGCCTGCTGTGAGCGCTTGGAGTGGTGTATCACACAAAGCAGGCGGCTCCAGTTTATCACCTTTTTACACCGTAGATCGCCACCGATATCTTGTCGTTTGTGGCCCGCTTTAGGCGCGATACCCCCTGGCATACAGGACAGACACGAACAAGACAGAAGACATGAATGGAACGAGAAAGTAAAACAACCATGCATGTCCTGTCTGTCTAGAGTCTTATCCGCCCAGTGGGAATTGCGCCTTACAGTCTATTCGTAATAAGAATGCAGTGAAATTTAAATCTGTTAACACACTCACAGGACAGGACACAACCTTCGCATTCGAAAGTTTGCCTTCAACTGGTCACTGTGATCTTGACTTGATAATTGGAAACGATTTGATTGGTTACGGGGCGTGGCTAGGCCGCCGGACAGTGATGACTATACTGCATTCTTATCACGAATAGACTATAGTTGAATATCATACAGCAAACTGGCACATTTATGTTGGTATGATGCATTAAAATGCGAATTTTCGATCTTATTGTAGAGAATATCTAGACATTTCAAGGATTTACTTCCTTGCGTGTTACTATTGTTCACCGTAGATGGCAAAGAGTTAAGCAACTAGTAAATGTCTCAGTTAGTTGGTTAAATCAGACACTTAACTAACACCCAAGCTAGACCGTTAATTAAATATCGACATTTAACCAAGTCACTAGTATTTTGATTTAAATAAAGCATCGTCGAAAAAGTTTAACAATCTGTGTCTAATTTAAGCAATTCAATTAAGTGCCTGATTTAACCAACCAACATAAACATCGCCTGCACACTGTTTCAATATCACTCTATTTTCTATTCAGACGAGCCGACGAAAACATTGTAGCCGAATTGAGTAGGTATCCGGGGACAATGGAAACACATGCGCGCAGGTTACGATAAACAATGGTCGCGGTACCGAAAACAAGTATTGCGCTGCTAGCTTCACAACACTTGACATGTTTCATGAATGTTGATTAGGTGTATATTTTTCTCGTGCTTTGTACAAAATGCAATCGACTTGAAGAAGAAAATTATTCCTTACGAGTCAATATGAACATTTTCAAATAGTACTAACCCAACGTTACCAATTTAGACTTTTTGAATTGCGATGTATTATAATGTTGCGACGCTACATAAACTGTTAACTTTAAAGCCGCTACTCACTTGCCTGCTCCTGCGCCGATCTAGGAAGGGGGGCGGTCAAAGAGTGGGGATGACCTTGAATTGCTTCCTTGATTGTGAAGTGTGTAGGCAAGCAGGGGCAATCTTTATGGCTCGGCCTGCGGCATGGGCAGCGAACGAAAATGAAATTTAGCGTTTTAGACTTTGAGTTGGGGTTTTAGTGGCGGAAGCAGCGATTCCTTCCTTGCAGGCGTGCGTGTAGAGCAGCTCCGATCACCGCCCTTCCTAGATCGCCGCAGGAGCAGGCAAGTGAGTAGCGGCTTTTAGACCAATTCATTTGCGAGTTTCGTTTCATTCCTGTCAGCTTTTTACAAGAACCGCTGTCGGAGACATCTTCAAACTCGTCTGACGAGAGGCTTTCCCCTCGCCCTAGAACGCGATCGTCTTCACGCGATTAAACACGCGACATAGATATAACTACAGCTAATTGTGTGCTTTAAAGTCCAGTAAATCCTATCGAAAATACAGTCCACATGCCACAAAGATTTCATTGTATAAAGTAATAATATTGTAGCCCATTAGTTCGCGCACCGAGGGGCACGGGCCTTTGCTTTACAAGGATACGTGTAACATTGAGCCATACTTCACCACACTGCACTGGCACGCTCATTGTATTACAACGGCTTTTTCTATTATTCAGGAATTACTCATAATAACTAGCGCCATTTGTTTGACTCGATATGTATGTATTGTTTGTTTCACTAAGGCTGGATTCGACCAACAAAAAGTTATCCGGAGAATAACTATCCTGGGGATAACTTGTAACTTTTTCATAGACACCAGAGTGACACCTAGATCAGATCACTTCATTTTGAACTGTCATTGTCATACAAGTTATCCCCGGGATAGTTATTCTCGGTATAACTTTTTGTTGGTGAAATCCACCCTAAAGAACGCAGCTATCTAACCAATTGAGCACATCCTCCAAAAATATTGTAAAACATAAAAAGACACTATAAAAATATTGAATAGGTACCTAATTAATTTATATTAGGTAAACTGATAGAATATTGATATTAGTGATTTTATACTTAGTTTATGAATGAGATACTTTCTGAGCAGGATTTTTTTATTACTAGATTGCTTGGCTTTGAAGATCCCTCCTTTTTGCTTTGGCGCAAGATGATAGTAAAAATAGGTAGAGAATATTTATCAAACATCTAATTTACATATTAAATAAATAAACCTGCTAAAAAAAATCTTTTTGCAATCACTCTCACTGTCACACAATTTATCTCACTGTCTTTGCTAGCATCTAAATTGTACTAAAATAATATGGTGCCAAATTCAATTCGCCATCATTTGTATAGTTAATTGATATTTATAAAATAAATAGTATGTCTGTCTGTACTGTACATATTTGTAAAATGTAAAAAGTAGTAAGGTTGTTTGTATAATAAATATAGTTGATATATTAATTCTAAATCACATATGTTTGATATTTGTAGTGGACTTTATTTTTATATTTTGTTATATCCATGGACTATGGAGCGAGATAATGCCTTCATAATGTATGTACGATTGTACCTGTCCTTTTGTTCCAGTCCTGGACTGGGTCGGCCTGCATACACAATGAGTATGTGCGCCGGCCCAGCTATTTGCGCAGCCGACTGTACTATCGGCAAGAGCTACGTAGCCTAGCCACGTTACGACATTACACTTTCTACTAAAGGGTCGTATTAGCTAATGTTAAGTATGAGTTACAGAGATGTATGAAAACAAAGCTATATTTCTAAAGTCCATAAAATATAGTATTGATAGAAACTGTTCAAGTTGTCCCTATATTCTTTGGAAGACACAGAAGAAAATTGACCATTATATTGGATGTATTCACTGTACAAATTGTAGATGTTTTAGGCTTGAAATAAAGTAAAGTATGTTTTATCATCGCTCATTGTTATGAAATTAATGTGTGTGCGATGTCTAGTTTCATTTAATAAAATACATATTTTGATTGTGTGACAATTGGTTTTGAGTTAAAATGTAGTTTTGTTAGTCCTTTTGTAATATAGCAACGGCCAAATTAAAGTTGATATCTGACGATATTTAGGACATATTAAGTCTATTCATACAATATTTTTTTAATACAAAGTCATGAACACCCATATCTTTTGAGAGCATCTAATCTACCAATTATAATTAACTGTATAAAACAGAGTTATATAATCTCAGGATTCCTGCATTATCTTGGACAAGTCCCGACATCTCGGGTTCTAAATAAAACCAGGATTGTATACCAGTCACACCTTGCCCTGTTTCATGTGAAGATTATGTTATTTGATCATGACCTAAATGGTAAGACTAGTCCTAAACAAGGCCTAGATGCATTCTGACAAATCAAAATTTAACGAACACTTTAAAAGTCATGCTGTGCAATCGTAAAGAAAACTATAAAAGATTTAAAAGATTTATTTACCAAAGCAGGTCACACTTACAGTATTAAAAACCAAAACGTGTGAGAGCCAACACAAGACACAGAGACAGTACACAAAATATTAGGTTAAATTTACAAATACAAAAAACAGACAACAAGCAAACAATTATTTTACTCCCGGTTGTTTAGGAAAATATTTATGACCCTAAAAAATTTCCTTATTACGATTCATTTATATTGGCATGTCTTAACCATCTTTCTCACTCGATGGTGTATCAATGGATAAAAGTAACGAAATGTGGTGCATTTATGGATATCGGCCAGGCGATGGATGGATTGGATACTCATCTATCTGACTTGTTTATTTTGTGTTGTATAAATATGTACGAGTAGTTACTATCTGTGAAGATGATTTATTACATTATATTTGCTTATTTATACTGACTATATCTGGAGTTTTTTTATTGGTTAACATAGATTTCCTTCACCGCCGTCAAAAATAAATTGACTCTTAACGCTACACAAATTAATCAGAGGGTACGTAACATAGTATATTCGGTATAGGTATCTACTGTATGGGCGCCAGTCCCATTACACACCACATCTTAACACAATGCAGAATGTAACAATTAAAACATAATCACATTGATACGCGAATCCATTTTATCAGAAGCCGCTCTCTGTGATGATAATATAAAGAAAAATCGACATTTATCTTATCAGGGCGACTCGATATAACTTTATATGGTAAATAGTCTCTGAAGTAATGTTGCTCAGTGCAGTGTGAAGGAATTGCTACGTGTTTTTAAAACTAGGTACTAAACAATAGACGTAGTACGGGGGTGAAACGTTAAAACATTCGCTATCGGAGTTAGAAAACTTCAAACACTGGCTGTGAGGTTGGCGATTTTTGTGAGTTATATTAAGGATTGTTTTGCTCTTTTATAGATTTTATTATATTCGACTTCTGTGTGAGTAACTTCAGAAAAACTTTTTTCTATGAAAGATATTTTATTTACGAATTAATACAAAAGAAAACACAAAACCGAAATGTCCAATAAACTATTTGTGATCTGGTTTGTTGAGCAAGATGCGATAACATCAATTTAATCAATCAAACTTCAGCCAGATGACACGACAACTTCTACAAACCGCTAACACAGCAAATACGGTATAAAGGTGCTTGGCAATATGGCAAAGTTTCTGAAGTCCATATTTCAAAATGACAAGAAAAGTTCGAGAGGGTTCGACAAAGATTCGGACGAGGACAGAAGAGACTTTGTGCCTCCCCTCGACGGCAGGAGGAGGTTGTCTATCTCTAGATCTGGGAGGATGAAGCAGAATAAGAAGAGACTGTCTCTCTCTGCGGAACTGTATGGAGAGGTGAGGCTTTTGATGTTCATATATTTGATATCTTCCCAGAAACATCTGAGAGAATACTTTATATCACTTGTTGGATTAGTATATCTGTCGGCGGCCGATCGTAGAATTGGGCACATCATGATGTGCCCAAACATGAAATATCATGAAACGATAAAGTCTTTTAAGGCAAATACTGCGGTAGCTTAGGTGAAGACTAAAGGGGGCGAGCGCAGCGAAACCCCGAATAGTCTTCGTGTTCGTTTGACATGTGTTACACAGAAGACATCACGTAGTGCTGAATAAAAATGCTTTTAAAATACATGTTTTCGTTAAAAACCGCCACATCATGATGTCCCAGTAATTGCTTGGACATGTCATGAAATGGCGGAGCACATGACGGCACATCATGATGTGCCCGATTCTACGATCGGCCGCTGACATATCATATAATACAAGTTTCGCGAATAAGAGGTGAGAGGTGCTATCGGCTGCCGTCGTCGCAACTTAAAGCTGAACCTAAACAGTACTGCCCAGCTTTTTCGTAATAAAACGTACACGAAAAAGCAGGCCAGTACTCGGAACTACTAGGAATAAAGGCTGTTTAAGGCCTACGCAGACCGGGACGGCATGGCAAGTTTTTACCAATGGACATTCAAACGTATCGATATAGAAATAAGACATAAATTGCTATGGTTTAAAATTATGCCGTGGCATCAGGCGGGATGCTTCGGCATTATTAGAGAGCATATCAATACATGTCTTATTTCTATAGGGATACGTTTGAATGTCCATTGGTAAAAACTTAAAATCCCTTGCCATGCCGTCTCAACGTGCGTAGGCCATTAGATGCTGCTTTAAGAGTTGGTATTATAGTCTGGCCGCTGAGAGAATGCGATCCTGACACATGTCTGTTTGGGATGCAATACCCTTTGTGGGAGTGAGATAGAGTGAAAAGTAGGTCTACCCTTGCTGATATATCAAACTCTCTCATCGGAACTTGGTTTGCTGGAAGAGATCTCTTTTTAGAGATAAGCTCGCCTTTGTACACTGGTTTTATTTACTTTTTGTCATTGCAATTAATTGTGTGCAATAAAGAAATTATGAATTATGAAGTAGTGAAGGACAGACAGGGACAGAGACAGGTGTCAGGGTCGCATTCTCTCAGCGGCCAGAGTATAGGCCACCTGCAAGTGTGTCGGAGTTCGAAGTCAGAGATAAATAAAGTGAGAATTTTATAAATGGCTAAGCCAGTACTCTGGCGTTACTTGAGGTTTTACAAGGTAAAGGGACTGAAATAGTCGATCGGCCTATGTGCTATTGTAAGTGACCACTCGGGCACCTACTTATTAGTTGTTATAACACCACTTTGGGTATTTACCCGGCCACTCAACGCATAACGTTATCTACATCTAAATTGTCTGATATCTATTTAATAATTGAAGCCAGTACATAAATGAAATGATAATTTGTTAACCTTTGGAAGGACAGAAGTTAAGATGCAAATTATTTATTTTCATTAAACCATTTTACCTACATCGTAATTATTTACAATACAGTTATAGATGTAACATAATAAATAAATAGTTTTCTTTATGTACAGTGATTTTCATATCAGATCTTTGTTTAGCTTTTGACTTTGACTGCTAAAAGTTACCGAACAAAAATGTAAAAGAAAGTGTACTGTACATCCTACTTTTGGAGATTCGTCATTAGACAGTTCATTAATGTCAGAAATTTCTTGCAGACTCTCCAAGCAATCGAGAAGCCGACATCCAAGGAGTACCACGTACATGGGAGGGAATACACCACGAGCAATGTTAGCAGCGCTGACCCACACAACAAAACTAATAGGAATCGTGACAACAGCGAGAGAAGACACAGCCTCGACATAAAGACGCCTGAGGAGGAAATCGATAGTGCATTCGAGATCATTGATAAGTCGTAGTGAATGTCGGAACGGTACTTTTAGGAAATTTAATAATTTAAGCTACTTACTGGTAGATAGTCCAATCTAGCAGTTCGATAGACCGACAATGTCATCAAGGCGAAGGGCGGAATATTGAGATGCCGCCCTATCAGAATACGATAATTTTAAACGAGATTTTTGTAGCGATTATGAATCGTCGATTTGTTTATTTGAATGGTATTGAGATGCTAGATGTCGGAATATACATATAAGGCTACTGGTTAACGCACACTCAAAGTCTTAACTTCCTTTTTCCACGGGAAGTGACAGAGTCAGTAAGTATGACATTTAAGCGACTCTTAATTTGAAACTTAATAAGTTACTCAGTAAACTATTGTACAATTATACTTATTAAGTTACAGATCCCGTCTGAGAAAATAAAATAAACTATGCGATAGGTAATAATATTAGGTATAAGGGTGCTTACATAAAGAAATAGATTTACCGGTACCGGTCGGTAGGGACAACTTTAAGTGTATGGAAATAAGGTTGCCCGTACCGATCGGTACCGGTGAATCTGTTTCTTTATGTAAGCAGCCTTTCGGGAACAACTGCAGCCATCGCAAACACATTGCATCCCTGTCACTCCGTTTCTTTTTACGTGAAGGGATCAGCACGCCTAGACAAAGTTAATAACGCTACGAAAACGAATAGAAACGAAAACTCAAAATGTATGCGATTTGACATTTGGTGACGCTAGCGTAGCGTGACTAATTGACATTTGGTGACGCTAGCGTAGCGTGACTAATTGTCAAATCGCATACATATTCTTATTCATAGATTCTTAGATTTTCTAGCGAACGATAACAGCGTTTTGCATCTTGTCTAGGGGGGCTGTTAGTGTTATTATTAATTTCTGACATTATTCAGACTGATGATAGTGATAAGTAATGATATTATGATTTATTATAATACGTAAGTATCTTGTTTGTTTAGGTTACAGTTTTACGTAATTAAAGACTAATATGACAGTAATATTTTTTTTACTGGCAAAACAAGAGCCTATACCATCTCATTCATATTGATAAATGCACAACAATAAAAATGTACTTATGTAAAAATAAATTAGATCAATTTCAGTTTATCAGCCGATACTGAATAGTGAGTACCTATACAGTACTATCTTAAAATAATCGTAGTGATCGATCAATAGCCCAAATCGACCGCTTTGAAGCTAATAATAATTAAATATGATTAGTGTTCTTAACTGATACTCTAGATTTCGAACTGATAAGTTTTTTCTTGTCTCATGCATGGCATTGATTGATAAATCTTTTACCAAGATAATCATTCAGGTTTTTTTTTAAATTTAAGCAAATGCTTAGCAACTGAAACAGACTATCCTATGAGATTCTCGCGGTTAAATTAGTGAAGTGACAAGTTAAATGACAATGGGTTATTAGAGATAAGCTCGCCTTTGTACACGTTTTCTATGTTTTTTACTGTCCTATGTAACTGTTTGTGTGCAATAAAGAAATTATGAAATATGAATGGGAATTTAATATGGGATTTGGTCCAAGAGCCTCCACTTATGAAACATGCGCCAAACGGAAGGGCACGATGAATAGTTAAATCGCACCAAAGGGCATCACTATCGGTCCCGGAGATTTCCAGAATTTCCTTTAAGTTTAGTATGGAAATAGTAAAAGTTTGTTAGTACTAGTGTAAAAAAAGGAACCGTACAACCAGAAAGTAAAAAAATCTAGCAGTTTGATGAAATGAACACATTCTTCATAGAAAAAGAGCTCCGTGGTCTATTGGGTTTCACGCTTGCTTCTCACGCAGGAGATGCAGGTTCGAATCCCGGTGCAATGAGATCATTTATCTTACGTACGTTATACGGAAGCTCTTACGGTGATGGGGAAAATCCTTCCTTTCAAAATAGTTTCGTGAAACTCAGGGTAAATCAGAATAAGGAGAGTCGTCCGTGGCCGACTGGTATGGTACCCGCACATCGGAAACGATCGTGCGGGTTCATGTACATCCAGCCGGGACGGGCATTGGATGGCTGACACATTTCTATGAGGCATTTTTTTCGGTCGCTTATTCCATGTTTCACATGACACGTTGAACTGTACGTCCCGGCTACTATCACTACTCGGTGGTAGTAGTCGTAAAGCTGTGTCAGAGGCCCTAGCTAGGCATAGACAGGACAGAGCCATAGTAAAACTCAATATATTTCATATCTTGCTATATTTACAGCTCCGCCATTCGGACACTCGGTTAAATAAGATCTTAGCCTTATAATTACAGGAAATAATGCATTGCAGCGTTTTATAAATAAAGGGTTTGCTGACTTGGGTCTCTGTGTTCAGGTAAGTCCAGTTCTCATATCTTGATTTTCTTCTTTTTGGACTTGACCGGCATTGGACCACCGATTTTGAACACGGTGCTGTGGAAAACATATTTTTTAAAGCATATCCTGTCGGTACACCAACATACGTGACACTCATCACTCTGTCATGTGACATGACTGTCTCATGTCAGTCAACTGGTATAAAGTGAGGGCTAAGATTCGCGTAAAATTTAGTTTCACGATGCTGGCACTATGACAACGATCGAACGTCACCGCACCATTCAGCTATTGTACACGAGAATAAATGACATTCTATTGCGGCTCGTGAACGGCCATTGTAACAGCCATTACCATAATTCTTTGGTTATGTTCGTGCTAAGGTAAGAGCATCACAAGAGCATTAAATGAGAATTGTGTACAAGAATTGGGCCCCAGAAGGAGCTCAGCTCAGATCAAACTTGGCAACTTACTTGGCTGGTTGAACGTGAATGGGGGGGGGGGGGCTTGTTATAGGGGGAGAGCCCCAAACAATGTTCTAATACGTACAGAAATAAGAATAAGGTATATACAGTAAACCCTCCCATGAAACCAGTCTTCAAGTTTCATCATCAGGTCTCATCATCAGTTGAAATTAAAAGTTATCATCGCAACGAATCTAATGAGCCTAAACTCGATGTGTTTACTAGTAAGCATCCCAGGGTTCCAGAGCCTCGGCCTCGATCACGAATGTTTACTAGTAAGCATCCCAGGGTTCCAGTGCCTCGATCACGAATGTTTACTAGTAAGCATCCCAGGGTTCCAGAGCCTCGGCCTCGATCACGAATGTTTACTAGTAAGCATCCCAGGGTTCCAGAGCCTCGGCCTCGATCACGAATGTTTACTAGTAAGCATCCCAGGGTTCCAGAGCCTCGATCACGAATGTTTACTAGTAAGCATCCCAGGGTTCCAGTGCCTCGATCACGAATGTTTACTAGTAAGCATCCCAGGGTTCCAGAGCCTCGATCACGAATGTTTACTAGTAAGCATCCCAGGGTTCCAGAGCCTCGGCCTCGATCACGAATGTTTACTAGTAAGCATCCCAGGGTTCCAGAGCCTCGATCACGAATGTTTACTAGTAAGCATCCCAGGGTTCCAGAGCCTCGATCACGAATGTTTACTAGTAAGCATCCCAGGGTTCCAGAGCCTCGATCACGAATGTTTACTAGTAAGCATCCCAGGGTTCCAGAGCCTCGGCCTCGATCACGAATGTTTACTAGTAAGCATCCCAGGGTTCCAGAGCCTCGATCACGAATGTTTACTAGTAAGCATCCCAGGGTTCCAGAGCCTCGATCACGAATGTTTACTAGTAAGCATCCCAGGGTTCCAGAGCCTCGATCACGAATGTTTACTCGTAAGCATCCCAGGGTTCCAGAGCCTCGGCCTCGATCACGAATGTTTACTAGTAAGCATCCCAGGGTTCCAGAGCCTCGATCACGAATGTTTACTAGTAAGCATCCCAGGGTTCCAGAGCCTCGATCACGAATGTTTACTAGTAAGCATCCCAGGGTTCCAGAGCCTCGATCACGAATGTTTACTAGTAAGCATCCCAGGGTTCCAGAGCCTCGATCACGAATGTTTACTAGTAAGCATCCCAGGGTTCCAGAGCCTCGATCACGAATGTTTACTAGTAAGCATCCCAGGGTTCCAGAGCCTCGATCACGAATGTTTACTAGTAAGCATCCCAGGGTTCCAGAGCCTCGGCCTCGATCACGAATGTTTACTAGTAAGCATCCCAGGGTTCCAGAGCCTCGATCACGAATGTTTACTAGTAAGCATCCCAGGGTTCCAGAGCCTCGATCACGAATGTTTACTAGTAAGCATCCCAGGGTTCCAGAGCCTCGATCACGAATGTTTACTAGTAAGCATCCCAGGGTTCCAGAGCCTCGATCACGAATGTTTTCGTAAGCGTAACGTTTTCGAGAACGCAGGAAATTATATTTTATGTCTTAAAGAATAAGAATCACGACGCATAAGCTTCTTAAGCTAAAGAGGTCGCAGCTCCGTCCACGCGGCGAGGGGAGCTCAACCCCCCGTCAACAAATACAAAGGACTCTACTCACTGGCAGGTAGTGCAGATGGGGCTGAACTTGCAGAAGACGGAGAGGCAGACGGAGCACACGTAGCCGATGGTGAGCAGCTCGCGGTGGCAGAAGCAGGCGGCGCGGTAGTCCACGCGGCCGCGGCCTGGGAGCACGAGCTTGCCGCGGGACGAGACGTCCGGGAGGAACACCCACTGCGACAGGTTCAGGGGACGTTGGTGATGGATCGTCATCAGCGGAATTGGCCGAACAGGCCAATCAACTATGGAGATCGTTTAGGCATCGAAATATTGAATTTCAATTACCTACTAAGGCGTCTGCAGTACAAACATTCAAGCATATCGAAGGGTGCCCATCGGGACCCTATTACTAAGCCTTCGCTGTCCGTCTGTCTGTCCGTCCTATATCGAACGAACCGTTATAGCAAGAAGGTTGAAATTTTCACAGAATATGTATATCTGTTGCCGCTACAGCACCAAATACTGAACTACACGGAATATTAAAAATTTGAAACGCGATTTTTTATATTTATTCGGTACGATGGTGCGGAACCCTCCGTGGAAGAGTCCGACTTGCATTTGGCCGATTTTTCAATAACTCAAATCTCTTTCCTATGCGTGGAATGGTTTACCGGGCGAAATGTTATAAGAAAAGGTCTAAGGCCGATTTCATCAACAATCCCTATATTTAGGGGACACTTTATTTCCTTTCAGGGGCCACCTACCGGTTGTTTCGCTTTAACCTAAGTTTAAGGGTCATCTAGGCTACTAGGGGACCCCCTAAATTTAAGAGGCCGGCCTCCGAAAGTCGCTAGACAGCTAAGAAAAGGATTTAAGTGACCCCTATCTGTTGGTGAAATTGAGTATAAGAAACCTACTTTGACTTTCAGACCTATAATAAACAGAACATGGAGTGTCAACTGACCAACAAGTATTGCAGCAACGCCTCCATCGAAGGCACCTTGAGATACAATCCTCCGGTGATATCGCACCCTTGTTGCAGCAGCGACAGATGCTTGTCCAGGGAACACACGTCGATCAATACTTGCTGTTTCTGTTGATGACGTGTGGACGAGAATAAAGTTTGGTCCGGGGTTGGGCCTTCGTCCTAGCGTCCTACTGTTTGCACTAGGTAACCCAGAATACTATTACATTGTGTTTCAATCATTTCTGTGGTTTTGAGGCTCAAGTAGGAAGGAATTAAAAATATTATGAGCTGAGAGTGATGAGTGCTTAACTCGTACTTCGTAACGTTTTTTTTTTTATATTTTATCGTACGTAACTCCTTCTTCAGAATCATATGTTTAGTCCACTGCAGGCCCCCGATTCTCGCGCTATCGAGATCATTTTCCTAGTCGAGATATCTGTTTTGAAACCGTCTAAATCCGTTGAAAACGATTTCGATTCATATTTATTTCGATCTTAAACGGGTCGAGATATCTTGGTTGGTCGTAAGGCTGGTCGTGAGAATAGCTTTTCTTGTTTTTGATGGAGATTTCGGTATCTCAAAATCGATATTCCGACAATGGACATGACCTCGCTAGCGCGAGAATTGTCCCCCTGGACCGAGGACGCTACAATTCACCGCTAATTCGTGCGATCAGCCGCCATTCCCGTCCATACCGGTGCTCATATCATTATATATCACCTGCGCAGTGAAGAAGACGTTCATGTAATTGATGTACTGAGCTGCAGTGTCGCTGCTTCCCGTCACTATGAGTATACGACTGGACATGCTCAGGCCTGGCGTTAGCTGGCGGCGCATCTGCAAAAATAAACTTTAACTAAACAAACATTACAGTATTAACTTTTAGAGGTGTTGTTGCCCCTAAATGAATACTTAAACTTGCCATTGACTAACTTTATATCTAACATACATTATCTTATAGTTATTAAAAGAAAAAGTTGCTATAAAAAGAACTGTATGCCAAAGAAATAAGCTTGCCTTTGTAAATCTGAATATACAATACATACAGTTGTATACTGTATGTATTGTATATTTACTTATATACATACATAGATACAGTGAAATGCAGCATGAAAATTAAATGATGTATTCATCATTCTTATCAAGGCGTAATGAGGAGGAGGCCTTTACTCACCCTCAACCTATTTTTGCCTGTAAAATGTCTTTGTTTAGCTTTTGCTGTTCAATCTCATTATTGTACAAGTCAGCAGTAATATTTGTATTTTAAATGTCAAATTCTTCTTACACTATGTAGTATTTTAATCTGAGGCATTTATTCTAGTGGGAAGTAGCAGCAACTTATCCTTAAACACAGGGTTCGCCCTTTTTTAGGGAGTAGCGATACATCCCTTGTTTACTTGCTAAACAAGTTTCTAATGCACATGTCTATTTGAAAATAAACGATTATGATTATGATTACTCAACAATGGGTGCCGGAGGCTGGATAGATAGATAGATTTATCATTCTTACTCGGGCGATGTAACAGAGTGCCATAGCTAGTGCTCCGGCCAGTAGGGATTCCCCGGGCTTCTCATCCTGAGGCTGACTTTTGACTAGGTTTACTAATCTGAAATAAGAATAGATGTATGTGGTTAAGGCTGGATTTTACCAACAAACATTGATGCGAAAATAACTATCCTGGGGATAATTTGTATGACAATGACAGTTCAAAATGAGGGCATTCTATAGTCATTTTAAGATAAGTAGAAGATACTCTTGAGTGAAAAGTTACTCTTCGTTGGTAAAATTCGCTCTAAGGGTCGTATTCTAGAACAAATCTCAAGATCAGTCTCAAGCTGAAATTACGTAAATCCGACTCAAATTTGAGTTTCACTCTCAAGCATCTCCTTTATTCTGAAACCTTACTCAAGAGTACATCGCTGTGAATCGAGTCTTGAGACATTCACAGAGTAATAAACTACTTTAGGCCTGTTTTCATTTACAATTGGGAGGGAGGGAGGGAGGGGGAGAGGGAGGGAGGGACGGGGAGAGGGAGGGAGGGGGAGAGGGAGGGAGGGAGGGGGAGAGAGAGAGATAGAGAAAGAGAGAAGGAGAGAAAGAGAGAAAGAGAGAAAAAGGAAAGAGATAAAAAGAGAGAGAGAGAGAGAGAGAGAGAGAGAAAGAGAGAGAGAAAGAAAGAGAGACAAAGAAAAAGAGAGAGAAAGAAAGAGAGTGAAAGAAAGAGAGAGAGAAAAAGAGAGAGAGAAAGAAAGAGAGAGAGAAAGAGAGAGAAAGAAAGAAAGAGTGAGAGAAAGAAAGAGAGAGAGAGAAAGAAAGAGAGATAAAGAGAGAGAGAGAGATAAAAGAGAGATAGAAAGAAAGAGAGAGAGAGAAAGAAAGAGAGATAAAAGAGAGATAGAAAGAAAGAGAGAGAGAAATTGAGAGATAAAGAGAAAGAGAGAGAGAAAGAAAGAGAGAGAGAAAGAGAGATAGAAAGAAAGAAAGAAAGAGAGAGAGAAAGAGAGAGAGAAAGAAAGAGAGAGAGAAAGAGAGATAGAAAGAAAGAAAGAGTGAGAGAAAGAGAGAGAGAGAGAGAAAGAAAGAGAGAGAGAGAAAGAAAGAGAGAGAGAAAGAAGTGTTTATTTGCCACATTTTTTTTTTAAATTATTTTATGTACTAATATCACTCTTAAGCGTGGTCGAGATACCGCTCAAGCACAACAACACTGTCAAGAGAGGATCTCAACAAAAGTTTGACATCTGTAGTACAAAAAAGTTTTTTTTAATTTGAATCTTGTTCAAGAATTAGTAAAATCTCTACTCACATCTGAGATCACTCAGATGAATTATGATTTTTGATACTAGTCTCAAGCATCAATTAAGAATAAACGCGTACTCTTAAGACTACTCTTGAGTAGATCTCAGATTAGAGATTCGTTCTAGAATACGACCCTAAGTGTAGTACTGTAATCTTTGCCTGGAAAACAGTATTTTTCTGATTGTGTTAAAGTGCTAAGAGAACTTAAATAAAACTTTTACATAATTTTACTATTTCAATTATTAATGTCCTATTCATAGCACAAAAGTATCTATCTTTCAGTTTGATGTATCAGAAAATTAGAACTTGGCAGTCTCTAGACATATCACTCACATCACTCTCCTTCGTTCTTCTATGGAATTATTAATTAAACTGAACCAGCTACAGGTTTTTATCCCTCTGTGGGAATATGACATTAATGAGTGGGCTCAGACATGGGCACACATGGCCCAAACTAACAATAACAAACAATAGTCATGCAAGTAAGAGATTGACTACAATTAATTTTCACCTTTTTTGAAGCACAACAGTCATAGATAAATTAGGATTTTACCTCATCTTGATAGTCTTCTCAACAAGTGTAAACAGTTCATATTGTCCGTCAACCTGTCTCACATCTAGTGGTTTGCCTGGTGCCGGGTAGAGATATTCACTGAAAGAATATGAAGTTATTATACAAAAGAACTAATATGAACATGATTCCAAAGCATGTGTGAGTCACTCAGCTGCAAACTAAGTGACAAACTTGCTAATGTTGTGATCAGCTAGCTGACTAGCCAATATGACACATGATTAGTTTGGTTCAACGAAAGATAATACTGTAACTTCTGATCCACCTTTAGTTGACTTTTACAATATGACAAGAGATGCACTTAATATTTCGTCCCAACACTTAACCCCCTGTTCCGAATCACGGCAAAATCGATTACAGAGTCTACGAAGCCGTTCCGAGTCAGTTTTGGTGATACAAAACGATGGCATCTTAGACCCTGTAAGAGTCTACGAAGCCGTTCCGAGTCAGTTTTGGTGATACAAAACGATGGCATCTTAGACCCTGTAAGAGTCTACGAAGCCGTTCCGAGTCAGTTTTGGTGATACAAAACGATGGCATTGTAGACGCTGTAATCCGTTATGGCGCTGACGGCGATGTGACGGAACGCGACCTCGGAAGTCATTACTGTATACCTTTTGTGGAAATGGCAGCCAATGACAGCAAGCTGATTCTTAGACTTCTGCATTAAATGTGAGTTGGCGAATGCAATAATGGCGTCCAGTGAGTGGGTTAGAACCTTCGGGTCCTCGGTGATGTAGCGCTGGTTCGGGTTTGTGTCCACGATGATGACCAGGACACTGGTGTCGGCAGGCACTGAAAATCATCGATGCTGTGGTTGTCTGGATATAAATCCAGTCAGAGTCGATAATGGGGCGTAACATGCAGATATTTATTATTATATTATTATTTTGTATGACTTAAGACTTCATGGGACATTGCTGGGTTGGAGTGTAGAGATAAGGGGGCGCCAAGAAAAAAAAAATTAGAAAAATTTTCGCTTTGAGACTAGCTAAGTAGGGCTTCCCTTATTGACACTCTGACTGACCCTTATTTGTCTTTTGTTTTATTAAAGATAAAGTAAGGCACGGAAAAAAAATATAAAGATAAATTCTGCAAAAGCCGAAGTAAATACCGATTTGGAGGTTAGATCTATTTTGGTGTAATTTTGTCACTTACATTCGTCGTCAGCCATTTTTGGATTATTGTAGGTACTTATAGGAAATTAAAATGAGCACATTTGGAAATGTAAGCGTTATTTGATATTTACATTACAGCAAGCCCAAACAAATACAAACAACTTTTTTTTTTTTTTTTTGGTTTTGTTTATCCTTTTAGGAAAGGCTACGGTGCTATGCCATACTGCCTTGTCTGTTGTGTGTATAGTCTTCATAAATGTTATCAATCAACCGATAACTGTCTCTTGAAGGCCACAAGGCCATGTCTTTTGTCGCTTTTCTCAGCTTTTCTCTATGTAGCGTTTTAAATATTTATCTTCTTTCGAAGATCATCTGAAAGGGGGTTTTTAGGCAAGGCCGAAAGGCCATATCTTGTAGTTTCTTTTAAGGCTTTAGAGCCTAACTTAGAATGTTCGTTCTTAGATTTCTTCGACGGTGTTGATTATAAAATTATATATTGTGATAAAGTTTTCATATTTTCGTAATAATTTTTGAAGGGAGCGCGGGATTTCTTCTGGATCATTATCATAATTGTCCATTAACTTGTCAATTAGCAGTATTCTTTGTATGGAAAATGCTGTACATTCAAAAAATATATGATGTAATGTTTGATCTTGCTCTGAATCACAATAATCACAAGCAGCTGTAGATATGATATTTAGTCTTTTTAGGTGAGCGTTAAATCTGCAATGACCAAGGCGAAGTCGGCAAATGGTAGTATAAAATTTCCGATTATAATAAGAATGTCCTCTTGTAAACCATGGTTGTGAAATTTTTAAATTTATGTCGCCATACCATTTTCCTTTAGTTTTTAGAGTATCAAGCCAAAATTCTTTAAATTCTTGTAACATCTTGAGTTTTATATAGACCATAGCATCGGAAGGTGGAATAAAAATATCTTGTTTTTGTACATTCTGTTGTGAACACTTCGTAAATGCTCCAGCTATGAAGTCTGCATTTTCATTTCCAGCAACACCAATGTGCGCTGGAGTCCATAGGAAGATAACGTTTTTTCTTGTTTTGATAGTGTTATATTTTTCTCTAATCTCAAAAACCACATAATTAATACCAGCATTTAACTTGGGGTTATCAAGTGCCATAAGTACGCTCATACTGTCACTGATTATTATCCAGTTTGTGTCCTCACTCCTCTCCACTTGTTCCAAAGCCGCGTAGATAGCTAATGCTTCAGCTGTGTAAATACTAGCATGATCTGGTATTCTAAATCCTCTTCCTTTTCTTGTCTTCTGATCATAGTAAGCTAGTGAAACTATCTCACTATTCTTCGATCCGTCAGTATATATTTGTCGATAATCTTGGAATGAGCTAAGAAGCTCATATACATCTTCTTTTTGTTTCAGTGTCTTATCCATAACCACAGTCATTTCATTGAATTTGCTCTCATATGTACCCATGTAACAAGGCCAGTTTGAAGTTTCAATCATATTATAATCTGACTTAATTTTTTCTATTTCAGGGATGATTTCAACAACGAGCGGAAGATTAGTGGAATGTACTGAATGGAAGTTCTGTATTTTTGATATTAGAGGATGGTCTTTTAAAGACAGAAGTTTTAAAAGAAATTTGATATTCAAAAACTTGAACCGAAGCTGAAGAGGTGGAATCCTACATTCTACTTGCATAGAAATAATAGGAGTGGACCTCATCGCCCCCAGGATGATGCGTAAGTTTATATTCTGTAATTTGTCTACTCTATTTATAAAGGTCGTAAAAGATGAGAAACAAAAAGAAGCATATTCAAAATGACTTCTTACTAGGGACTTATATAAGATTAGCAAAATTTTAGGGTCTGAACCCCAATAGGTACCAGCAAGTGATCTTAATATATTTGTGGCTTTTCTAGCTCTATTTGCTAGGCAATCAACATACTTATTAAACCGAAAGTTTTGGCTAAATGTAACCCCTAAAAATCTGACTGAACTATCAACAGGTAATTGAGTGTCATTATATGTGACTTTAATGTCACACGCCCTGACACTTCTTTTTGTAAATACAACAATTTTACTTTTGTCAACATTAATTTCTAAATTTAAGTAATCAAAATAACTATGTAGGTTTTGTAAAGCTCTATTTATTTTATTGTTAGCAGTTTCCAAATTGTTGTCTGCACAATAAATGGCCAAATCATCAGCAAACTGAAGATTACTAACATCTGATCCTAATTTTGAGTTTAAATTACTTATATATAAAATAAATAAGGTGGGGCTTAGAATGCCGCCTTGACAAACTCCTCTATAGGAGTATCTGGACCCTGTCAATTGATTATTATATTTAACATAAATTTCTCGTCCATTCAAAAAGCTATGTATCCATTTATTAATTTTATCAGGTATTTTTAGTTCAGACAATATGGATGAAAGTACTGAAAGGTTAACATTATTAAATGCTCCTACTATATCCAGGAAAACACAGGATAAATACTGTTTTTTAAATAAAGCCCCTTGAATATCCAGATACAGATGAGAAAGACTTTCACGAGCTGAACGACCACGTCTAAAACCAAACTGATTGTAAGGGAGTAAATTATTACTTTCAATGAAAAATTCAAGTCTTTGTTTTAAAAGTTGTTCAAAAATTTTACCAACACATGAAGTTAATGTAACTGGCCGATATGAGTCATGTACATTCTTGTCTTTACCTTGTTTAAGGACAGGGATTAAACAATCAGTTTTCCATTGTTTAGGAATAATAGAATTGATCCAAAGTAAATTGAAAATATTTAAAAAGGTATTTAAATTGGTGACATTTAACAATTTAAACATTTTGTATGAGAGCCAATCCAAACCACAGGCAGTGTCCCTTCTAGATTTTAAAGCTGAATTAAGTTCAGTTATTGTAAATTGATTAGTTAAATAGGAGTCATCTGCATTAATAGAGTTTTCATCTGCTAGAGCATTTAAATTCACTGTATTCTCAACATAGTCTGGAGTGTATTTCTGAAGGAAATTATAAACCCATTCACCATTCGTACTTTGACTACTATTTGAATTGCTTTTATTAAACTTTCTCATTGTACTCCAAACTTGGCTCATTGGAGTAAGTCTATTTATTGAATTACATAATGTATTCCAACTAATTTTGCGTTCCAGATGGATAGTTAATTTCTTTTGAGCTTGTATCTTTTTAAAATTCAAGAAATTATGTAAAGTGGGATCAGTTTTAAATAGTAAGAAAGCTTTTTTACTAGCTTCCACCGCTCTGGAGCATTTCTCATTCCACCAGGGAATAGATTTTTTACGTTCTCTATTAACAACTTGTGGTTTAGATTTTGTAGTCGGTTTCTGACACAATGAGTCTTCAATACTTTGGCTGATTATACTGCAAAATTGATTATATGATTTCAAGGGATCGCTCTCTTGAATGTGAAAATCGATTAAATAATTATTAACTTTCTCTGTATAACTTTTCCAGTTAACTAAACGTAAATTGGGATGATATGGAATATTGGATTGGTTTAAATTATAGTCAACTAAGCTATTATCTAATATTATTTTTGTTATGATTGGCAGATGATAACTGCCCAGAGGATCGTCATGAACCCACCAATCGCAAAGAAGACCTAAGGATGAAGATATAAATGTGAGATCTAAAGGGTTTGGTTTCCATTGATGTGTACCTACAGTAGTTACTTGGCCATCATTAAGTATTATTAAATCGTTTTCATCAATTGTATCTGAGATAAGTCTTCCTCTTGCATTTGTAGAACTGCTACCCCAATCTGGGTGATGAGCATTAAAATCACCTGCCAAAACCAACGGCTTGGGTATACTTTTTATTAAATTGTCAAATTTTGATTTAGTGAAACTTGGATTACAATTACCTGGACTATAAAAACTCGCAATAGAAATATGTTTCCTATTTATGTGTATTCTAATAACTATGTTTTGAACTGAGTTATCATAAAAAGTATCTACTTTGTCAAAATCTATACTATTATGAATAATTATTGCAACTCCATTGTGATCATTACCACAGTCATTTCTTAAAATTGTGTAACCTCTAATATTAAATCTCTGATTAGATTTTAACCATGTTTCGCAAATAAGGGCAATGTGTATATTGTATTCATATAAAAAGTGTACAAAAGTATGTCGATTGCTCGGCAAACTTTGAGCATTCCACTGCATAATATTTAATGTGTCACTTGTGAAGAGGGAAGAGTTGTTTCTTTTTCCCTGAATGTTTCTTTTAGAGTTTCTGTAACAGTTTTTGTACAAATTTGTAAGTTATCTGTTTTGTTTAAAGTTATTAGTTTTATAATTGTTTTTGTAAACAATTGGAGAATTTGGTTGTCTGTCATTAAAAACTTAAGTATATCCTGTTGGTTGTCTTTTTTGGAAAGTGCAGGGAATTCCAATTTATTAAATAAACTAGAATATGGAGCTGGACTGGCCTTGTTTTTTAGTTCCAATATCTTCTGTTTTTTAATCGGACATGATCCGGATATAGCAATATGTGGTCCTCCACAATGTACGCATGTGGCTTCTGACGTGGGCTTTGTGCATTCTTTAAATGAGTGATTTTCTGTGCATATGGAACACCTAACATTATTTTTACAGTATTTGGCCATGTGGCCATTACTGAGGCATCGGAAGCATTGCTTCACGGGTGGGATGTAGACTTGTACTGGGAGTCTCCATTTCTCTAAGTATACGTGATCGGGCAGTGACGAGGAGGACGCGAACGTGATAGCCACCGCTTGAGTAGGCTGCAACACATATTTGTTGTTTTCAGATTTCACCTTTTTCATTATTCTGCGTACACAGATAATTTTCCTATTACAGGATAGCGCTTCAAAGATCTTTTTGTTTGTCATAACTGTTGGAACAGATGACACCACCCCAGTAATCTCTGTCGAGTTAGCTGGTATGCTGGCATTTAGCTGGTAGTCTGTCAGGAAAGTGGAGTTGCCTAGAAATGCGTTAGCAAGTGTAGGTTTCTCAAATACTACTCCAATTTTATATTTGTTAATTTTATTGAAATATTTTATTCCTTTTATAAAACGCACCATGCAGTTGTTAAGATTCATCATATCTCGTGAACCTATGGGACTATTTTCTTTTGTGCTTTCAACAAAAACCACAAACTCGGTTCCTGCTGCGTCTTCAGGGTATCTCCTAGTGTAGTCACTTACCCTGTATGGCTTGTACTCATCTTTATTATCCTTGGTCTGGTTAGGCTCGATTGTCGATTCCATCTTCTCTGTTGCGGACGAGTCTGATTCGGACTCAGTAACTTAGAGATATTTTCTGAGTCATCTCTTTTTTTTCGTTTTTTCGCCTTCCCCTTCACCATATTTACTCACACACTCTTTACCAACTACTTATTCGACTATATTTACAGTATATACAAGAAATTATGAAGGAAATTTACAAAAACTTTAAAATAATTTTCAAAGAATCAAAAAAGCCGCCAACTTCGTTGAGCGTTCCCGCGCTTTCACAAACAACTTTTGTTTGACTTTCAGTCCAGCCAGACAGAACTAGGGACACGAAAAAAAGATCGATTCCTAGGTGGAATCGATTCTTCTCTTCCGATGCCAAGTACTTTTGGCATCGATACTTTTTTTTCGATTCTTTACCGATATGAGTACTTTATAGTTAGTATCGATTCTAGTCTATGACTAACAACATGACGGAACTAAAATCCAATCCAACCGCGCCCCACAACCTGCCAGAAAAATATTTAATTGATGTCAATAAATTGATAGTGATAGATAAGTTCTTGGCTGTGAATTTAAAATTATGCCTATGAAAAAGTGTAATTATACACAGTGAATATTAAGACACTCGCCGAAACCTTTTTGGTGTAGACCGTCGACACTATCGAGTTGTGGCACAATTTTCCAAATCGGGTGAAAAAAACTCGAAAACTCGAGTTCTTTCTTAGAAAACTAGAAAATTGAATAAACTTTTACCTAAAAGTTGACTCAATTTTCGAGTTTTTTTTAACCCGATTTGGAAAATTGTGGAAACACTCGAAAGTTTCGATGGTCTACACCAACCAGGTTTCGGCTTCAGAGTGTCTTAAAATTCACGGTGTATATATTGTTAATGTTATTTAAAAAATAAATTTAATTGCATGATTGATTTATTTCTTGTCTTGTTTTATTTCAAAATATATAAAGTATGAAGATTTACGTAAAAGTTTGTCATTTTCCAGACCATTCAGCTGTTTATTTTTTTCTACGTAAAAGTACTCGATACCTAGAAGTATCGATACTTTTGATACAGATACCGATACCGTATCGATACTTTTTTTTCGATACATCATATGAGTACAGTATCGATACTTTTGTTTCGATACCGTGTCCCTAGACAGAACCAGGCAACAGAACAAGTTTGTTTGACAGTTGACTGACATGACAATAACCGGCCAAGTTCGAGTCGGACTCGCGCACGAAGGGTTCCGTTTCCGATCTATAAAAAACTTTTGTTGTATGGGAGCCCCCCTTAAATATTAATTTAATTTAAATTAATATTGAATTTCTTTTGTTCTTAGGGTTCCGATCCTTAAAAGGAAAAAAAGAAATCCTTTGTTGTCCGTCCGTCCGTCTGTCTGTCTGTCTGTCTGTCTGTCTGTTTGTCCGTCTGTCACGACCCCTTTTCTCAGGAACGCGTGGAGGTATCATGTTGAAATTAATATCGATTACTCAGGTCTATGGTCCCTTTGAGCTGTGAAAAAAATAAACTTCTAGGTCCATGCAATCAAAAGATACTGCGATATTATGTCATATTTTGCTGATTTTGTATGAACTCGCGTGGAACTCGCAAGGGAATCAAAACCTAGAGGGTACTTCCCGTTGACCTAGAATCATGAAATTTGGCACTAACGAAGCAAGGTCTTATAGCACTGCACAAGTAAGGGGAAAAATCTGAAAACTGCATATTTCTGTCTTTCTAAACTAAAAATATTCAATTTGGTTTACATGGTTATCATCACACTTTAGTTTTTTTATGTGGAAACCTAATTAGATTGTTTCTGGGACAGTTTCCCTAAAAATCCAACAGAGGACTCTGAAAGTGAACAGATTTTTAGAATATCCTGTACTCTGTGGTAATTGTCAAAGTCAGCTCTCTAATTGTTTCACTGCTCTGTGATTCTTGTAACAAGAACCACAGAGCAGAGAAACAATCAGAGTCGCGTTCTGTGTCTCTGTCTGTTCTGCGAGGCACATGATGTGTGTGCCCGATTCTACGATCGGTCGCCGACACATGCATGCGGCATACGTTTCACCAAATTTACCACAGATGAACTAGATGGCGCTGGCTGTCTGTATGTATGACAGATTGGCATGACCTGCGATATTATTACGAACCTACAATTACGAAAGAAGATGATCATGAGCAGGGTGTTTATAACTAGTACCACAGGGTGTTCATCCCATACAAATTAGAATTAGTAACCCTTCGTAAAAAACAGATGGCGTGAGGAGTAAGATTTGTACTTTAAACGCCATGGTTTCAGTTAACATACTTCTAGGTGGTGCTAATCTTAGAAGAAATCTCATATATCTTAGCGCCATCTCGTGGTATTTGCAATTTTTCGAAGGTGCTGCACCAAGCGATAATGGCCCCGAACTGAAGAAGCTTCCGTAGCATCTCAGTTTACGCCGGTGTCATATTTTGTTCTAGGTGGTCTATCTGTAGTAGTATAATATTATAGTATCTGTGCTAGTACATCTTCATTGTCTGCAGTTTACCTTTAAGTGCAGTCTACCTTTACCCTCTTCATGGGGGAGAGAAGTATCTATAAAATCTGTCCGAACTAGAGCAAGGAGCATTCCCTGTCTCTTCCGTATAATAGGTACCTTGATATACATAAGTACATAAAATAATACAAGGTGACATTTAATAATTAGCGGACCATATTTTGAGGAATAATAGTACCCATCATTATGAAGAACTTTCCCCACGGAACATATGGTCGCATACGAAAAAATTTTTTAGGTCTCCCATAGTAACTTGAAATCAGCTGATCGGGGCAATGTACTGGGGGACGAATTTTTTTTTTCATTTGCGACTATAAGTTTCTTAGGGAAAGTTGTTCATAATTATGGGTACTATCATTCCCCAAAATATGGTCAGCTAATTAAATGTCACCCTGTATAACTATGTATGTAGTTTATCATTGTGCGTGCTACTATTGTATTGTATAAAGAACATCTAACTTTTTGTATGGTGCCTGGGATACTGAGGGTACTTGCATAGCCTAAAAGTTTACTTTTTGGTGAACATCTATAAAACATTTATGTCCATCGATAGAGAATTCAATAACGAACAAAAAATGTTCTTTGACAAAATGCCGCAACATAGCGTCACGCCTTTTCCCATACGGGGTGGCAGAGGCACCACTGTGCCCACTTTCAGCCAGTGATTCAATGCTCCATTTTGCGTGACAGGGGGCTAGCCCATCGCCGCAGCTATGGAGTAATGAAGGTTTCCTCACGATGTGAATGAGTAATGAAATGAATGAATGTGTAATTTGGTAGATATTTTTTTACATATTAATACTGAATTACCTCTCAGAAACGCTACTATTTACGACATTTTGTCAAATAACATTAATTGTTGTCTGTAATTAATTGAATTCTCTATCGATATGTTTTATAGGTGTTCAGTACACGGAACAAACATAATTTAAGGGAATCTCAACTGCAGGTATCCTAGAAAGGTTCGATGTTCTTTAAGTATAGGCACAGAAGAGATAATAGTACTCCGTAGTATAGGCACAGAAGAGATAATAGTACTCCGTACAGAACGGCCACTCCCTTCCCCGCGCTGATTCAGATACCGGACCCCACACCTGGCCACAGATTACTAAATAGTTACTACGTAACAGATACTTCACTCAGTAGGAAATTTCCAATACCTACTGCTATAATAGCCTACTCCGTCGCGTCAGCAACCGCTGCATGCTAAAATGTGCCTAAATGCTCAACCGTACAGTTGTGATCGCCTCGCACCGCGCGATCTCACACTATCGCAGGGCTGCCTCGCATCGCAGATACACGTACGATACGAACACAGTTCAAAACGTGCGTGCGCTTGGCTTGCGACAACCATATTTTACCATACTGACTTGGCCATAGCCGGGCTGCCCGAGAGCTCGGGCGGGCGGTAGGTAATTATAACGCGCGAGTACATTCAGTGACGGAGGCCTGCCCTGGCGTCAAAGAATTGGTTAGAGGATCAATAGACAGGGCTGAACGCCGGACAAGTGACGACTACTGACGACGCGTATACTTTAATATCGCGCATTTGCCGCGCTCCACCAGCCCTAGTAAAGTTTACGTATAGGTACAGTATTATAAGTAGTTAGGTTGTATTTTATATTTGTCTTGTATTTTTCGTCAATTTGGAAAATGTCGCCACACGAAAAGTATTTTTTGTCTAAAGCTGAAATAGCAACATTTTTCATTGAAAATGTAAAAAAAATATGGCCTATAAAATACCTACTACAGTTCATATCCTATCAAGAAAAAATATCTCACCCACCAGCAAGAATGTTAGAAGTGATTTCAAAACTAATTAATTGTTCAAATCGAGCCGAACGACAGATGTCTGTCACCCATGTGGCAATCAAACATGAACATTTGTCACGTGGGCATACAAGACATTCTTAGAAGTGACCAATTAATCATCCTCCTGCTGCACGGACAATCGGACATGCACTATCTTATTTGATTGGACTAGGTACTAATAACGAAAACAGTGAATCTTGATAAAACCTTAGTTGGTTTGGTACAAAATATCTCTTAGACCGGCCACTCATCACATCTAAGGTGTAAATATAATATATACACGTCAACTCAGTCAGCTCGGAATTTGGGGATTGTTATGGATAGTGAACTGCGTTACGTTGAACACGTCAATTCCAAAATCAGAAATGCATTTTACAGCCTTAAATTACTCTACAACATTAGACCTTAGCTGACTGAAACTGTTCGCATTACGCTGACAGAAAGCCTAATTTTATCGCTCTTTAACTTTGGGGATGTCGTCTACGGCCCAAGAATATATGCGAAAACAGAACGAGCAATACAACGGGTGCAAAACGCATGTGCAAGATTCTGTTTTGATGTTCCCAAACGAGCGCATAGTACTCCCTATCTTGACAAGAAAGATATGCTCAAATAATTGAAACAAAAAGTAAACTTTAGAAAAAACCGACTTCCACAAACCCTATTTGATTAGATCGAGTTTAATACAAACTGTAACCCCTTATCCCCCCCCCCCCTTGGGGAATTAATTTTGTCAAATCCCATATCAGTGCTACCCCACGCTACTAAGGAACCCCTGTACAAAGTTTCATGGCTCTAGGTCCACCGGTTTAGGCTATGCGTTGCCTGCCCGTCAGCCACGCATTGTATTTGTACCTAGTATTGAGCAGATCTGGTGGCCATATGTGGTCTTCATCAGCAGTTCCGCATCACAATATTATGCTTACCATGTGCATTTGCACGAGTTATTATGAAAAACACAAAAATCACTATAGGTCTGCCTATAATATTTGAAGAGTTCCCTCGATTTCTCCAGGATCCCATCATCAGATCCTGACCTGGTGTCAATGGGACCAATGGGAAGGTAAACCCTTTCAAACAAAAAAATAATTTTCCAAATCGGTCTATCCGTTTAGGCGCTATCGGGGCACATGCATAAAAAAAAATAAAAAAAAATATATCCGGACGAATTGTAAACCTCCTCCTTTGGGAAGTCGGTTAAAAATGAGGTGATCTGACCTAGGTGTCACTGGTGTCTATGAAAAAGTAGAAGATACTCTCGAGCAAAAGTTACTCTTTCGTTGGTAAAATCCGGGCGTAGATTAATCTCTAACACTCTCGGAACATAAAATGTGAATAGAGTCTGGCTAATTAGAATTGAACATCGCAAAGCGCAGCAAATTTAAAAATTCTTATGCTTATAACACCGTATGTATTAATGTCACCGGATGACCGGATATACAGTGTATGTTAACTATGTTACCGGCAAAAAGTTAAACCTGTCATTCTATTCTACAGTGTTACTGGTCTGTTTACCTACAGATGTATCCTAGAATGACGGTTTTCATACCGGTCGGTGACATACATCAATATCACGATTACCAAAGAGAATTTAAACAGCAGTGTGGTGGCCGCTATAGAAAAGCACTCGTCCAAATTAGACTAGCCAGACTCTAGTAGGGACGTGGGTTTGCTCAAAGAAGGTTGTCAAAATAATGAGCAGAGCACATTACTCGCTTTGTTTGAGTAAAGTACTTACTTTAGATTTAGTACCAAAATAATCCAACAACAATAAGTTTGGTAGGTACGGGGAGGGATCACCTTAATACAATATAAATCGATGAATTTTCAATAGACACTAAACAAAACACTGTTTTATTGTACGCCTCCGATACCAGGAACAAACAACAGCCATTACATCGCCTTATCAATAAACGTAAGACGGGAGCTTATTATTGGATCCGAACAAGAGGCTCAACGATCCAAGATGTCTCCGCGATATGGCGCCAAAGTTATGTCATCTGTCAAAATACACGTTAACAGCGCACAGAAGATAAAACTGCCTGATACGAGACGTGAATAATATTACGAGGGATGTGACATGCCATGCTACCTGTCATTTAACGACATTGTTTATACGAGGCCTAATGATACCTGCTGCTCATTTGAATGCGTTGGTGGTCTGTTTTTGGTCTGATAGTAAAAACTCAAGCGGTGTTTTTTACCGGGGAATATGTCAAGCAAGCTAAATATTTTGAAATGTGTGCGTACCCACGTATTTTATACTTAGTTGCAAGAACATACTTGTATGTACGGTCGCCTGCGCCTAAAAGTATACAAGCAGCAGGTATATGCGGGATTCACTTTATAATATGATCGCCCGTATACTTTTAGACGCAGGTGACCGTACCTACGTTTTATTTATTTTATTTGGAAAGTAAAAAGTCCTTATACCTAATTAGGTCGATCAAAATACAAAATGAAGAGCCTGTTTTTTTTTGATACCTGTCTGTACTGAATGTACTTATAAAATACCCGGCTAATTGCGAGTCGGGTTCCGTACCATTATCTATAAAAACGGCAAAAAAATCATGTCTGTTGAATGGGAGCCCCTTTTAGAATTTATTATAATCTGTTTATTAGTAGATATTTAATGTTATAACGGCAACAGAAATACATCATTTTTGAAAATTTCAACTGTCTAGCTATCACGGTTCATGAGATACAGCCTAGCGACAGACGGACAGACAGACGGACAGCGGAGGCTTAGTAATAGGGTCCCGTTTGGCAACCTTCGGGTACGGAACCCTAAAAATGGAAAATGTGCAGTTAACTTGCATCTTTAGCTCAGTAATTGAATGAGATTTTACGAGAACATTATTACATGACTTCGTGCCACATCGCAGTGACGCCATATTAGCTCGCGCTTTTAAGGCTCTGGGGGTTGCCAGATTTTTTCATTGTTTGGGCGTGGCCTAGCTTTTCCCGCCGCGCAGCCATGCCTCATCCCGCATCACGAGATCGCGACGCCGGAAACCAAAGTTTCAGAACAACGGTATGCTAGTGCGTGTCAATGATAATTATAAGATTATGATCTAGATACCTACCCCACCTACACATCAGATTTTATTGTTTATGTATGTACCTGACTACCTGTCTCTTGAAATGTAAACCTCACTTGTTCATAATTGACTTTTTACATAGTGAAATCTTCAATTGACTTAATTATTAAATCAAAATTTTTGTTTAATTTTATGTATAGCTGTGGATTTTTGTTCAATAAATAAATAAAACATGTATGGACGTACCTATCGTTCAAATTAAAATATATCAAAGCCCAAATAATATAAATTACGCCCCGTTTCCATTTAGGAAGACAGTCTGAATTATATATAACCTATTTGATCTACTAACTGCTATGCGTATTACCGAGTGATGTTTTATTGTAATATGACGCTTTTTTAGGAAAACATCTTGGATATAGGTATACTTTGCGTCACATAAAATAACCGGCCAAGTGCGAGTCGGACTCGCGCATGAAGGGTTCCGTACTATTATCTATAAAAAACCCCAAAAAAAACACGTTAGTTGTATGGGAGCCCCCCTTAATATTAAATTTCTTTTGTTTTTTAGTATTTGTTGTTATAGCGGCAACAGAAATACATCATCTGTGAAAATTTCAACTGTCTAGCTACCACGGTTTATGAGATACAGCCTGGTGACAGACGGACAGCGAAGTCTTAGTAATAGGGTCCCGTTTTGCACCCTTCGGGTACGGAACCCTAAAAACGCTGGAGGCGATGGAGCGGTGCATGGCAATAGCTTCCTTATATGTATGGGTACACTGGTGTAATTTGCGGAAAAGAATGTGGTAATATGCATGGCAATAGCGTCCTTACCTGCATGGACAAATTGGCGTAAATCGCCTACCACTGCAGCGTTCTTTTTAGATGATTATATCTATATTGGATGAGCAACTTATGATATGTGCTAAGAGAGTTCATGACTTGTTACCTAGAACTAACATGTGACAATGTTTCCGTTTGGTAGGTAGTTGTTTCCGTTAGGTAGTATTCATGAATTTCGATGGTTTTCTCATAGAATTTTCCACACAAAATTAGATACTTTTTCTCAGAGCATAGAGTTTACTTTTACATGAGCATAAAACTATCGAATGTCAAAACGAATGAAACCACTCACGCAGCTCACGCTTCACGACTACCTCGATTATCGATTGTTTTAGGATTATTCGAATACTTTGAATGATTTCTACAATCGAGTGGCTTAGCGATTGTTATTCACAATCGTGCAACAGAGTGGCAAGTATAAGTTGGCGTTCCTGTGGCGGCGCCTCCTACACACTTTTATCGCCGCCGACAAAAAGTCGCCGCCATCTTGAACATTTTCGTTACTGGTCTGATTTGCTTCAAAATCGATACCTGAAGATCTGGTTGGAGTCCAATTATGATTCTAAAGTCAGACTTTGAAAAAAGTCGCCGCCATATTGATCTTTTTTGTAATGTACTAGGCCGATTTGCTTCAAGATCGATTCTAAGGATGCGGTTGGAGTCCAATCATGATTCTGTAGTCAGATTTAGAAAAAAGTTGCCGCCATCTTGAACTTTTTCTAACTATAGTCTATTCGTGATAAGAATGAAGTGGAGTCATCACTGTCCGGCGGCTTAGCCACGCCACAGATTAATAATGGCCACGCCCCGTAACCAATCAAATCGTTTCCTCTTATCAAGCCAAGCTCACAGTGACCGGTTGAAGGCAAACTTTCAAACGCGACGGTTGTGTCCTGTCCATTTTAATTTTAATTTCACAACATTCTTATCACGAATAGACTGTAGACGGATTTGTTTCAAAATCGATATCTAGGAATGCGGTTAGAGTCGAATCATAATTCTGAAGTCAGATTTTGAAAAAAGTCACCGCCATCTTGAACTTTTTAGTTATTGGTCTGATTTGCTTCAAAATCGATATCTAAGGATGCGGTTGGAGTATATTCATGATTCTGAAGTCAGATTTTGAAGTTTTGTGCCGCACCGGCTTCAAACTGGTATTTTAAGCCCCGCTATAGCTATTGCTATGTGATATCAAATTTAAATTTTGCAATATGGGTGTGGTTTTCGAGGTATTTTGGGGTTCTAGTGACGAATATAGAGTCCATTTTGCATTTCAAGATGGCCACCGCGCCTAATTTAAATTTTGTAATGTGGGTATGGTTTTCGAGGTATTTTGGGGTTCTAGTGACGAATTAGGGGTCCATTTTGCATTTCAAGATGGCTGCCGCGCCAAATTTCTGTTTGCAATATGGGTATGGTTTTCGAGGTATTTTGGGGTTCTAGTGACGAATATAGAGTCCATTTTGCATTTCAAGATGGCCACCGCGCCAAATTTAAATTCTGCAATATGGGTATGGTTTTCGAGGTATTTTAGGGTTCTAGTGACGAATATACAGTCCATTTTGCATTTCAAGATGGCCGCTGCGCCTAATTTCTATTTTGCAATATGGGTATGGTTTTCGAGGTATTTTAGGGTTCTAGTGACGAATTAGGGGTCCATTTTGCATTTCAAGATGGCTGCCGCGCCAAATTTCTGTTTTGCAATATGGGTATGGTTTTCGAGGTATTTTAGGGTTCTAGTGACGAATTAGGGGTCCATTTTGCATTTCAAGATGGCTGCCGCGCCAAATTTCTGTTTGCAATATGGGTATGGTTTTCGAGGTATTTTGGGGTTCTAGTGACGAATATAGAGTCCATTTTGCATTTCAAGATGGCCACCGCGCCAAATTTAAATTCTGCAATATGGGTATGGTTTTCGAGGTATTTTAGGGTTCTAGTGACGAATATACAGTCCATTTTGCATTTCAAGATGGCCGCTGCGCCTAATTTCTATTTTGCAATATGGGTATGGTTTTCGAGGTATTTTAGGGTTCTAGTGACGAATTAGGGGTCCATTTTGCATTTCAAGATGGCTGCCGCGCCAAATTTCTGTTTTGCAATATGGGTATGGTTTTCGAGGTATTTTAGGGTTCTAGTGACGAATTAGGGGTCCATTTTGCATTTCAAGATGGCCACCGCGCCAAATTTAAATTTTGCAATATGGGTATGGTTTTCGAGGTATTTTAGGGTTCTAGTGACGAATATACAGTCCATTTTGCATTTCAAGATGGCCGCTGCGCCAAATTTCTATTTTGCAATATGGGTATGGTTTTCGAGGTATTTTAGGGTTCTAGTGACGAATTAGGGGTCCATTTTGCATTTCAAGATGGCTGCCGCGCCAAATTTCTGTTTGCAATATGGGTATGGTTTTCGAGGTATTTTGGCGTTCTAGTGACGAATATAGAGTCCATTTTGCATTTCAAGATGGCCACCGCACCAAATTTAAATTTTGCAATATGGGTATGGTTTTCGAGGTATTTTAGGGTTCTAGTGACGAATTAGGGGTCCATTTGGCATTTCAAGATTGCCACCGCGCCAAATTTCTAATTTGCAATATGGGTATGGTTTTCGAGGTATTTTGGGGTTCTAGTGACGAACATAGAGTCCATTTTGCATTTCAAGATGGCCACCGCGCCTAATTTAAATTTTGCAATATGGGTATGGTTTTCGAGGTATTTTAGGGTTCTCGTGACGAATATACAGTCCATTTTGCATTTCAAGATGGCCGCTGCGCCAAATTTCTATTTTGCAATATGGGTATGGTTTTCGAAGTATTTTAGGGTTCTAGTGACGAATTAGGGGTCCATTTTGCATTTCAAGATGGCTGCCGCGCCAAATTTCTGTTTTGCAATATGGGTATGGTTTTCGAGGTATTTTAGGGTTCTAGTGACGAACGAATTCGCGTTTATTCCCAGTAATACACACACCGCCGTCCACACTGTTACGGTATGGAAAAAAAATCCCATACGGTAACAGTGTTGACGTAGGTATGGGACTTTTTATTCCCCAGTAGTTCCGTTGGTTGCAGTTCATTGCGTGTTGAAAAATTGTGTCGATTTTGAAGCAAATCGGTTCAGTAACAAAAAAGTTCAAGATGGCGAAGACTTTTTTTATATTTGACTTCAGAATCATGATTGGACTCCAACCTGATCCTCAGATATCGATTTTGAAGCAAATCGGTTGAGTAACAAAAAAGTTCAAGATGGTGGCAACTTTTTTTAATATTTGACTTCAGAATCATGATTGTACTCCAACCGCATTCTCAGATATCGATTTTGAAGCAAATCAGTTCAGAAACAAAAAAGTTCAAGTTGGCGGCGACTTTTTTAATATTCGACTTCAGAATCATGATTGGACTCCAACCGCATCCTCAGATATCGATTTTGAAGCAAATTGGTTCAGTAAAAAAAAGTTCAAGATGGCGGCGACTTATTTATTATTTGACTTCAGAATCATGATTGGACTCCAACCGGATCCTCAGATATCGATTTTGAAGCAAATCGGTTCAGTAACAAAATAGTTCAAGATGGCGGCGACTTTTTTATTATTTGACTTCAGAATCATGATTGGATTCCAACCGCATCCTCAGATGTCGATTTTGAAGCAAATCGGTTGAGTGACAAAAAAGTTCAAGATGGCGGCGTCTTTTTTAATATTTGACTTCAGAATCATGATTGGACTCCAACCGCATCCTCAGATGTCGATTTTGAAGCAAATTGGTTCAGTAACAAAAAGTTCAAGATGGCGGCGACTTTTTTAATATATGACTTCAGAATCATGATTGGATTCCAACCGCATCCTCAGATGTCGATTTTGAAGCAAATCGGTTGAGTGACAAAAAAGTTCAAGATGGCGGCGACTTTTTTATTATTTGACTTCAGAATCATGATTGGATTCCAACCGCATCCTCAGATGTCGATTTTGAAGCAAATCGGTTGAGTGACAAAAAAGTTCAAGATGGCGGCGACTTTTTTAATATTTGACTTCAGAATCATGATTGGACTCCAACCGCATCCTCAGATGTCGATTTTGAAGCAAATTGGTTCAGTTACAAAAAAGTTCAAGATGGCGGCGACGTTTTTAATATTTGACTTCAGAATCATGATTGGATTCCAACCGCATCCTCAGATATCGATTTTGAAGCAAATCGGTTGAGTGATAAAAAAGTTCAAGATGGCGGCGACTTTTTTGATATTTGACTTCAGAATCATGATTGGACTCCAACCGGATCCTCAGATATCGATTTTGAAGCAAATCGGTTCAATAACAAAATAGTTCAAGATGGCGGCGACTTTATAAATATTTGACTTCAGAATCATGATTGGACTCCAACCGGATCCTCAGATATCGATTTTGAAGCAAATCGGTTGAGTAACAAAAAAGTTCAAGATGGCGGCGACTTTTTTAATATATGACTTCAGAATCATGATTGGATTCCAACCGCATCCTCAGATGTCGATTTTGAAGCAAATCGGTTGAGTGACAAAAAAGTTCAAGATGGCGGCGACTTTTTTAATATTTGACTTCAGAATCATGATTGGACTCCAACCGGATCCTCAGATATCGATTTTGAAGCAAATCGGTTGAGTAACAAAAAAGTTCAAGATGGCGGCGACTTTTTTTAATATTTGACTTCAGAATCATGATTGTACTCCAACCGCATCCTCAGATATCGATTTTGAAGCAAATCGGTTCAGTAACAAAAAAGTTCAAGATGGCGGCGACTTTTTTGATATTTGACTTCAGAATCATGATTGGACTCCAACAGGATCCTCAGATATCGATTTTGAAGCAAATCGGTTCGGTAACAAAATATTTCAAGATGGCGGCGATTTTTCTAATATTTGACTTCAGAATCATGATTGGACTCCAACCGGATCCTCAGATATCGATTTTGAAGCAAATCGGTTGAGTAACAAAAAAGTTCAAGATGGCGGCGACTTTTTTTAATATTTGACTTCAGAATCCTGATTGTACTCCAACCGCATCCTCAGATATCGATTTTGAAGCAAATCGGTTCGGTAACAAAATATTTCAAGATGGCGGCGATTTTTCTAATATTTGACTTCAGAATCATGATTGGACTCCAACCGGATCCTCAGATATCGATTTTGAAGCAAATCGGTTGAGTAACAAAAAAGTTCAAGATGGCGGCGACTTTTTTAATATTTGACTTCAGAATCCTGATTGTACTCCAACCGCATCCTCAGATATCGATTTTGAAGCAAATTGGTTCAGTAACAAAAAAGTTCAAGATGGCGGCGACTTTTTTAATATTTGACTTCAGAATCATGATTGGACTCCAACCGGATCCTCAGATATCGATTTTGAAGCAAATCGGTTGAGTAACAAAAAAGTTCAAGATGGCGGCGACTTTTTTTAATATTTGACTTCAGAATCCTGATTGTACTCCAACCGCATCCTCAGATATCGATTTTGAAGCAAATTGGTTCAGTAGCAAAAAAGTTCAAGATGGCGGCGACTTTTTTAATATTTGACTTCAGAATCATGATAGGATTCCAACCGCATCCTCAGATATCGATTTTGAAGCAAATCGGTTGAGTAACAAAAAAGTTCAAGATGGCGGCGACTTTTTTTTATCAACTTTTATCTCAGCTTGGCAGGCATAGCACATGTTGTTCATTGTGTAAAGTTGCTTAGGACGACCGCTAGGGGCGCCACTGTCAACCTTATAAAGTTTCTTCTGATCTCCGCTGATATAGAGACGGCAGCACTCAGACAACGATGAGCAAAGAATGAAAAAGTGATAATGTGGCCGATTCTCTAGGTTACACTCACTAAAATTACTTGACAGTATTAAGTCCGACAGCTCTTATGCGGTCGCCATAGATTCCATTTTCGAACTCACTTTTGAATTATTTTAATGTACTGATGAACTAATTCAAAAGTGAGTTCGAAAATGGAATCTATGGCAACCGCGTAAGAAAGTAATTTTAGTGAGTGTGCCCTAGAGAATTGGCCCCATTGTGGTCGATTCTCTAGGTTACACTGGGGCCAATTCTCTAGGGCACAAGCACTAAAATTACTTGACAATATTAGCTCCGACGCTCTTACGCGGTTGCCATAGATTTCATTTTCGAACTCACTTTTGATTAGTTCATCAGTACATTAAAATAATTCAAAAGTAGGTTTGAAAATGGAATCTATGGCGACCGCATAAGAGCTGTCAGACTTCATATTGTCAACTAATTTTAGTGAGTGTAACCTAGAGAATCGGCCACATTGACTAAAATTACATGACAATATTAAGTTTGACAGCTCTTATACTGACGCCATAGATTCCATTTTCGAACTGAGTTTTGAATTATTTTAATGTACTGATGAACTAATTCAAAAGTGAGTTCGAAAATGGAATCTATGGCAACCGCGTAAGAGCGTCGGAGCTAATATTGTCAAGTAATTTTAGTGTGTGTCCTAGAGAATTGGAGGATCCCAGTCCGTGAGGATCGAACTTGGATCACTTGTGTTACTCAGTGCTGGCCCAAAACGATAACAATCCGAGCCATTGCTGATACTAAGAACTGATTCGAATATTGGCATATGATCGTGCGGGCATTTACGTTGTATTGATTGTGCAGGTAATTTGGAATAATAATTGAAACAAAAAGTAAACTTTAGAAAAAACCGACTTCCACAAACCCTATTTGATTAGATTGAGTTTAATACAAACTGTAACTCCTAATCCCCAATTGGGGAATTATTTTGTCAAATCCCATCTCAGTGCTACCCCACGCTACTAAGGAACCTCTGTACAAAGTTTCATTGCTCTAGGTCCACCGGTTTAGGCTATGCGTTGCCTGCCTGTCAGCCACGCATTGTATTTGTACCTAGTATTGAGCAGGTCTGGTGGCCATATGTGGTCTTCATTATCAGTTCCGCATCACAATATCATTATGCTTATCATGAGTAAATACACGAGTTATTATGAATAATTGAAATAACCGGCCAAGTGCGAGTCGGACTCGCGCACGAAGGGTTCCGTGCCATTATCTATAAAAAACCGCAAAAAAAAATATGTATGGGAGCCCCCCTAAATATTAATTTAATTTTAATTTAATTATTTATTTTTTAAGTAAATAATATACTCAATATATTGTGAACATTTTAAGCGTCTACCTGCTACCATTATCAATATCGAGCAAAAATGAGCAAAAAAATCACGTTTGTTGTATGGGAGCCCCCCTTAATATTAAATTTCTTTTGATTTTTAGTATTTGTTGTTATAGCGGCAACAGAAATACATCACCTGTGAAAATTTCAACTGTCTAGCTACCACGGTTCATGAGATACAGCCTGGTGACAGACGGACGGACGGACGGACGGACAGACGGACAGCGAAGTCTCAGTAATAGGGTCCCGTTTGGCACCCTTCGGGTACGGAACCCTAACAAAAAGTAAGCTAATACCCGATACTACGCCATACCCATATTGCAAAATAGAAATTTGGCTCGGCAGCCATCTGGAAATGCAAAATGGACCCCTAATTCGTCACTAGAACCCTAAAATACCTCGAAAACCATACCCATATTACAAAATGAACTCCAAATTCAGATTAGCTCGATGGCACCATATTCCTAAAGGACTTGTCACAACGAACCTAATGAGATGAGTATGAGAGTAGATAAATAGTGTATGAACTAAACATGGTGTGAAACTACAAATAACTAGGTTTAAAACTCTCGTGGGATACTATCAAAAACACCCACTCGTGTTTTAATACCCCTAATTATGGAACAGTTTCATAAACTACTATTTCAATCCTACTGACTACCAGTAAGACACCGTACTACCAATTTTCAGGAGTATCAAGACGAATCCCATAAATTTTTTAGGCCTTGGCTACTTTTGAGGAGGAAAAACCGTATTTTATTATGCCATGACGATGCCGCGTAGCAATTATTTTATGACTGACTTTTATTGAGACGAGCGACACAACCTCTCCCTTCGAGAGCCTAAGCGGTAATGCCTCCCGTCGCCTTCGCGCATACCCGCATGCAATTTATTTCAGCGCAAGTGATAAAATGAAGATTGATTCGAAATCGCCGATTAATTCTAAAATCGTAAACACTAAACTTTAAGATATTTCGATTACCTATTTTTAGACACAAGAATCAAACCAATATTCCTCGTAGAACTGCTGGAATAACTCGATTTAGGTAAAAAAGGACTATTCGTTTATATTTTTTTTCATATACTTTATGATGACATTATGATCTTTTCAAACACTAAATTTTTAGGCAAGGGACTATTTTATAACATATATTTTTTCTGGATTCAGAAAGTGTCTCAATCTGCTGGAATAACTCAATCTGTTGGGCATTTTAGCTGGACGGGCGCCTTAATAGGGACAGCCGAGACATTCTAGTTATTTTATTTAATTTTCTTTATTTGGAGAAAATACAATGACAATAACAACACAAAATATGGACTTAAAACATATATGTATAACACAAAACCTGACATCTTAAACATTTCTCACTAGGACATCATATAAGACATGGCCTGTTAATAGTCTACATAGAAAATCTATAGATTATATAGGGACAATTCGTTTTTAATGTAGGGACAACCACTCCTACTTACATACCATATACCTATGTACACAAGTCCTCACCAAGTTTTCAAACTTGTAAGATAGAGAGAAAGGTCTTAACAGGTAGGTGTTACAGGTAGATGTTTCCAGTACCTACCTTCTGTTCTAACCCTTATTGGAATATATGAGGAAGTTTTGAAAGACTCATGATTATACTAACGTGGCACCGCACCCAGTCAAACCCCTTACAGGTGATTTTTGGCTTTGTTTTCCTATCGAACTGCGTTACTTCGGGGTCGAAAGGGTTCATAAAAGGGACTTCGCAAACTTTGTCGAAATCTCGCAATTCATCTTCGAGGGCGGCCTCTGTGTATCTGCAAAACAGGTCCCATATAAAATTTGAATTAGGTAAACATTCAATCAACCCCACCTTCCTTCACACACGTTCATCTACATATTCATAATTTATCTTTAAAAAAGTGGCCAAGTGCGAGTCGGACTCGCCCATGAAGGGTTCCGTAGTAGCAAGTAATTATAAGACTGGATGTTTGTGTTGTAACTTTGTTTTTCATAGAGTTTGTATGAATGACAAAGTTATCTTTGCGGTTTTAATAATTGTTTTATATCTTAAACTATATTTTGTTCAAACCAATTTTTGTTGAAAGTTTGTGTGAAGTTACACAGCATACATTTTTTTTTTGATTTATCATTATCTTACTTTTAAAGTACATTTTTTTCCACTTTGGAAGGATCTGTCTCTTAAACGAGTGACTTTGAGGAAAAATTGTTTTTGGAATCTCATTGTCATTTTCAAAGAACTATCTACAGACATCCCACAAATATAGGTTTGATGTAAAAATATTTTTTTGCTATCAATTCTATGTATGGGGTTGGGGAGCCTCCCCTAAATATTTTATTTTTTCAATTTTTGTATGAAAATCGTAAGCGGTTCACAGAATACATCTACATACCAAGTTTCATTTGTACCTACATATAGTCTTAATAGTTTTGGAATAAAGTTGCTGTGACATACGGACAGACAGTCAGACAGTGACTTGACGAAACTATAAGGGTTCCTTGTTCTCTAACGGAACCCTAAAAAATACGTTTAGTGACAATTGCACTGAGTAGCACGAAACCAATTTATAAGATAAGATGGTGCTTTTACTAGAATCATGTGCACGAAGCACAAAATACTATGCCTGCATATCGTCCCCCTGTTCCGAGTCACGCCAAAATCGATTACAACGTCTACGTTTTGTATCAGTTTTGTATCGCTAAAACTGACTCGGAACGGCTTTGAAGAAGCTGTAATCGATTTCGGCCTGACTCGGAACGGGGGGCAAATCATTGTTTCAGTTTTATTTTATTTTCTTAGCAAGAGTCCATTAAAACTCATATTTTTTTCTCCTTTGAACTTACAACTTTGTCAGACGTGCTTCTTCTGCCTGCCTGTATGATTTGTTGGTGTATTTCGATACAGCAAAATAGTAAATGAACAACAGAAGAACGACTGCAGCACTAATACAAATCATTCTTGATTTTGCCAGCAAATATAACTTTCTGCATCTTGCGGAGTTGCTGTAACGCGCCCTTAGCTGCTGTAAACAAAACAATAAGTTCAATAAATAACCAATCTTGAGTTGCACGAAACAAAGGACAATCGGCAACTCTCCAGACTAACGATTATCTCGAGCAAAGTAACGTCTATTCACAAGAATCTATTTTTGGAAATATTCAACAACACGACAAGAGACTAATCCTTTGGAAATATTTCCCGATAACTTTATAAATTAGTCTTAAACCATAAACATTCTTACAGTATTCCTATAATGCTTCAACATTTAACAATGAATAGTATTTCACCGTAGATATAGAGATTATAACATTAACATTACATTTTATTCATTTCAGGCACATACATTTCACACACGTACATTTCTCTACTACAGAAATTGCTATGAGTATCGAACTCATTAAAAAATAATAAACGGTCAAGTGCGAGTAGGACTCGTGGACCGAGGAGGGTTCCGATCACACTTGGAGAGCGAAACTGATGTAATTAGGTTTCTACATAAAAAAATAACTTATGATGAACCCTGAAAACCAGTCAAAAGCGAGTTGGACTCGCGCACGAAGGGCCTAAGGTATCCATAAAAATTGCAAAATATCATGTCTGTAGTCTATAGTGATTCCAAGGCAAACTTTCTTCAACGAGGTCTAGTCTTTCCGTTCCTATGCTTACACTCGTTTCCACCTGCCGCACATTCGGTTAATAGAATTTGATACATTTAGTCTTCTTCGAGTTTAATAAAAGGATGTTTGCATTAAACCAACTTAACACATGAGAGAGCGTAGTATTTTCATTGTCTAGAATTTCTTCTTGTCTTTTCACCTTAAAAATAATGGATGTGTCATCAGCAATATAATCTGAGCCATTTTCTCCACTATATACGGCAGGTCATTCACGTAAACTAAGAAAAGGGTAACATACCAACTTTATTTTTTTATCTTTTAGCTCTGTAAGCAGCTCAGTTTTTCTTTGATCTCCTCAGCGACTGCTCGTCGCTGGGCTCTTGTTCAGTTGCTAGTTTTGTCCTCTAAATTGTAAATATCTAAATACTGTGCTATATTTTTTTTTTTTACATACAGGCACATACATTGCGTCTGGCCCCACACTAGGATACCCTGTGTCGTGGGAACCAGAAACAGCGACATCACAAACATGCAAACATCCAAGACCTGGGGGCTTTTTTTTTGTCCCCAGCCGGGATTCGAACCCGGGACCTCTCGCATGGTAGGCAGATGCACAACCGCTACGCCACAGAGGTCGTCATATAGTATCTGTGTAATTTAACCCCTAACTTGGGTATGTATTTTTCTAGTTATTTTTATTCCTAGTTTCTGTCTGTAAATAACTGTGTTTTTCTATATAACTCCTGTCTCTACAGCTACAAGTCCGTCTGCAATGTCTCTGATAGCTAGGTGCCCACACGGCTCTCCCACCTCGACGAGTCTGGACGGGGCATTGCAGACGGACGACTTCCTCTTCCACTCCTTACGCTGTGTCCTTCACAGAGTTCCTACGGCCTTCCTACGTGTCTTCCTCCGATCCTCCCTGCGTCTCTGCTACGACCCTACGTCCTTCCACGTGCATTCCTACGATTCTCCCTACGTCCCTGCTACGTCCCTACGTCCCTGCTACATTCTTACATTTTCCCTGCCACGTTCCTGCTGCTGGCCTAGTGTAAACCACAGCCTGCTACCGAAGACCTGCCAACCCTTCGCCGGACCTGTTATAATTCAAGGGGAGTCGTAGTCCACACGCACGAATACGTTCTAATAGAATTTAACCCACACGACCCTGTCCTAAATTACAAATTCACTTACTTTTAATAAAACTCTTGTAAATACTGTATAAATCGTCTATTTTATTCTAAATCTCGCTCTACCGTTTCAAAAGGAACGGACCCAGAATAGAGCCTTGGGGGACACCAATATTCATGTGCGTTCCGGATGACTTATTTCTATTTATAACTACTTTTAACACTCTGTCTCCAAGATATGATTCCATTATTTTAGAAGATAAGGTAAGATATACGTTTATTCAGTCGTCATTTTACACAAAACACAGAACACAGATAGAGCACAAGTAAACATTTCACAAAAATGATCAATGATCAACGATGGTAGTGTATTGTGTATGACGACGGTGAAAGGGTTCCGGCTCAACATATTTTAACGCATTGTTTTTAATATCATAGTGTTGTAGTCTGAGCAGAAGGGTTTGATTATCCACATAGTCAAAGACCTTGGAAAGATCACAGAATACACCAACCGCATCCTGTGTTCCCTTCCACGTACTATAGATGTGCCAGTGTCGATGACATTAGAGTAGTTATAAGATTTTTCAAATCATTCCACAGCTAACACCACCTTCGAGATGAAAAATATAATAAAATATAATATTATGCGGGCATTATATTGCATTCTTGCCTTACCTTATGCGCCGTAGATGGCTTGATCCACATAATATTGCTATTTATAAATACACCTCCTGTTTTACCTGAGACTAAATATGAACACCCATCCAAAATAGTTACAATATACAGTTTAATTGTTATTAATCGCTGATAAAAACTCAATTATATTACCAGACTAATTTCATGGTGGCGATTTCGGATAAAAAAAATGTAATACTTTCGTATCGATGGTGTCGATATAACATTTTTATATCAAATTAAGTAAGTAAAAAATTTAATCTAATTGCTTAATGATAGACTTAAGTAGAATGTCTCTCACTCACCAATACAACAACGCAATTAAACTGATTGTTCACAGCGTGTAGTACCAGCCTTGTCTCCTTCTTCGTGGTTAGCTTCAAGTGAGGACACATCAGTTTCTGGATTAGTCGAGGATACGTGCGTCCCATCCTCAAACCTACCAGCAACTACAATATCAAGTTCACTTGAGAACCGCATAAGTTCCTCTGACAAAAATCTTGCTAGATCTGCTTTGTTCGCTGGGAGTACTATGAAATTGTCCCATATTTTGGGTAAAGGTACATATACGTAATAGGCTTGTGGCCTGTCAAGTCAAAATATATACTTTTTATGAACTGTCAAAACTGAACTTTTGTTCCTGAGTTCTATTAAATAACAACAGAATGATGTCATGTAAAAATGCCATCAAATGCTGTCTGTTTTGCACAAAATTGATTTTATAAAATATATCCCAACAAAACATGCATATGCATATACAAAAACGCCAGTCTCGCAGCCTGCGCAGTTTATTCTACCGTAAAAAGTTGTGAGATCTAATTTTAAACCAAGTCGGTTAATTTAACCAGTATCTGTGTATGGTAGAATCTTTCCAACAACTTTATTATCGTATACTGTTAAGTACCTACCTAATTAGTTAACTAATAACATTTATAGTGATCGGATCAATATAAGACATCTTTATTTCTTCAATAATAATTAGAATGACTTGGCAATCGCACGTAGAAAAGTTGTCGACTATAGGACCGTGTGTGCAACGTAATGTACCTATTGCTCTCGCTCCGAAATAATTCGTTGTTTTCTTATTAGTTAAGTTTATCTTTATTTAGAGATATGTTGTGTTGAGTAATAATATTCATTTGTGCTCTGGGTGCTATAGAGTGGTCAGTTGAGCGCGATTGCCAAGTCATTCTAATTATTATTGAAGAAATAAAGATGTCTTATATTGATCCGATCACTATAAATGTTATTAGTTAACTAATTAGGTAGGTACTTAACAGTATACGATAATAAAGTTGTTGGAAAGATTCTACCATACACAGATACTGGTTAAATTAACCGACTTGGTTTAAAATTAGATCTCACAACTTTTTACGGTAGAATAAACTGCGCAGGCTGCGAGACTGGCGTTTTTGTATATGCATATGCATGTTTTGTTGGGATCTCATTTCTTTTTGTAAGTAACTTTCCTTTTTTTCTTTTCGGGTACTATTTCTTGTGCGTTAGCTACCGACTTTCTCAAAGCCCACTCCCTATCTCTATGGGCTCTTCTCTGTGGCTTTGATGTTACGATTTGTGACAAGTCTGGGCGGTGAATTATATAAATATAAATCATACCTCAAACCAAACCATACCGCGATTCAGGAAATGCACACCTACACTCAGAGAAAAATCGGCTGACAAAGCGACAATAAATGCTTTGTTAGAAATTTATTGTTACCACACGTAAGTGCATCGTCGCTGCAGCTATAGGCCCATAGTGCCTGTGACATCTTTTTTATTGTTGAAATTGTTTTTTTATTTCAGCTAAAGACACGTAGATACGGTAACTATGTTAAAAATATTTAAACGGGATAACTACGGCACGTTGCCAACTTATCACCTATTATGAAGTGATGTTGTAGCAAAGTTTAATCTATCAAAATAGGCGTTGTTACTATGGCTAGTTGTGTTATTGATACGGCTAAGTGTGTTTTTGATGCGGCAGTAGCTCAAAGTACTTGTTCGTCGCAAGCGCAAACCTTTTCTCTGACTCTGCCAGTTTCAACGTGAATTTCGTGCAAAGAACACCTGTGTTTGTGCTCATGCCGTCGTCGTGCGTGAAGAAATATGGATTTGCAGAAAATTTAAGCACCAAGCAGTCATCAGCTAATTTGTATGGAGAAGTGGAAAATAAAGATGCTCCGATCAAATCGGTTTCACAGTAAAAGTTGTCAGGATAATGTCTCCTACTCCCCAAAAAGTGTTTTCACTTGATACACCAAACACTCGGTATTAAATATTTTGTTCTTTGTTGTAATCCTAGTGTGACTCGAGTAGAGATTAATATACCATACTTTTGATAGAAATGTCTTCGTTTTTTCTTTTAGGATTCTCAAATACCGCTATCCTCTTTATCATATCTTGTGCTACCCGAGTAATGTAACATTGTAGGTTTTGATCCCTTCACTTTGTAAATGGTACACTGAAAAAATTATATATTCCCCGAAGCTTCTGTGCCTTTATTATTAGAGGTATGCGTACTTTGACCGGAGTTCTCTATGTATGCACCATACGCATGTATGGTGTTTGGTGTACAAAATAAGCATATTTCAGGGTACGCATGCTCCTGGAATAATAGGCAGTAGCTTCGTGGAGTATATAATTTTTGTTCATGGTGTACCATTAACAAAGTGCAGGTATCCAGATCAACAATGTTACTTTGCTAGAGTAGCAAAATACTTTGTCATCGGAACAAAGCAGATTTGATACTGTAGCTAAGGGAAATTAGACGTAGGGACAATATACTTTGATATGATAGTTAAAGGAATTTGTCATGGGAACAAAAGGACATGAAATCCTATTGTGACATGAACAATTTTAGCATTGTAATTTCAACAGTTGTTTTATTGCTGTTACATCAATGTTGGTAAATTTGTTGCATTAGCAATTGAAGAGTAACAATAAAAACGTTGTCTTCATTACTATGCACCTTTGACGACTGTCCAGCATCAAAGCTTTTTTGTAGCAATGGCAATATTTTTTTGAGAGTGTAGCGACATCTAATGGGGAATAGCGATATTAGACAATATTGTAACCGCTTTATTAGGGTTCCGTACCCGAAGGGTGCCAAACGGGACCCTATTACTGAGACTTCGCTGTCCGTCTGTCCGTCCGTCCGTCCGTCTGTCACCAGGCTGTATCTCATGAACCGTGGTAGCTAGACAGTTGAAATTTTCACAGATGATGTATTTCTGTTGCCGCTATAACAACAAATACTAAAAATCAAAAGAAATTTAATATTAAGGGGGGCTCCCATAAAACAAACGTGATTTTTTTGCTCATTTTTGCTCGATATTGATAATGGTAGCAGGTAGACGCTTAAAGTGTTCACAATATATTGAGTATATTATTTATTTAAAAAATAAATAATTACATTAAAATTAAATTAATATTTAGGGGGGCTCCCATACATTTTTTTTTGCGGTTTTTTATAGATAATGGCACGGAACCCTTCGTGCGCGAGTCCGACTCGCACTTGGCCGGTTATTTAAATCATAGCTGGAACCAAACCATACCGCGATTCAAGATACACATAGCGACTAGCGACATCTAATGGGGAATAGCGATGAATCGAAGTAGTCGTGTACTGAGCTTATTGATAATTAATATATTATGAAATTGGGGCTAAAATTGCGCAATGTTTGAGTTTTCCTTGGCTTTGCAGGCTAAACTCTAACCATGCTCAAAATTTTAAGCTTGTGGGTTCGCTAGAAGTAACCTTTAGAGTTTTCATGATCGTGAATCAGTGAGTCAGTGAGTGTCAAAATTGAGGAACTTTGAATTGCTGTACCTTCAACTCTACTGGTTCAAATTTATTGAAATTTTGAGAATATGTCTTATAACATGGTGCCTTTTAGCCGCCGGGAATTCAGGTTTCTATCTTTATCCACAACGGAGTAACAGGTAGGTCAAATATGCTCTGAATGGCTTCCTGTAAAGGATGTTACTGCTGCGCCCGTATGTTTTGCTTTTTGCTCGACTTGGCTTGGGGGCGCTACCGCGCCCCCAGATCTGCTGGAAATATAGAATTCTGGCCGAAAAGGAAAAAAATGACATTAAAATTAGAGGAAATCAAGTTCTCATCCCGTTGCAATAGACATTAAGAGACCGGTGACCGCGTGAATTTCCCATACAAACGTAATACATAAATTATTTGAATTTGAGAAATAGTTTAACGTATTTACGCTGTTACGTATTTAGACTGTTAATCGGATTTATACACTGTTAACGCAGGTTCCTGGTCTGTATACCAGGGTTCCTCTTCAACTAATTTAAAAATATTTTTAAATAATTTGAATAAGAACCTTGGTACACGACCAGGAACCTGCGTAAACACTGTATTAATCCGATTGACAGTCTAAATGCTTTGAAGTAGTTCTCAAATTCAAATCATTTTTGTATTGTAATATTTGTGTACGACTGTATGTTTCCAGAATAAACGAAAATAAATAAATAAATAAATAACGTTTGTATGGGAAATTCACGCGGTCGCCGGTCTCTTAATTGACGTCTTGGTACCCACTGTCAAAGTCAAAGGACTCTTCTGTCCTCAAGCAAAGGGGCGAGTTAATGTTGTAGAAAATTTAATGTTGTTAATTTTGTCATGGAAAGTTTTCTTTTATCTCTAATAGTTTCGGAGAAACTTTGGAAAATTGCAGATCGGGACACATTTTGGGGGAAAAGGTGGAAAGGGAGGGGAGGAGGGGTTGACACCGGGCAGAATCGTGTTTAGCGGGGTCAAATAATAGTCTAAAAAACCCGGTGTCAAAGAGTTTCACTAAGTGCCGTTCTCTCATTCCTCAGATAGCTTTTATCTGTTTGTTTATCTGTTGATTTTGACATTTCGCATGTAAAAAAAATGACAAGAGAGAGAGAGAGAGAGAGAGAGAGAGAGAGAGAGAGAGGGAGAGAGCGAGAAGTGACCCAACGTACCAAAACAAAGGCCCCGGGCCCGTGTAGGTATTTATTATATACCTTGCACTATTTAAATAAAACAATGCTGACATAAATACTTCAACTTTTTATATATTTGGATTTAGTCACAGATTTACTATGTATTGATTTATTCTTGATGCAGTAACAGAAAGTGTTGAGAACCGGATTAATGGCAGAAATGCAGTCTGGCTCGTGCCCGTAACTGTAAGCACAATAACTGAAGTCAAGCCTTTTTACTATCGTTCCAGCGGGGTGGAAAATATGACCATGGACGCGTTACTCACGCGTTAGTGCGCTGCACTGCATCCCACCAGTCCACTTGGAACGAGTCGTTTTTCTTCCGGTAGACCAGAGTCGCCTCGTAAATAGCCTCGCCGGGCGTCGTCGTCACCTGCAGAGGAAAGAATTTGAAGCCTTCTGACAAGACATCATAGGAATTAGTATATCAAGGCCACACCAAGGCACAGATCATAACAGAGCTGTGCCTTTCGTCGGCAACAAGCATGTTGCTGTTGCATTTTTCGACGACGTTAGTTTTGATTTGTTAGATGGGTGACCCGAACCTATTTTGTACCAGATCTCCTTTTTTAATCCTAAAGCAAAACTACCTTCACCGTTATGTATTCGCTGGAAACCTGGACTGGTTTGATATCATTGTCATGTGCTATTAACACCAGGAACTTGTTGGTGCGCCGACGCATCACGTGCTTAATGGAGATCAGCGAGCGAACTATGCAAAGGTCTCTGTGAACAAAATAAATTAATGATACTCGTGCAGTAGGACTCCTGTTTGAACCGAAAAGAAGTTAGACTTCACCGAGTCATGTTTCCCAAAAGACGTAACATCTAACTTTTAAATACCCAAATCGCAGTTATTGCCCACGGTCCACCTCCTCTGTCCAACTGGGTGGACCGTGGGCAATTTTATTTTCCCTACCGTCCACCTCTCAAGTATAACATTAAAATCTATTAATTTATATGGGTGACGGTCCACCTCTACATGACGTCATAGAATGATTCCCAACTTTGTAAGATTGTTCCTAGTGTTTCCTTATATATCCTAATTAACTTTGAAATCGCTATAGCTTTAAATCTTTAAAGGTCTTCAGCTGTATGCCTGTTTAAAAAAAAATACCAAGAAATGTGGAGCGACTGCAAAGAAGGGGATATCAAGAGGATACGGATGATAACATCAAGAAATAACATTATCATTGAAAAACCCCCGCATCAAACCAGTCTTCAAGTTTCATCACCAGGTCTCATCATCAGATGAAATTAAAAGGTCTCATCACAACGAATCTAATGAGCCTAAACTCGATGGGTTTACTAGTAAGCATACCAGGGTTCCAGCTCCTACCTTCGAGCTTCGCAATCTATCATCAGATCAGCTCGAAAGTACCATATTCTCAAATGTATTATCACTATGAGTCTAATGAGCCCAAACTCGATAGCTGTACCATACCAGGGTTCCAGCTTCCATCTTCGAGCTTCGCATTCCATTATCAGATCAACTCGCTAGTACCATATTATTATCAAAGTTCTTGTCACTACGAGTCTAATGAGCTCAAATTCGATGTCTTGCCTAGTAAGCATTATAGGGTTCCTGCTCCCACCTTCGAACTCCATCTCCACTCCATCAGACCAGCTCGATGGTACCATAACAACCAGTTCCAAGAAATTTACTTTCGAATAAAAAAAACAACATTCAAATCAGCTCACCCGTTTACGCTTCACGTGCTGAGAGACAGACAGACAGACACATAGAGTGACTTACACGTTAAACTTATAACACCCCTTTTCTCCTTCGTCGGGCGGGGGTTAAAAAGAAGGCAAGAATCGGCAAGATACAGACTCGTGGAAAAAAAAAAGTAGAGGATGCCAAACCTACCAGAGCAATTTACGATATTGTGGTGGGTGTTATTCTGTATGTATGTTACATCAAAAGTGGTACTATTTATGAAACTATTTAAAAAAAGCTTTGTTCAAAAGGCAAATCCAATATGTAGCATGTAGCATGGTCCTTTTTATAAAAATCAGGAATCGATCCATTAGTAAGGTGTCTACGTAGAAAAAACTGTGAGACACATTTGTTTGTAATTGGATGAAACCTGCATGACACTAAACATCCAGCCTTACTGTGACTTTTCGTCGTTTATTCATTGTCACAAGATGAATTCTAGCTGTTTGGATCGTATAATATTCATCACCATCGTCAGCCTGTCGGGGTGTTGAGTATAGACCTCCTCATGTATTTAGTCAGTTAAAAATAGGTAAAGGGATGTTACCTGTGCGGCTTGGTGAGCTCATTAATACTCGCCACAAGCACATCAGCGGATCGGCGGTAGAGCGGGTCTGTGTCGGACATGTTTTCCCAACCACACACGCACCAGTGAGGGCCCACTTGGGCCTCCCAGCATGTCCGGTTCCGGGGGATCTGACAACATCAGGTTCAGAGGTATAATGGCTCCTTTCTCAGTTATTCGAAAGTGAAAACAGCTCTCGACCATCTGTCCTCAGAATGAGACCTGGATTCAGAATGAAATTACCAGAGCAGCACGGTGATTAAAAGGAGGTAAGCAGCGCTTAGAGGTAAGATGATATATCGAGGCATATTGAGAGGTCACCACGGCTTGTAAGTACGACTGTAATAATCTTCGTACCGTTGTAGATACAGTCACAATTTTTTCCTATCCAGTGAGGGTTACGTCCGTGTCATAAAATAAAAATTATAAGACATTTTTGTTGCAATTTTTTCTTACTGTTCGTCCATTAAGACAAGATACTATTGCTCAGGAACGAGTGAATGAATTAAACTTGTAGGTTGTAGTTCAACGCGATCTAATGGACCTTTGGCATTTATTTCTGTCATTGGAGGCCTTCTAGATGTGCTAGCATGGACTTGTAACAGTAAAAGTCTTTCTGAATTCATAAAGAAGTGCTGGCTGATGGTACTAACTGGACTGAGCAGCGACAGTCCCCGTGGGAGCCTCGTGCCCCGAACCTTGTAGGGGCTCCAAGTGGACTTCAGGCCAACCGCATCGAGTACAGTCAAATGAACATCGAACGGCGTCGTTAACACGTCAGTATTCTGAGCGAGAGAGGTGACCACGCTGGGTCTTTCTCGCTTCAAATTGCGCGGGAGTATAATCGACATTAGTGGTAGGCGCTCTTCCAACCTTCCGAGTAAAGTATTGCGGGCTCCTGTGAAACTGAGATGCAGTATTAAAACAATGTTAATAATATAATAAGAGTTCAAAACCAAATAAAGCTGTTTGAAGTTTAAATATTTACTTCTGTAAATGTTGTTCTTAACCGGTCCTTCAAGTTCGGGATATAAAAAGTGTCTATACCAACCGAGGTCCATGATCACCAAACAAAATGACCAGGGTATTCTCCAGCAAGCCGGAATTCTTCACCCATCTGAGAAAGTCTACAGTAGCATCGTCTGCTGCGCCTGGTGACAAGTAAACCATTACATACAGGCATGGTCCTTAAAGGCTTCAAGATATTACCGAATAATCGTAATAAATTGCGTACCTATAAATGTAATTCAACTGTGATTCAGCACTATTTCGTGTTAGTCACGTGATGTAGGCCGCAATGAGTACTTTCATTTTAACTTTTAGATTGCCATTGGAATTTATGCTTTATTTTCATTGTAAAGTGAAAATGCCAATCCTATTGCTCGATAATTGAAACAAAAAGTAAACTTTAGAAAAAACCGACTTCCACAAACCCTATTTGATTAGATTGAGTTTAATACAAACTGTTACCCCTTATCCCCCCCCTTGGGGAATTAATTTTGTCAAATCCCATATCAGTGCTACCCCACGCTACTAAGGAACCCCTGTACAAAGTTTCATGGCTCTAGGTGCACCGGTTTAGGCTATGCGTTGCCTGCCCGTCAGCCACGCATTGTATTTGTACCTAGTATTGAGCAGATCTGGTGGCCATATGTGGTCTTCATTAGCAGTTCCACATCACAATATTATGCTTACCATGTGCATTTGCACGAGTTATTATGAAAAACACAAAAATCACTATATGTCTGCCTATAATATTTGAAGAGTTCCCTTGATTTCTCCAGGATCCCATCATCAGATCCTGACCTGGTGTCAATGGGACCAATGGGAAGGTAAACCCTTTCAAACAAAAAACTAATTTTCTAAATCGGTCCATCCGTTTAGGCGCTATCGGGGGATAGACATAAAAAAAAAACATCCGGACGAATTGTAAACCTCCTCCTTTGGGAAGTCGGTTAAAAAGCATGAAAACTCGAAAATACGAAATTTTTCACCTAAGAGACCTAGTTTTTTTATCCCCAAAAACCCCTATATGGCAAACATCGAAAACTACAGCGCCTTTTTCTAAAACTCAAAACATCTTTCTAAAACTCAAAACACATTATGTTCCTCAATCATAAGAAAGATGGTGGCTCTTCGTCAGCCTTCGACTGGACTTCGGGTTTACCATAGGGATGTGAAGGGAGGGAGATATCTAAGTTGCCACATTGATGGGTCTGTGGCTTAATTCCTACGAGGTCTGTGGTAAAGATATCAGGTATGATAAATTCCTACCGATCATGGGGCTATCATGGCAGATGTCCACTATAAACGTGAACGCAAACTTCATGCAGTCTCGCTCAAAAAACTGAAAAGATAAAATGCTTAATATATTTTTCATTACATCAGCAGTCATCAGCACACGCATACAAACTAACACACATCTCTGTACTCTTTTTGAAATGTTGTATAGAGAAGTTTATTTACCTCTTTCGTTTTGTTGATCATAAGTAAATATTGCGGCGAGTCACCAACGCAGAACCTGAAAATATAAGCGAATAAAACCTAATTCAATAAAGTTAACGCGGGTTTCTGTTTTACTGATTTGTATTGTGCGAACTGACCATTTTGACATGACATTTTGTTTGCGAATTTTCAAGCCAGGCCCCTCTTTCCCAAGAGTCCAGAGCCCTACGCCGCGAACGATAGGGACCCCCTAGTTCCTTTCGATCTCCAAACTATAACCGATATTTACTAGTGGCTCTGTGAGCTGTAGACCTCGCGAGTATGTCGGTGGGAAAGCTGAACTGCTAAAACACATAAAAAAATAACCCAAATAATTTTCTTTCAATAACACATACAAACTTATGAATGTACCTGGTTACGTACATGCAGTATGAAAGTAGCCGCACCAATAACTTTGTAAACTACATTTCGCGATCTTTTATACAACCTATTGACTTTTTACTAAAATTATATAATCTGTTTCACTCTCATAGTCTTTACAAATCGAACGACACCTCATTTGTTAATATCCATCGAGCCGTTTGGGTTGTAGCGATTTTTTTACATTTTAAAACCCCATATCTCCGCCATTTTGAGAAAAATCAAAAAACTGGCTCGAGTAAAAAATTCTATTTATTTTTTCAACCTGCTCACAAAATTTCACGAGAATCGGTTCATAAATGCGACCTGTAGAGGAGAACAACCGGACATACAAAAGCATTTTTGCCCAAACCTGAAACGGAGACGCTTCGCTCGCTTCGCTCGCTCATCTGTTTCACTCTCATGGTCTTTACGAATCCAACGACACCTCATTTGTTAATATCCATCGAGCCGTTTGGGTTGTAGCGATTTTATCTCCGCCATTTTGAAAAAAATCAAAAAACTGGCTCGAGTAAAAAATTCTATTTATTTTTCCAACCTGCTCACAAAATTTCACGAGAATCGGTTCATAAATGCGACCTGTAGAGGAGAACAACCGGACATACGAAAGCATTTTTGCCCAAACCTGAAACGGAGACGCTTCGCTCGCTTCGCTCGCTCGGTCAATTACCAAAAGTTAAGTCGAATAAAAATCGAACTCTTTGACTTACCTATCTGGCTGTGAAGGCTAGAGCATAAGTTTATATTATACTCTTTGGGCTAGAGACGAGACCGGCAGATTTTAGAGAGGCGGAAAATTTGAGGCCATTCAAAAAGTATCTTCAATTGATACCTACCAAATACCAAATGGTATCAAGTGTTTTGAAAACATTTCAGGATTCATCATGACTGAGCTTATTGCATTCTCGTTATATAAGTATCTTAGCCTGTTTCCGGGGGCCGCCCGCCCGCTGGCTAGCGCCGCCTTCATGACATGGCGTGTAACTTTCTCTTTACACAACTTGCCAGGCATAATAGGCCTTGAGTAGGGTAGGTTGAAAATCGCGGAAAGTGGACTTTGGACGGACAGTTGTGTAGGTATTTAGCCAAGTGATTTTTTTCGGGTTAGTCTCCCTTATCGGCGGCGGCGGGTGCGAGCTGACCCCTGACATTTCCGAGGCGTTCGCTCCGCCGCCGCCGCCCCGCCTTACGAGTTTCAATGAAGTACTACTTGTGACGCGACTCGCTAGCCAGCCATGTAAAATTTCCTCATTCTTCTGGGATTCTCGTTGCTTTATTTGCTAGCCATCTGAAATTTGCTTACATTGTTTTAAAGCAATTTCATCAGTGGACTTCTCTGTCACAACAAGCAACTAGCAATTATCCTAATGTGCCCAGGGCCCAGGCCCTCCAATAGGTTAAAGACGGCCCTGTTGAGGGCAATTGTTTATCAAATCTAGGTACTCTGGTTAAATATAAAAGTGGCTAAGTGTGAGTCGGACTCGCCCATGAAGGGTTCCGTAGCAGCAAGTACCTATAACTATACAGGGTGTAACAGAAGGGTGTAGTCATATTTTAGAGGGTTGTTTGGAACATCATTCGGAGCAACTTTTACTATGAAACCGATTTGATCAGAGCAACTTTAATTTTTACTTCTCTATACAAATCAGCTGACCGTCCGGACCAAAACGTATGGAGCAATGAAAAATAAAGTTGTTCTGATCAAATCGGTTTCATAGTAAAAGTTACTAAGAATGCTCTCCCTAACAACCCCCTAAAATATGACTACACCCTTCTGTTACACCCTGTATGACTGGATGTTTGTGTTGTAACTTTGTTTTTCATAGTGTTCGTATGAATAACAAAGTTATCTTTGTGGTTTTTAATCAGTGTTTTATATGACGGGGAACGGGGAAAATAGAGCACGGCTCCTAATGACAATCAGATACTTGTGGGCGTTTCTAGTGGGAAATCAAGCAATGAGTGAACACATATTCGATCCATTCACAGTTTATAATCACTTTTGCTAGTCTTTGGTTACAGTAACGTATAGCTCCGATTTAACACTGGTTATCATAGCACGACACAATGGATGTTACTTATCTCGATTAGGAAACGCGGCGAGTTCAGTGCAGAGCTGGCCCAAGTTGTCACTTCGACAAGATCCCAACGAAAAGTGCGCTGCCGGGCATCTTGTCCCGCCATGTTCCTTCACCCAAAACCCGCGCTTTCATAAACACGAGGTTCTATTCACCAAAGCCTCTGATTGGTCAAGCCTCACACGTGTACCAATCGTACCACACAATAATATTGCCAGCTCCGCAAAGACCACGCCCTAGCCTAGACTAGACGTTTCCCAATGAATTTGAACGCGAACACAAACGTACATCGAACTATAACATTCGTTACGAACTTCACAATTTCTGAACAAACATCGGTCTACATGAGTCTATGCCATTTGCGTGACAACATAAAGAAACTATTTAGAAACAGCACTGATTTACCGACATGACAAGTCAAACCTCAGTGTCAAACATACTAGACTAGAGTCAGCCATTTTGAAAGAACTGCTTTACCGACGGCTCGTGCCATCTGTTGATATGTCATGTAAACATAACACAACGTCTGATTCATAGTCGATTGAAGCTACTGATGATAAGATTAACCGTCAAGAGGTGGCGCTACCAGTCGCAATCCGACACGGCCATCTTGAGCTTTACACGTCCTCGTGTACTTGATCTGTGGACAAAATTATCAGGAACATAATCTGCTCGGCCAACCTGCCTTATACTCCAAATAAATGGGATTGCATATCTTTCACAAGAACAATTTAACGGATCTCACAGATCAAGAACATGATAAACATGCTCTACAATACAATTAACAATGAAAAAATAAAAACGACCATACACATACAGTTCAATTACAATTTACGCTATTGTATCTTTACAACATGATCTTAATGATGAAATAATTTTTCATCACTACACTCATTGTCAGTCTCATCGGCGTGATCAGTTCAACGTTTTAGTGTCAACAAAGCCAGTCCCTCGGCCTCACCCAGTCCATCGGGTTTAGACAACATAGTGAGTCTATCGGCTCTGTGTCAATAATACCAGTCCATCGGTATGCCCAGTCCATCGGGTTATGCCAACATTACCAGTCCATCGGTATACCCAGTCCATCGGGTTTTGACAACATTACCAGTCCATCGGTATACCCAGTCCATCGGGTTTTGACAACATTACCAGTCCATCGGTATACCCAGTCCATCGGGTTATCACATTGTCATTGTCATTGTCATTCCGACGTCATCGTCGCGCTACTAGGTAGGATCATCAGACTCTACATCAGAAATAACCGCGTAACCTTCAGGTATTTTTCGCAAGCGATCATGAGCACGATAAAGTTGCTATACAATACAAGTTTCCAATGATACTAAAGTTAAATTAGGTCACGATCACTTTTACCACTGCACATGCGGCCTGCACAAAGCAACCACGTACCAACGGTAACCATCTCAGCCGCGTAAGTACTACCCCTCGCAAAGGGCACTGCTACACTTAATACGCAGCCAACGTGTACCATTTACAAGCTCCGGCGTTACCAAGTACAGCCACACAACAGTGTAAATAAAAGAGAACCACATTATCATTATCGTCACATTATAACACAGAGACACGATTAAAGTCAAAACTTATAGTGCATTTAGTTAAAATATTTACAGTCACAATCACAACTGCACAGAGTATCAAATACCATCAAACCAAAGCTAATTAGCTCTCCCATTGATCTAACTATCACATGGTTACAACAACACAACAGTAATTCAGATAGCAAGCAAGTGTCACATTCGTGGCCTATGAGCTGCAATAGCTCCCCAACATTGTATTACGCATCCTCTCAAGGATCGCAATCACAAGTAGCAACAGTGCATCCCCTCCAAGGATCACTTCACAGAGTCCACCATGACTCTCTAGTCTTCAAGAAGACCCGGCCTTCGCCAGAACCATGCGCCCATCGCGTACCCACGGATTACTCTCCGCGAGCAAATACCGACTTCCAACGAGCTACGACTACGCCATGGTCCTTGGTATAGCCGACCAACCGAACTGTGCACACATTACTCTATCGTCATCGTCACAGCATCAACCAACATGCTCTTCGCTTGAATCATTTTCATTATCTGAAACCTCAAACGGTATTTGATCCTCCGGCATTCTACGCAACCTATCGTGTGCGTATTTGTAAGTACGCTCACAACTCAATGATTTCAGGACATCACGGTCATCATCCAAAACCATTATCACTCTCAATGGACCTTTGAACTTGGGGTCCAACTTAGTTTGGTTCCGCAAAACAAAATCAATCAATCATTCTCAATCAAAACAAAGTCACCGATGGAAAACTTATTCAGCCATGCCTTAGATGCATCAAACCTCTGCTTATCATACAATGCGTTTTTCTAATCCGTCCTGATGCAGATTGCCTAATCTCATCGAGATCCAACGTCTGTTCTAAGCTTCTAACTCATCATCGGCCATCAAGTCTATGCACGCACATACGATCCGCGCCATCATGATTGTTTTATTATTACTAAGAGCGCCAAGCTCGCGAACGGTGAACAACTCGGTCTAATTATGTTTGCGCGTAACAACTCATCTACCCTATCACGCATGATCTTACGCTCCTCCGGGGATAAACGAAATGGACAGCTCATCGCGACGTCTCACAGGATCACTACAATTGAGATTCAGCTGCATGTCGCGGCTGGTGGCCGGCTGCTTCTTCCCGATCTTCATCGTAAGTTCACGATATCTGGTCACTGCATTCCCAGTTCTATTATGGTGCAAGCAGCTGTCTGAAACACAGAAAAAAAAGGGCAATACCTATCCACTTGTTTTGTCTCACTATGAATTGGTAATAAGATAGTTGATAGCAATTGTGTTCAGTAGTAAGGTAGGTAGACTGCGTAATTCGTTGCTTTGTATCTCTGAGGCATAGGTAATCTCTTGTGTGTGAGATTCCCGATCCGGTACGTTTTCATTTCATAGGTTTTGATTTTTATTGCCAAACCATATGTTTGAAAATCGCGGGCGATTTTAGAACTACACACAGTTAAATGGGCTTTTAACTAAGGACAACGATTTCACAACAATCGAGGCAAACAAACGCGTTTCTGCGTGTAGGAAGAAGTCTCACAAACGTAAAGTAATAGTCTGGCCTAGTATGATATGTTTTGCTTCATAATCAGTGCAAGAAACGTGTTAAACTAACGAGTAATGCGTAACAATGGAACAATATACTCGCCTGTTATTGTTTGTTCCAAAATCCATTTGATTTAATTGAAGTTTCATCGGAAATCCATATTGAGTTGGAATCTCCATTTATTTTTCACCCACAGTTGATGCTGTCATCAGCCTGTGACGTAATGGTGAAATCGAGCCTTGTTTCAACTGTTGCCTGGTATTTTGGTTACATCGTCGTGGGATTTTTCCATTGTTCATTTTTATGAGGGTTGCATTATTGTTTTCAATCAGTCACTATTTCGTCATTAGACATTCCTCGAATTCTTTACACGCGATGTCAGGGTACAACAGCCAGATGCATTTTACAACGCCTCCCCAAGATAACATTGATTTGACCAACTTTTACAGGGTTATTGATGGTGAACAAATTTGCAGTCGCGCATCATGACTAACATGAATTATCTTCACTCGATGTCATTGATCTTAGGTATGGGTAACAATTCCGATCGTTGCCGCGAACCCGTTGCATTAGCGCTTGTATGAGGGCGCGTAATCACAATTTAAATTTCAAACAGTTATTTATGACCATTGTTTATTGCAGTAATTTTCACTTTTTAACATCTCAATGCTTGATCGAATCCCAGTTCTGATGACGGGGAACGGGGAAAATAGAGCACGGCTCCTAATGACAATCAGATACTTGTGGGCGTTTCTAGTGGGAAATCAAGCAATGAGTGAACACATATTCGATCCATTCACAGTTTATAATCACTTTTGCTAGTCTTTGGTTACAGTAACGTATAGCTCCGATTTAACACTGGTTATCATAGCACGACACAATGGATGTTACTTATCTCGATTAGGAAACGCGGCGAGTTCAGTGCAGAGCTGGCCCAAGTTGTCACTTCGACAAGATCCCAACGAAAAGTGCGCTGCCGGGCATCTTGTCCCGCCATGTTCCTTCACCCAAAACCCGCGCTTTCATAAACACGAGGTTCTATTCACCAAAGCCTCTGATTGGTCAAGCCTCACACGTGTACCAATCGTACCACACAATAATATTGCCAGCTCCGCAAAGACCACGCCCTAGCCTAGACTAGACGTTTCCCAATGAATTTGAACGCGAACACAAACGTACATCGAACTATAACATTCGTTACGAACTTCACAATTTCTGAACAAACATCGGTCTACATGAGTCTATGCCATTTGCGTGACAACATAAAGAAACTATTTAGAAACAGCACTGATTTACCGACATGACAAGTCAAACCTCAGTGTCAAACATACTAGACTAGAGTCAGCCATTTTGAAAGAACTGCTTTACCGACGGCTCGTGCCATCTGTTGATATGTCATGTAAACATAACACAACGTCTGATTCATAGTCGATTGAAGCTACTGATGATAAGATTAACCGTCAAGAGGTGGCGCTACCAGTCGCAATCCGACATATATATATTTTTTCCACTTGGTCTGTCTCTTTAACGATTAACTTTTAGGGAAAATGTTTTTTTGAACCTTCAACATAATTTTTAAAGAACTGTCTAAAAACACCCCACACATATAGGTATGATAAAAAAAATGGTGTCAGTTCCATGTATGGGGATGCATAATGGGGAGCACCCCATATTTTTTTTTTCAATTTTTGTATAAAAATCCTCAAGCGGTTTACAGAATACATCTACGTACCAAGTTTTAACTGTATAGTCTTAACAGTTTTGGAATAAAGTTGCTGTGACATACGGACGGACAGACAGACAGACAGACTAGACGAAACTACAGGGGTTCCTTGTTTCTCTAACGAAACCCTAAAAAGAGCTTCGTTCATTTGCTATACTTACTGCGTCATACGTTTCCTAACGCGTCGTTTAGTGTTTTCGGTGAGGAACGACCGCAGGTAGTGGTCCGTCGGTTGTTTTGTGAACCCGTGGTGCTTGAATTGGAAGGTGCCATACGATGGCATATCCTCGAAAAAAAGGGTTCGGTAACTGTCAAAAAATTAAATACTTAAAAGCTATGCAGTCCCGTCTCTGGACACTTGCTAGACCGACACTATAGGGCCTGTGTCAACACTTTACGTAAGCAAATAAAAACATATCCAGAATCCCGTGAACATGGTTAAGATAAATTTTAGGAAGACTAACTTCACTCAAACTCGTCAAGGCCACGTTGGGCCCGCCCGGAGATCATAACAGCAACAGTAGATACTCGTACAAAACCGAGCGCGGTGCGGATTTGTCGCAGGAAAGTGTTTTCCCGCGAGAATATCTACGTTGAATTAATAATACTAAAATAGTACGGAGATTATTGGAGACGTTTCAGTCGGTCATGTAAATTGTGGCACTAACCCGAGTTTCTTCAGGATATTGAACATGTTGGGCAGGCCGTCAAGTAGCTTCTTCACTTTGGCATCCTTCCTATAAATCCTGCCTTCATCTCTGTTGTTGGCTGATATCCCGAAGAGCATGGGAAACAATGCTGATGCCGACCCCTCGCCGACTATATTATATCTGAATTGATTAATTAATTGATTACAGTTGTTTACAACTAAAACACACTTTCGAAATCCAGAGGTTATCGACCCATTGAAATTAATTCGATGATTTTTCGAGTAAGAGAAGCACAAAGTGCCATCTACCACCACCGTCCAGCTCCATCATCAGGTGATAATGATGACAATATCTCTAAAAATGCGAATAATCTTATCACAATAAACCCAATGAGCCCAAACTCGATAGGTGTAAACCCAGTAGGCAAAAGCTTATAAGGATTCCTCACCTACGATCTCCATCAAGCATAATTATAATAAGCAACTTTGTGTCCTTAATTGAAATAATACAGACTCACCTTTTCAACACAACACTTCCTAACTCAGCAGTCAGTACCTTGTAACTTTTCGGCATGTTTCTGATGAAGGAGTGGTGCGATGTGGAGTCGAACCCCAACATCAACACGTTGACATTGTCAACAGCCGCGGGTAGAGAGGTGAGGGGGCGGAACCCCAAGGCTTCACCCTTCCACATTGTAGATGATGAACTGGAAGGACGAACCATTTTGAGATAGATTTTTAATTCAATTCTATTTCATTACTCAAGCGTCCAACGTCCACAGTACCCAAGAGGAGTATTTTTGAGGCCTTCGAAAACCAATTCGCATTCGAAAGCGCCACTTTCACGCACGAATTGATAAAAACGGACGTTTTGGCCCCTACTTTTTAATACTAAATTTAACTACAATATACCTTTTGTTTACTTACTCATTAATGCGTTGTCCTTTACAAGTTACTTGGACAAAGTCGCTTAAGTTTAGCTCGTAAACGCCATTGCCCATCACTTTGTTCGCTGGTCCGAATGAGTAGTGTTCATCGTTCGTATGTACTAAGTCTCTATACGAACACTCAATATCCTTGTATGTGTCGATTATTTCTTGGCGGACTTGGCATCTGCTAAGCTGAATGTGTGGCATAGCTTAAACAACTAGGTAGTTATTAGTTAGTATTGCTCGACCACCGCAAAGTCAACCTCCGCTTTGATCTACGTCCCTTGGATTAACGTGAAGGCTGACTTTACTGTGGTCAAGCTATAGTCTAGGGACAGCCAAGAGTTACTAGTTAATAGTCTATTGACAATCTACAAGGTGTAACAGAAAGCTGTAGTCATATTTTAGAGGGTTGTTAGGAACATTATTCTGAGCAACTTTCACTATGAAACCGATTTGATCAGAGCAGCTTTTATTTTCACTTCTCTATACAAATCAGCTGACCGCCCCGGACTAAAACGTATGGAGCAATGAAAATTAAAGTTGCTCTGATCAAATCGGTTTCATAGTGAAAGTTGCTCAGAATGGTCTTCCGAACAACCCCCTAAAATATGACTACACCCTTCTGTTACATCCTGTATAGGGATAATTCATTACTAGTGTAGGGACAACCACTTCTACTTACATACCATATACCTATTAACAAAGTCTCACCAATTTTTCAAACTTGAGAATTAGAAAGAAAGGTACATACAAGGTGCTTCCAGTAGGTACCTACCTTCTATTCTAACCCTCATTGGATTATAATGAATATGTTTTGAAATACTCATAATGATACTAACGTGGCACCGCACCCAGTCAAACCCCTGACAGGTGATGTTTGGCTTTATTTTCAAATCGTACCGCGTTACTTCGGGGTCGAAAGGGTTCATAACAGGGAACTCGCAAACTTTGTCGGAATCTCTCAATGTATCTTCTAGGCCGACCTCTATGAATCTGCTAAACAGGTAAACATTCAATCAACAACGATATCATCCGTCGGGCCCTTTCTAGCGCGGGCGTACCGTCTGTATTAGAACCGCCAGGCATAGCCCGCGACGACGACCGACGGTAAGAGGCCCGACGGAATGACAATGACACTCATTCCGTGGCAGCATAGGAAATCGCTGGTATGGGATGCAACGTTGCTGACACACTAGCGCCATCCCATTTACCAGGGTCTTCTGGACTCTGCAGAGGGTTTGAAACGGCGCAAATATGCCGCCCTTGGGGAGGGCTACATATTTGTGCCGTTTGGCGTAGAGACCCTCGGGCCGTGGGGGACCGACGCTCGGCTAGTCTTTAAGGAGGTTGCAAAGAGACTCGTCGAAGCGTCAGGTGATTCTAGAGCTGGCACCTACCTCGCTCATCAGCGAATTAGCCTAGCGATACAGCGAGGTCATGGTGCCAGCATGTTGGGCACCCTGCCACTCGACGGCGGCGGTGACCTTAAGGATATTTTTTATTTAATTTAATTGTTTTTAGTAGTAAGTTAATTGTATATAAATAAAGTTTATCAACAACACCTTCACACCCATTCTTCTTCATAATTTCTTTATTCCAAGAGAAAGCTCATTGCAATGAGATAGCTCCGTGGTCTAGTGGGTTTCATGCTTCTTTCTCACGAAGGATATTATCGATGCCAATACCATGAGATAAATTAATATTTTTTATTAATATACCAATATTACACGGATTTTCTAACGGTTTTGGAAAACATTAATTACTCCATAGCTGCGGTAAAGGGCTTGCCCCTTGTCACGCAAAATGAAGTATTGAATCTCTGGTTAAAAGTGGGCACAGTTGTCCTCTCCCACCTCGTATCGGAAAAGGCGTGACGCTATCTTATGTTGTTATAAAGCGAGCTTAGCAAAAGTCCATTAAAACTCTTTTCTTTCTCTTTTATACTTACAACTTTGTCAGACGTGCTTCTTCTGCCTGCCTATATAGTTTGTTGTTATATTTCGATACATCAACATAATAAATGAACAACAGAAGAACGACTGCAGCACTAATCAAGATCATTCTTGATTTTGCCAACAAATATAACTTTCTGCATCTTGTGGAGTTGCTGTAACGCGCCCATAACTGTAAACAAAACAATAAGTTCAATTACTCACCAACAACCCTAAGTGCCTAAGTGGGCCAGTTTCCCGAAACCAAGGACATTGGCAACTTTCCATACTAACAATTATCTCGAGCGAAATCGTAACGTCTATTCACAAGAATAGTCATGTTTGATATTTTTTACTAGTTTTAATGAGTTCGATTCTGTAGAATTTTTTGTTTTTTGAGGCCATTTTATAAAGATATCAGGAAATATGTCCAAAGAAAAAAAATATGAAGCAAAAAAAACTCGATTGAATAACCTCAAACTCATGGAAACAAACTTGTTCTGATTTCTGAAGCATTGTCAAATAAAAAAGAAAATTCACTGTGACATTATCCGGGGGCTAGCTAGGTTAATATCGAATAAATGTGCTGATGGGGCTTCGGAGCTGATGGAAGACACGTGTGTGCGATGGGCGGGAAACTCAGGAGCCGACGCGCGCGTGTATGCTCGACTGGAGCCTAAAGGTCATAGCCCACTTACACAACCCTGCTCCAACACCGCTCCCACTCAACACCGCCCTAAACTAAGATGACTGCTGGCGGTCCACTTATCGACAGCTAGCATACGCCCAGCTGTCCACGCATCGACAGCTAGCAGACACCCAGCTGTCCACTCGCCGACCGCTCTCGCAACGGTGCGGGTTGTGCGCAGAGGGAGACGCACTCGCTCCTCTACCGACTGAGAGGCGCCGCGTGCCGGCGCGCGGTAGCATAGCAGTCAGCGCGCGGACACCGCGCCGACTCCTCGTTTACAACGTGTGGCTAGCAAGGCGTCAACTACCGAGCAGTCTGATGGCGGGAAGCTTGCTGACACCCAGCTGTCTGCTAATTTATGTTGTCGATTTAAACTATATCGCAAGGCCACGACTTAAAGCCCATATTTGAATGATATTTTATTAGTCGGGTGGTAGCAGGGTCGTGTAAGTGGGCTATGAGCTCTCTTTATTAATCTGTGACTGGAGTCTCGGACGCAATGTGGTGAGAAAAATTGACGACGCGCCCCGCGCTCGCGTCGTTCGGAGATGCGCGGCTACATTTGGACAAGCTTTTGCTGGTCTGTGCCTGTAATGGTAGATATTAATAGATAAATAAATAATAAATAAATAAAATAAAAAAGCTCGGCATCTGAATGTGTCGTCACGTCACTAGATGGCGTGAACAGCGAGCTTATCTCTAAGAAGAAATTTTTGCCAGCAAACCATGACCGCGATTTCTTTTTTTCATTTGACTATCCATCAGATGAAGGTTGTTTTAAAAGTTTCCAACGTTTTACGTAATATTCATAGTATCTCTGGTTGTTTCTTTTGAGTTTTTCCTTGCCTGCACGGTTTTTCTTTGGAAATGTTTCCCGATATCTTTAAAAAATGGTCTTAAACAACAAAAAATCTTACATTATCGACCTCATAATAAAAAATCTATCATTATATGTCTATTTTTGTAAAGAGAGTTACAAATTCGTTTGAGATATTTGTTAGTATTGAAAATTGCCGGTGTCCTTCGACATTAGAGTAGATAAAAGATTTTTTTCAATCATTTCACACCTATGAAATAAAAAAATATAATAAAATATAATACTATGCGGGCATTATATTGCATTTTTGCCTTACCCTATGCGCCGTAGATGGCTTGATCCACATAATATTGCTAAATATAAAAATACCTCGATTATCATCAATCTGAGACAAAATTTTACAAAGACCCATCCAGAATAGTTACAATTTATAATTTATAAATTTCAGTCTAATTGAAATACCGATTAATAAATAGCTGATTAAAACTTCATTAAATTACCAGACTTATTTCATGGTGGTGATTTCTGATAATGTTTTCGTGAGTATTTATGTTTGTGTCGATAATGCCGATGTGCAATAAAAAAAATTATGAAATTATGACAGTGCGTAAAAGTGGTGTCTTATTTAACCAAACCTTGTTTTTCTAGTGCAGAATAGTGTAACGAGAGCTCGTCACTATTTTAAAGTTGTCAACGAGAGAGGTAGTGCTCTTTAATACGTTTCTTGAAAGATAAAAGGGTAGGGCTGTCTCTAATAGTGCAAAGAAGTTCGTTCCAAAGCCGGACCGATCGCAACCTGAAAGAGTGTTAACCTCATACGCAGCGGTGTTATGCCGAGGAGTGGCCAAAAGTGAGACAGTGTGAGATCTACGAAGCCGATCTCCCGAAAAGAGATACTCAAAGCGGTCTCGAAGGTAGATAGGGTAGCAAGGATTTTTCAATATATTGAACAGATAATGAAGAATGTGCGAATCTCTGCGACGAATCAGAAGCCACCCCATCTCCTTACGGTATTGAGAGACATAATCAAATTTGCGCAGTCCGAATCCCGAGATTCTGGAGTCGCTCGAGTTTGTCCAGTTGCCCTTCGTTTGCGCTCGCCCATGAAACATCGGCATAGTCAATCAGCGGCAGGAGAAGGGACTGTGCAAGGGTAATTTGGTGATTTGATTTGCCGCGGCAAGAATTTCTGGAATTTCTGGTATTGTTTCTTCCACGAGTTTTTCCATTCCAATGCCACTCGTTTCCACCTGCTGCACATTCGGTAAAAAAGTACATTCGGTAATAGTGAATAAGATATCGTTAACTTTTAATTGCTAATTAGGTTTTTATTGTTCTCTGGTGGGTACCATTAAACAATAATAGAGCCATTAATAAGACGATCAATTGAGAGAACTTCTAAGCAACAACGATACGACATATTATTGTGATCGAAATGAGGGAATATGGATAATTTTAGTATTTTATTTCGCCACTGCTTCTCTAGTTAGTAAGTGAAAATATTTTATTTTAACTGCTACTTAGAGCAGCCAAGCCTAAAATAAGCCAGAGCTGACTAATTAGTGGCTGTCAGGATTCACACCTTCAAGATAAAGGACTAAAAATAAAACACTTTTCTTGTGTGGGGGCACCCTTATTTTTAGTAGGTACTGGCCTTAAAATTTAAAAAGAAACTCCATATAGGATCCTTTCATTGTCCGTCTGTTTGACTGTCTGTAGAAGTACGTTCTTCCAACTGTCAAGACCATTTTAAGAACGCGTGGAGTTATCAAACTGAAACTAACCGTTAGCTGGTATCGCTAAAAAAGGTAACGGAACTGGTATCGGGGGAAACTAATGACCCCACAAGTATTATGCTTATAAACCTTAACGAGACCGGTTTATTTAAAATATACCTCTTTTATTTTATTCATGAACTTTTAAACTAACTATTTCATAACTTTTCAGATTGTTTTCAACCACAATGTTGAATTATTTTTCAAATTAAATGAATGTATCTCTTCTGTCATAATTATTTATGAGGCGTTCTTTGTATACTTACCCCTTAAATCTTAAAAAACATATTATTATAAATTCTAAAAAGTTTTTTAGTAATGAGTATAACTGTCGCAGTTGGTAGGTTAAATCAGACACTTAACTAACACCCTAGGCCATTTATTAAAGATCGACATTTATCCAAGTCATTAGCATTTTAATTTAAATAAAGCATTGTCGAAAGCGTTTGACAATTTTCTTACCGAAAGCCAGTGTGTTGGTTAAAACAAGATGGCGTCACGACTGATTACTTTAGATTCTATCTTTTTGGCAAACGTTTTGCACCGTTGGTTTGTTGTGTTCAGTGGTTGCATGCATGCATGCATGCGATGTTGTCGACTCCGCCATGATTATTTCACGGTAGTAGTTTCACAAAACCGAATTGGTTGCTTTCGGTCACTTACTGTGCCAATACTAAAGATAGGTTGTGTTAGGTCACAATTTTATGAACCAACCGGAGCCGAGCGAAGTAGAGCGGAGCAAGGCGACCCCATGTAGTTTCACAAAACCGAATTGGTTGCTTATTACCCTACCAAAGTTGAAATGCGTCTTGTTGCCTAGGAACATGTAGACAACTTGTTAAATGTTTCGTTCACTCACTTGTCTGAAGGAACTTTTAGCGACTTGGTTAAATGTCCATCTTTAATTAACGGTCTAGTGTGTTAGCTAAGTGTCTGATTTAACCAAATATCTGCGACATAACCATAACAAAAAGAGGAACGTCTATGGAGATTTATCTTTCAAGTTGCCACACATGTGAGGGTAAATGCAGATGTCCTACCTAAACATGGTAATCATAACAGTCATACTACAAGAGGTACGTGAAAAACTAGCCAACGCCAATCTGTCTGTTTCCCGCAAGATGCAAAAAAAGAGACTGAGACTGAAAAAAAAGAGTAAATAAGATACTAACCTAACGCACTTGTAAATAATGATTTGGGTGCACGGCAGTGCCCCGCCAAGAAGAGCGCGAAGCACGGGGGCACTATCCACCCTTTCTCGTAACGCTTCGTCAATATTTTGAACTCTCAGAACTTGTGTTTGGATTATACCAGATCGACGAAATTCTTGGAATATGATGTCAATAGTAGACACATTAAACCCAAAAAGTTTCAGGTGCATAGCTCTTATACTTTAGATTTTATTGCTATCTAAAAAAACCCCGATTTCATCACTGACTTACTCACTGTTGATCATAAAACTTTTACGGCACTTCCTGAAGTCCTAGAAAGCTGAAATTTGGTATGTAGGCTAGGATTAGCACACAAACAACCGCATAATCTTGAAACTTGGAATTTTCACCCCTAAACTAGGGGATGAATATTAGTATGAGACTTCCGCAAATTTCGAAGCTAGAGGTCTGAAAATTTATACAGTGACTGCTTATTATAAATACTAACTTTACATAACCTTCAATACTCCATAACTGCAGCGATGGGCTAGCCCCCTGTCACGCAAAATGGTCACCCAACTTACAAAAAGAAATTAAATCCCACCAAAACATTTTCATGTACAAAATGTAGCCAAGAAGAGGGAAACAAAAAGAGATCTCAAGTAGAGCCAAGCTTCTAACTCTACACGCCCTAACTGTACAGCCCTAACTTCACAAACTCTAACACCTTACTCAAAATATATGGCTTGGCCGTTTCATTGCTTGCATTTTCCAATTTAAGCTCATGTGACGGTAGTGAAACGGCCAAGCCACATATTTTGAGTAAGGTGTTAGAGTTTGTGAAGTTAGGGCTGTACAGTTAGGGCGTGTAAGTTAGAAGCTTGGCTCTACTTGAGATCTCTTTTTGTTTCCCTCTTCTTAGCTCCATTTTTTACATGAAAATGTTTTGGTGGGATTATGTTAACATAACGTCACGCCTTTTCCCAAACGGGGTCGCAGAGGTGCAATGGTGCTCGCTTTTACCCATAAATTATTCAATACTCAATTTTTGCGTGACAGGGAGCTAGTCCATCGCTGCAGCAATGGAGTAATGAAGGTTTCCTCACGCTGTTTTCCATCACCGTTGGAATGGAATTTGCAAACTTAACATTTCTGATCCATTTTATCTATCACACAGCAATAAATAATAACCGGCCAAGTGCGATTCGGACTCGCGCACGAAGGGTTCCGTACCATAAAAAACCGCAAAAAAAAATGTATGCAAGCCCCCCCCTAAATATGAAATTAATTTTAATTTAATTATTCATTTTTTAAGTAAATAATATACTCAATATATTGTGAACATTTTAAGCGTCTACCTGCTACCATTATATATCGAGCAAAAATGAGCAAAAAAGACACGTTTGTTGTATGGGAGCCCCCTTAATATTAAATTATTAAATTTCTTTTGGTTTTTAGTATTTGTTGTTATAGCAATATAGCAATACGTTATCTAGTATTGCATTATTCGTACCCAAACTGGGCGCACGAGTGACACGGCGGCGGCGGCCGCAGCTGCTGGCCACGGTGCCGGTTTTCCGAACTCTCCGAGGCGAGAATGCCCCTACAGCGAGAGCAGTCGCGCTTATCAATAAATTAGTCAATGTTTTTGATCAAATTACGTGTACTGGCCGTCGGAGGGGATTTTAAAAAGGAGAACGAGATGAATTGTCCTTTTATAACTTTAATGTTGAAAGTTACAATTGTGCACTTAAAATTAATTTACAATAAAAATGATCTCGATTGATCAACTAAATTAATGTCCTCTCGCAATCGCGATTGAAGCGTAAAGGCGACGAGAAATTTGGTGACGGATCCCACGAAGAACATGAAAATGCACCATCAGGGTTTTTGGGTGGCATCGCGTGATATTCGGGAAAATTCCATTTGCAATCTCAGCATTTCGTGGGTGGTATGGAGATGGGCGATGGATGATATCGTAACACCTCCCCTCCTAGATGAGCAACTATTTGCCAATGTCTACGGCAAATATTGCGGATCTTTTCTCTTTCGGAGACATATTCTTGATTGAAGTAATGTTCTGGGATGTTTCAGGTAGAACTGCAAGTTCCAAATCGCGGACAGCCGATGAGTTCTCTTTCTTTGTCTTCTTATGTCGCAAGTAAAATGCAATCGATGCAACTGTGCAGAATATCACCAGTACATACATAGGTATTGTAGTATGGTAGGTGGTCAGTAAGTCCATGGTGACTGATTTCATTGGAATTTCCATTGTTATTTGCTTCTGGATGTCGTGCAGTTTATTCAAATCAATTGAAGTAAGGTTGTAATGAACTGGTCGATTCTCGGAAGATAACTGTATGTTCGAGGTTGAGGGTGGTAACATACTGATTTCGACAGGTTGTCCACGAATTTTATCGTTGAAGTTGATGATGGTGAATCTCGGTGCTCGGATACTGCAATTTTGAGGAAGTGTTGCTAGAAAACTGCCTTCTAGGATTTGATGCTGTTCTGGTCCGCAGAGAATCTTGACTTTTGTAGGTTTCGGAAACGAAATAATGTAGTGCTGACTGTCTAGCTCCGTTAGAGCCTCCTTGGACAGAGAGATAGGCGTGGGACTACACGTTTCATCTACCTCCTGTAAATTTATCAGCGTATCTATACAGTCACGTTGCGTGCGGGTCTGGTGGCTCAGCTGTTGCTCGCAGATGTACCAGGTGTCGACCTTCGGGCATTCTGCCTCTATGTACACATACTCCTTGGAATCGGTTGCTAGGAATGGGAATGGTGGGATAATGACATAATGATATTTATTTGGTACTGGGCAGAGTCTGTATAGATTATAGGATGATGTGGAGGTTAAAGGAAATTTTAGGACAATTACGATCTTTTTATCTAAAAAATAACATCCTAAGCTAATTAGATCATAGTAGTATCTCAAATCTAAACTTATAATTTGTTCAGGCTCATACAAAACGTTTAATTTTCTTATCATGTAGGTGATATCATTAAGTGATAAAATAGAATGGTGCAAAGTGCCTGTACGACTAAAAGCTAAAATATTCTCTAGTCTATCTATCTCCGTACCTAAGTCTTGTACGTTTTCGCTGATCAAAGCGAATAACTGAGTCAACTGGGTATAGTGAGTCAGTTGTACTTTATCTGAGGTGGAACTGTTTATGAAATATGATAGGGCTTTCGCTAACTTTGCCTGATTAGTGGTTAAATTATTAAAAATCTGAGTTTGTTGGATCGTCATTTCCTTGTATAAAGAAATATGGTTATTGAAACTTTCAGAAATATCATGTTCATTTTTCTGTAAATTTTGAAGGATATTTTCATATCTCAGGGCATCGCTATAGTCGAGATTGCCGGTGATACTTTTTATAAAAGTACCCAAGGGGTTAAACAAACCACGCTTAACTCTTTTAGGCTGAAAGGTATCTAGTTGCACAGAAATTTTATCCATTTTATGATAGAGGCGAATAATCTGATACTTGAATAAGAGATAATTCTGATTATTAATACTATTCGCTGCGTCAGTAAGTTGAGATTTAGCAGTAGTCAGTTGTGTTTGTAAAAGGTTTAGATCTATGTCTTTTAGGAAGGTATGGTAATGGGATATAATCTTGGTTGGGCCTAGTTTAAAGGGTAAGATACCGGGTCCTTCGTCTAGTCTTTCAAGTCGTATGTCTTGAGCTCGGGCCAGGTTGGTCAGGATTAGTACGGTCCTGCAACAAATCAAGAGATCTATATTTTAGGGTTCTTTTTAGTCGATTTTTAGCTATGGGTCCACGTTTTTTAGAGGTGTAAATGTGAATAGGTAAGTTAGAGACGACTTTATCCTGGGTAAATCTAGGCGCGAGTTTCTGTCTAGCAGTTGCAGGGTTCCGGATGAACACTTCCTGATCTGTACTATACTCTACCGCGGGTTCTCTACTCTGGTTACGTTGCGTCGTCAGCGCTTCACGGTCGGCTCGCGATGAGTCGTGTATTATTTGATAAACTGTGTCCATTTTATTGCGGTGTTCCAGTAGGTATTGTTGTAATAATCTTTCAGTTAAATTTAAGTCGGTCGGGTCCCGGGGGTCAAAATGTCCAGTTATGAGGTCAAAAGGTCTGCATTTCGTTAAACTATGTACAGAGCTATTGTATGCTATTATAGCGTAAGGTATAAGATTTTGGGCAGGCTCATTCCTGTGCTGAAACTTCAGCAATCTCAGGTGCTCTAGGAGTGTACTGTGGAATCTTTCTATCATACCATTTTCATTGGGGGCATGAGCTGCGGTGGTATGGTGATCAATCTTATGCAATTTCAGGAACTCTGAAACGACTTGATTTGTAAATTCAGTTCCACGGTCGGTCGTCAAATTCTGGGGAAATCCGTAATGTGTGCTGAAAGTTAATAGGGATTTGACTATACTAGGGGCAGTGCTGTCAGGTATTTTATAAGCTTGGGCAAATTTGGAAAAAGCATCTATGATAGTAAAGTATTTTTCCTGCTCGATAGTTAAAACGTCTGCATGAAGTAATTCGAATGGTTTTGTCGGTGGGGGAACAATTTTTAACTGTGGGCGTATAGGGTTACGGTCGTATTTCGCAGAACTACACACATTACAATTACTGATGAATCTAGTAATACTTTCTTTTAACTTGGGCCAAAAGTAACGATGGTACAATGATAGGTATGTTTCATTAATACCACGGTGATTGGTTTTGCCTTCATGATAATTTCGAATGATATTCTGTTGCGCCAAGAATTCAGGGACATTTTCAAGTTCGTGTTTTACTAGAACTAAATTCATGGAAGAACTTTTGAAAGTTCTCTGTATTACTGGAACTATAGCACACATTTTTTCCGGGGGTTGCACTAATATGGCTGTTCGAAGTTTAGGTTCAATATACTTTTTTATAATATCAATCAATTTTTCATCAAAATTGTCGTCTGGGATTTCAACAGAGACTCTCTGGTAGGTATCAAAGGGTTTTTGAACTTTTGGTCGCTGACAGGTAGAAGTAGGGACAATTTTTATCACAAGTTGTTTGCGAAACTTGTTCAGGGGTTCATCTAAAATGGGTATATTAAGTATGGGGTTTTCTACACTGGTGTGAACTGTTTCAGCGGGTGAGTCAACATGAATGGTTATTTCATCAGGGGGTTGGATATCCATGTCAGAATGTGCAGTGATGGTTGAAGATGAGCTTCGTAGTGGTCTCTCACTAGGGGCGGTATCAGTTGATGATTGGCTGATAAATGGTCTGTCATCGGGGGCGGTTATGGTCGACGACCCTGAGGAAGAGATGTTAACTACCATAGAGGCGAGTTCCTCATTATGAATTTCGACTCGTGATAGGGCATCGGCATTCGTGTTATTTTTGCCTTTTTTATAGACGACTGTGAAGTCGTAGTCGGCTAGCTTTAATCTCCACCTGGTGAGGCGAGAGTTCGGCTCCTTCAGGTTCATTAGCCATTGCAGTGGCTTATGGTCAGTAATGATTTTGAATTTTCGTCCGAAAAGGTATGGTCTGAAGTACTTAGTGGCCCATACTATTGCAAGCATCTCTTTCTCAATAGTCGAGTAGTTCACTTCACTGTCATTTAGTGTCCTGGAAGCATATGCTATTGGTCTGTCTGTACCTATCGGTCCTTGTGAAAGAATCGCACCTAGGGCGAAGTTCGAAGCGTCGGTGGTCAGAATGAAGTCTTTTGTAAAGTCGGGGTAACGCAAGATGGGGTCATTCGTCAAGAGAGTTTTACAGTGTTCAAAGCACTTTATGTAATCAGGGGTTAATTTTATTTTAGCACCTTTTTTCAAGCACACTGTCATAGGTTTTGTTAAACGGGCAAAATCTGGAATGAATCGTCTATAGTAACCTAACAGTCCGAGAAAACCTTTTATCTGTTTCGCGGTTGTAGGAATCGGATATTTTTCAATCGCTGAAATTTTGTCAGGGTTGGGCTTGATACCATTGGGGGTGATGATGTGACCTAAATAGGGAGTTTCATGCTTCAAAAATTCAGACTTGTCCATCTGGATTTTGAAGTTAGATTCTCGCAATCTCTGAAATATTTTACGCAAATTCACGATGTGTTCCTGTAATGACGTTGAGAAGACCAAAATGTCATCAAGGTAAACCACGCAAATTACATTTTGAAGGCCTCTTAGCACGTTGTCCATGACGCGCTGGAAGGTTGAGGGAGAGTTTTTAAGTCCCATAGGCATGCGTAAAAATTCGAAGTGTCCGGGAGCAAAATCTACATTGAATGCGGTTTTGTGAATACTATCCGGGTGGGTTTCCAATTGGTAAAATCCACTTGCCATGTCAAGGCAGCTGAAGTACTGGCAATTTCCTAGCTTATCTAGGATGTCTGATATGTTAGGGATGGGGTACCTATCGTCAATGGTTTTTTCATTAAGTTTTCTGAAGTCAACTACTAATCTCCACTTGATTTTACCTGAGGCGTCTACCTTTTTGGGGACTATCCAAATAGGGGCACTCCATGCCGAGTTGGAAGGTCTAATAATACCTTGCTCTAGCATCTTTTGGATCTGTAGTTGAACTTCCTGCCTGTGAATATGAGGATATTTGTACGTCTTACTATGCACGGGAATTTCGTCAGTTGTCCTAATGATATGTTTCTCTTGGTTCGTGAAAGTCAATGGCTCATCTTCGATGTAAAATACGTCATCATATTCCTTGCAAAGTAACATTAAATTAGTTCTTTCTTCGACATTTAAATGCTCAGTCCGTAAACGCGATAACACGTCTCGTGTTCGGTTAATCATCGTGGGTGGTAAAATCGGTTCGCTAAATGTATGTGCAGGAATTGGTTCCGCAAGTGTGAATATGAGGTCATTGTGAGATGGGTTCGAAACTTCTACATAGGCGCGATTATTCTGTGATGTGGATAGACAATCATTTATGTTACAACCACATATAGTCTGCTGGTCTATAGAAATGTCACCATTGGGTATATTGGTGGGCACTCTAATTATTCGTGTGGACTGTGCTGGCACAATAGTCTCAAGCAAATTTTTACTCCGTTGGGATTCGTACATTAGAATGGGATTTGTAGCAAATTCAGTTAAGAATGATCTTGATCCAAGGTCTATTTTTGCTTTCCATTGTTCCAACAAATCACATCCGATTAATCCATCGAAATAATTATGAAACCTGTAGACAGATAATTTTATCGGTGACTGGTCATTGAATTCGGGGAAGCAGGGAATTCTCATTGAGTAATCGTTTTTCGTGGTAGCATGGATGTTTGTTACAACGAAGGGGTCATAGTCCAGGGGCGTATTGGGATAAAATCTGTCAACAGCTTCAGGACTAATAAATGATTGGTTTGCTCCTGTGTCGATTAGTAATTTCAATGGGGGATTGAAGATTTGTATGTAGGGAAGTTGTCTTCTATGCTGCAGGTTCAGTTCTATTCTGGGGTAATCATTTTCGAATCCGGGGGAAAATCCTGCTCATTCTGTTCGGTCTGGTCATAGTCAAACGTTTGTATTTCACAGTGATCGTTTGAGTCAGTCGGTACAAAGTCTGGGTATTCGGGGTATTCTTGATAGTAATAATCGTAAGCGTTGGGGTCGTACATCTCATACGCTTCGTTATTGTGCATTTCTCTGAGTTTCGGTTGATAGGGAGCAACATTACGTGAATTCCAGTCCTGTCTCATCTGAGTTGGGGGTAGAGTACGGGCAACGGGGTGACTTACACCACTCATTGGCATTGATGTTGTTTGATTTTGAAAATACCTAGGCTGGGGTCGGGGTTGAATTTTGAAACCAGTGGTCATGTCAGAACGGGGTAGAGATCCGAACATTTGTTGGGTCCTTGATGGGCCTTGATATGGGGGTCTATGTGGGTTATTGGATTGTGACAGGTTGTAAATGGGCCTGGGCACATTTTGCATTGGCATTTGGGGAGCAAATGACGGGCGGGGGGGCACAATAAATTGTGTCGGGTTAGTCTGCATATACGGGGTGAAGAATTTTTTGGATTGGTCTTTATTCTGTAGGTACAGGACATTTAATTCCTCTTGGGCAAATTCTAATGCTTTCTCTAGTGTTGGGGGTCGCATGCACCTAATGCGTGATCCTAGTGGTTCCTTTAAACCCTTTAGGTATGTCTGAAGCGCTAAATTTTTATACAAAATTCTTTTGGCTTCCACAGTGGTTGAGACATGGTCATGCAATTCGACATAAGTCATAATCACACTTAGCAAATTTTGAACACGCTCATAGTAAACGTGCGGGGTGTCGGTACCTTGACACAGTGTAGACAAATCTGTGTAAAGCGCAGATTCATCCCGATGATCTGAGAATGAATTTATCAATGCATTCCGTATGCCATTCCAGTCTGAAGGTACTCCGTTAGTTGCTAGGGTTCTAGCGGCGGGTCCAGTTACTTTATTTAATATCCCATTTAGCATAGAATAGTTGTTCAGTTCATGGCCAGGGGCTGGATTGACATATGTAAGCACGAGTTGGTCACAAATTTTCAGGAATCTGATAAGCACATTAGAGTTTCCATCAAACTCAGGAACTAATCTCAAGGCTTTATAAATCCTATCTGTCAGGTCTATCTGAGGTTGAAGTGGAACCTCATTACTAGCGGCGGCGGCGGCATTCGCCAAACGCACTTCTTCATCATTCATTGTGGAACGATGATCTTCTAATGATTCCTCAATAGCTTCTAGGAGATCTAAGTGGCGATTTTGGTCCCTTAGCTGTCTCCTAATTTCGTTACGATTGTTGGGTAATATACCCCTATTAGATCGTGGGAAAAAAATGTTGGTGGATATACTTAGGAACTAGGATGTGGAAAAAATATACAAATGTGAGGAAATAGCAACCAATAGGAATATTGCGCACTATTCTATGACTCACATGAGTATCAGAATCTCGTCTCGGAGCTTTTTCATCGATGTCTGGATAAGCGGCTCAGGAAATCCTCTTCTTTCGGCTCTCGTACGTACGTAGGTTTGTAGATGTAGCTGTCGCGTGTCGTCCGATACGACTCTATCAGTGGTCCTCGATATTAGATTCACGCACTGACCAACTACCCACTACCGAGCTGCGCCAATTACGTGTACTGGCCGTCGAAGGGGATTTTAAAAAGGAGAACGAGATGAATTGTCCTTTTATAACTTTAATGTTGAAAGTTACAATTGTGCACTTAAAATTAATTTACAATAAAAATGATCTCGATTGATCAACTAAATTAATGTCCTCTCGCAATCGCGATTGAAGCGTAAAGGCGACGAGAAATTTGGTGACGGATCCCACGAAGAACATGAAAATGCACCATCAGGGTTTTTGGGTGGCATCGCGTGATATTCGGGAAAATTCCATTTGCAATCTCAGCATTTCGTGGGTGGTATGGAGATGGGCGATGGATGATATCGTAACAATCATCTTGATATTTTCTTTGATTCTATGCCAAAATTAGAGTACCAACTCTTTTTACTACTAAGTAAATAAGTGTTAAGTCTTTAGCAATAAGGGCGCTATGGTGTTGTACTTTTAAGTCTTATTGTCAATTAATAAATAAATAAATAAATTAAATAAAATAAATAAATTAACGCAGCAGCAACAGAAATATGAATTAAATTTCTTTTGGTTTTTAGTATTTGTTGTTATAGCAGCAACAGAAATACATCATCTGTGAAAATTTCAACTGTCTAGCTACCACGGTTAATGAGATACAGCCTGGTGACAGACAGACGGACGGACGGACGGACGGACAGACAGCGAAGTCTCAGTAATAGGGTCCCATTTGGCGCCCTTCGGGTACGGAACTCTAAAAACAGCATATTGAGTACGGTTCCAGCAAAATATTGGAAGTCTCACTTTGTAAAATTGGAAAATTTAAAAAATAGTAAATGTAAATATTTTTATAATGCTTTTTTGGGGTAAGATACGTGTATCATTTGAGGTATATTAAAAAAAATCAACAGTACCGGGTCAGAAGGAGCCCAGACTTGGTATGTTTTGAAAATGATTTTGACTTTAATTTAAAACAAGTGACTGGAATGTAATTAATGATGTGATATATTTTTAGAACCGGCTCAAAATGCCCTTTCACTTGACAACACACATAGGTTTCAGAAAACGTTTTTTTCTGAAACCTATCATCGTCATAATTCCGCTCCTTTTTTTTCGTGCTACGGGTCAAATGAATTGGTTTGGCCTAAAGATTAATCGTACTAATTTTCATAGCTTTAACACCATTTGCAGACAAATTTTGTGGACCGCTGGGACTAGAATGAGTCTATCAGACAACGATAATATAGAGCTTTAAATAAATGCTGTCATGTCAACAGCACACGATCTGGCAGACATTGAGAAGGTAGTAGAAGATATGTCTCTTGCAGCTATACTTTTAGGAGGCCTTACTCCAAAGTATGAGCCCCTTATAATGGCACTTGAAAACTGCAACGTAGATGTGACTGACTAACGATTTAGTCAAAACAAAACTATTAAATGAAATGTCCAAAAATGCAGCTCCACCTTTAGATTCCGTTCTTCATACGAAAACGCATATCTAGAATTTGTGGCAAAGTGAGGAAACAATAGAATGGGAGAATAGAATATAGTACAGGCCTACGCAGACTATCCCGGGGATAACTTGTATGACAAATGATAGCTCAAAATGAGTTGATCTGATCTAGGTGTCAATGGTGTCTATGAAAAAGTAGAAGATATTCTCGAGTAAAAGTTACTCTTTTGTTGGTAAAATCCGGGCGTATGTTGTGTAATATACGTGTGGACTTAACAGCCAGAACACAGATGTTGCAGGCCCGTGTTTGTGTTTTTAGACGACATTCGCAACACGAGCAGAGAGAATTGAGTAACAAAGTTTTTTTTAAGTTTTTAACTTTGTGAATTATATACATTATTTGAATTAAGTATGTTTTGAATCATTCTTCTTGATGCAGTAACAGAAAGGGTTGAGATATGGATTCTTGGCAGAAATGCAGTCTGGCTCGTGCCCGTACCTGTAATGTAAGCATAATAACATTAATAACTGAAATCCAAAGACTTGTTATTTATTATCGTTCCAGCAGCGAGTGGAAAAATTTGACGTTAGACTGGTTGGTACTCACGTGTTAGTCCGCTGCACTGCATCCCACCAGTCCACTTGGAACGAGTCGCTTTTCTTCCAGTAGATCAGAGTCGCCTCGTAAATAGCCTCGCCGGGCGTCGTCGTCACCTGCAGGGGAAAGAATTTGAAGCTATCTGACAAGACATCGTGGGAATCAGTATATCAAGGCACAGATCACAACAAAGCTGTGCCTCTTGTCGGCAGCAAGCGCGTTGCTGTTGGATTTTTCGACGACGTTCTTCTTTAGTAAATTTTAATCCCAAAGCGAAACTACCTGCACCGTAATATATTCGCTGGATTTCTTGACTGGTTTGATATTACTGTCATGTGCTATTGACATGACCTTGTTGGCGCGCCGCCGCATCATGTACTTAATAGAGTTCAGCGAGCGAACTTTGCAAAGATCTCTGTAAACAAAATAAATAAATTATACTCATGCAGTACTCAGTGCACTCAGTGCAGTGGGGTTCCACTGCGATTAAAGATAATGTGTTGGGGGCCCCAAGCCACAGCAATACCGCGAGCGAGGCAGACCAAGAAAATGTAGAGCAACTGCAAAGAAGGAGATGCGGAAGATAACAAACATCACGAAAAAAAGGGAGGCAAGAATCGGCAAGATGCAGACTCGTGGAAAAAGAATTTGTGGAGGTCGCCAAACCTGCAGAGCAATGTGCAAGATATTGTGAAACGTTATTTTTAAACGACTTCAGAAAGAGAGGGGGATATCGATTCGGTTGTATGTTGTTATTTTATGCATCAAAAGCCGTGGTTTCTACTATCTATGAACCGATTTCAAAAATAATTTATTTGTTCAAAAGGTAAACCCAATAGTTTTATACCATATTTTAAAATCAGGAATTATTCCAGTACTACGGTTTCTACATGAAAAAAAACTGTGAAACTTATTTGTTTTTACCTGGGTGACATTATGCATTTTTTTTTATTCGTTTTAATATCAGCATTTCTGTGATTTTTCAGTCTTTATTCATTGTCACAAGATTCATTTTAGCTGTTAGGATCGTATATTTATTTATGTTAAGTAGTACTTATGGACTTCCTTCACTGGAGACAATTTCGTAGGCTCGTTTTCAGGTATAAACTTTGTACATACAGTGCCACCAACTTAGCTGTTCAGTTGATAGTGGTCGCTAGTAGTTGTCTTCAGACTAGCGGACATAGTATAGTATGTATTCTCTTTGATGGCGGATGACAAGTCCGTAGTGCAAATTTTTCCCACCTAAACAGCTAAGTTGGTGGCTCTGTACTCATAGACGACATTTGTATACCGGGCGGGGAGGAAGTGAATGCAGTCGGTTTTTTTTAAGTTTAAACTTGGTGACTTGACTTCCAACGACTTTTACTTATATAGGTAAAGGGAGATGTAATTTTGGACGCATACTCCCAGAAACGTAACTTACCTGATACGCAAATGACCATGCCTTGATTCGTGAAGTACCTGATACGCAATGGACCAGAATTTTATTTCGCAAATGACCAGATACTCAAGTTACCAGACAATATCATCTACGCATTTTGTGCCAAAAATTCAAACTAACTGATACGCACCCATATTTTATTTAGTAGTAGTACCAGCAGAACGATACACCCTTGACAATTAAAAACAAAAGAAATAATTTTAGAGAAATAAAATAATACAAAAGACAATTAATTTACAGAGCCACCATCTTAGCTGTTCACGTGGGAAAAATGGGTACTACGGACTTGTCTTTCACCATCAAAGAGAATACATACCTACTACACTGTCCGCTATTATGAAGACCGCGATCAACTGAACAGCTGAGTAATTTTATCAGTAGAGTGTTACAGCTGTCATTATTTTTGACAGTTGTCACTATTTCTGACAAGTTTTTTTTGACAGGTGTCACTATTTCTGACAAGTTTTTTTTGACAGCTGTCACTATTTTTGACAGCTGTGACTATTTTTGATAGGTGTCACTATTTTTGACAGCTGTGACAATTTTTGACAGGTGTTACTATTTTTGACAGACCTGACTATTTTTGACAGGTGTCACTATTATTGACAGCTGTCACAATTTTTTACAGGAGTCACATTTTTTGACAGATGTGACTATTTTTGACAGGTGTCACTATTTTTGACATCTGTCACTATTTTTGATAGCTATCTCTATTTTTAACAGCTGTTACTATTTTTGACAGCTATCAAACTTAAAACTGTCATTCTCGGAAACTACACATCCTAGACCACCGGTTTGTAGGGGAGTGAGACTGCTTTCGGCGAGATGTTCATTTTGGATGACAGCTGTCAAACTTAAGACTGTCATATCTCGGAAACTACACATCCTAGACCACTGGTTTGTATGGGGATGTGACGGTTCTCGGCAAGATCTTTATTTCGGATGACAGCTGTCAAACTTAAAACTGTCATATCTCGGAAACTACACATCCTAGACCACCGGTTTGTATCGGGATGTGTCGGCTTTCGGCAAGATCTTCATTTCGGATGACAGCTGTCAAACTTAAAACTGTATATCTCGGAAACAACACATCATAGACCACTGGTTTGCATGGGGATGTGACGGCTCTCGGCAAGATTTTTATTTTGGATGATAGCTGTCTAACTTAAAATTGTCATATCTTGGAAACTACACATCCTACACCACCGGTTTGTATCGGGATGGGTCGGCTCTCGGCAAGATCTTCATTTCGGATGACAGCTGTCAAACTTAAAACTGCATATCTCGGAAACTACACATCCTAGACCACTGGTATGTATGTGGATGTGATGGCTCTCGGCGAGATCTTCATTTCGGATGACAGACGTCAAAAAAACATACAGCTGTTAAAAATAGTGACACCTGTCAAAAAATATCTTGTCAAAAAAGAATAGTGATAGCTGTTAAAAAAACTTTTCAAAATTAGTGACACCCGTCAAAAATATTCACACCTTTCAAAAATAGTGACACCTGTCAAAAATAGTGACACCTGTCAAAAATAGTGACACCTGTCAAAAATAGTGACACCTGACAAAAATAGTGACACCTGTCAAAAATTGTGAGACCTGTCACAAATAGTGACACCTGTCAAAAATAGCGACACCTCTCAAAAATAGTGACACCTGTCAAAATAGTGACAGCTGTCAAAAATACACAAAAACATTCCTTTCAACGCAAATAAGAATAAGAATGATGATTATGTTAACATTGTCAACAACCAAGAAGCCCAGCTCCCTAATAAGTCAATATCCACCAAGACTTCTTACGCTGGCGCCAGTTTGATGCCAGCGTAAGTACGTTTTGGATAGTAGAATACGAAGTAGGCTGCCGTCACGCTGGCGCTTGTGAATTGGATTCCGGTTTTAGTAGAATACCAAATGCCTCGTATTCAAGTTTGTGCCAGGCTTGTGGTATGCTTGTGTACAGTAGAATTCGGGCCCAGATCACAGAAAATGAATCTCATGCCAAGGACGATTTCACAGTTGTAACATATAAGAAGAAAGGAAAGCGATATATAACAAACATACGTGGTTCCGCTTCGTGTTCTTTCACTAATATTAAAGCAGCTACACAAACAATCAATGTGTATGTATCCGGCTTTGATACAAATATCGTGCGATCGATGACATAAAACAGCATTCAGTACAATATACCGATAACATACTTGGCTTAGAACTCTTACCAGAACGAGATGGATTTAACTGCAATGCTTTCGCCATCAATATAAACAAAGACGCAGCCAGCTCACTGCTGGATTCTAACATATGGCTTCCTGGGATAACGGTTGGAATATATAAACCACACGCATAAACGAACTCTGCAATAACAATGATATCGTGCTCTTACAGGAGACATGGTTATAACCCAACGAACTTAATATTCTGGAGAGCGTTCATCCCGACTTTCTCGGAGTGGGCACCACAGCCGTCGACACCTCAGCTGCTATCCTGGTAAGAAGACCATACGGTGGTTTAGCAATTCTTTACAGAAGATAGCTTAAGGTGAGAGCTACATTACAACTTAACACAACACCGTAGCTTAATGACTGCCTTACTACAGAATCAATAAGTAAATGCATCCATAATATCAGCATAGACTACAGCGCCACTTGGACAGATCATCGCCCCATGAAAATGCACATCAAAATACAAGGATTAACCAAAATTGCGGTATCTGGAAACAAAGAGGGTAATAAATTTGCATGGAAACCACGATCAGTACTACAAGCTAAACACTACGTCCATCTTAATGAAAAGCGAATGCAAAAAAACACAAGGTTTCTGGACAGATTTATCTTCATCACAACAATTAGATGATACATATGATTTATTAGTTTCCGCAATACAGCAGTCGGCAAACCAAGCATTTGAACCCAAGAATAAACAAGGAAAGAAACAAGTTAAAATTACAGCAGGATGGGACGATAATGTTTCCGAATTATACGCCATATCGCGAAGCGTCTTACTTCAGTGGAACGCAAGCGGTCGGCCTAGAGAAAGATTAAGATTTAAAAGATTTATTTACCAAAGCAGGTCACACTTACAGAAGGCAAGATTGCAGATCTTCGAAGACAGTCCCGTATTAATTTCAAAAAGGCACTCCAAAAATGTCAACAGAACTCAGAGCAACATCGCATGGACAGCATCGCACGACACCTGAATGACAAGAACTATTGCAAAACGACTTACTCGCGAGAACTTTATAACTTACTCGCGTGATGAGACGAAATACCTCGGCCATATAATAGATTCTGACCTAAAAGTCGACAGAGACATCGAGCGACAACGTCGCGCTCTTTGTGTCAAGGCTAACATGCTGGCCCGACGCTTTCACCGCTGCAGCGAAGATGTGAAGCGTCAACTGCCTACTGCACCTCCATATACACTGCTGAGTTGTGGTGCAATTACACCAAACGAGAGAAGAGTCGAATACGAGTGCAATACAATAACGGTTGGAGAGCTCTAAACCGGCTGCCGCGTTGGTGCAGTGCATCAGAGATGTTCGTGTCGGCGCGCCTGCCCGGCTGGGCGGGGCTCATGCGCCACGTGACCGCCGGAGCCGCCGCGCGCCTGCGCGCCTCCACCAACACCCGTCGTCGTGTGCGCCGCGCGATCCTGGCTCGCCAGCCCGATCCACAGATAGTAGATCCTACTACAGTAGTAGCTACCAAGCCAGCAACATTAATTACCCACCGTCTAGTGCAATGATTAATTTTAAGACTGATCATTTAGATATTGTTTTCCTTTTATATTTTTAAATTATTAAGTATTTACTGTTCCTTGAAGTGTCATTTATTTTACTTTGAATATTTATTTTAAGTTGTGTGTGTGTGTAAGATGATTATGTTTTAAATGTTTTAATATGGAAATGTTGACAGATGTTGTTGGAATAAAAACCTATTATTATTATTATTAATATGAAGTTAAAGAAATTCAGGTTGTTTGCGTATCTGGTCTTTCGCGAAATAAATTCAGGTCATTCGCGTATCGGGTCTAGCGCGTATCAGGTACTTCACGAATGAAGGCATGGTCATTTTCTTATCAGGTAAGTTGCGTTTCTGGGACTATGCGTCGAAAGGAGGGATGTTACCTGTGCGGCTTGGTAAGCTCATTAATACTCGCCACAAGCACATTAGCGGATCGGCGGTAAAGCGGGTCTGTGTCGGACATATTTTCCCAACCACACACGCACCAGTGAGGGCCTATTTGGGCCTCCCAGCATGTCCGGTTCCGGGGGATCTGCCGATATCAGATTCAGAGGTATAATGATGGCTCCTTTCTCAGTTAGTCGAAAGTGAAAACAGCTCTCGACCATTTGTCTTCTCTTAGCTTCTGTGGATTCAGAATGAGATAACCAGGGCAGCGCGGTGATGGAAAGGAGGCGAGCAGCGCTTAGAGGTAAGAAGATAGAGGCGTATTTGGAGCTCATCACGGCTTGTACGATTGTAATAAAATTCGTACCATAGATATGTCATTTTTTTTCTATCCAGTGAGTTGCGTGCAATAATAGTACATCACTGCCGCGGTCTGTAATGGCGGCGTTGCTGGTCGCGCTGCTGGTGGCCAAAACCGCAGCGTAGCGGAGCTCAAGGCCTATACAGCGCGATCAGCATTGAAACCTTTGATGGACAAGCTAGAATAAAGGCCGAGACCGAAGGTCGTTTACAATTCGTCGGGATGGGTTCCGTACCTGAAGGGTGCCAAACGGGACCCTATTACTGAGATTTCGCTGTCCGTCGTCCGTCCGTCCGTCCGTCTATCCGTCCGTCTGTCACCAGGCTGTATCTAATGAACGTGGTAGCTAGACAGTTGAAATTTTCACAAATGATGTATTTCGGCAGGCAGGCAGGCAGGCAGGCAGGCAGGCAGGCAGCGAAGTCTCAGTAATAGGGTCCCTTTGGCACCCTTCGGGTACGGAACCCTAAAAAGCGCGAACTTTCGAGCGTTTCTGGCTTGCAATTGGCCGTTTACTAAATAACTTTTTTATTGCGAATATCTTGGAGGCCTTCTAGACCTTGTAAATGTAAAAATCTTGCTAAATTCGTACGGAAGTGCTGGTGGTACTAACTGGTCTGAGCAGCGATAGTCCCCGTGGGAGCCACGCGCCCCGAACCTTGTAGGGGTTCCAAGCAGACTTCAGGCCAACCGCATCGAGTAAGGTCGAGTGAACATCGAACGGCGTCGTTAACACGTCGGTATTTTGAGCGAGAGAGGTGACCACGCTGGGTCTTTCTCGCTTCAAATTGCGCGGGAGTATGATCGACATTAATGGTAGGCGCTCTTCCAACCTTCCGAGTAAAGTATTGCGGGCTCCTGTGAAACTGAGCTGCAGTATTAAAACAATGTCAATAATATAATTAGAGTTCCAAACCAAATAAAGCTGTTTGAAGTTTAAATATTTACTTCTATAAATGTTCGGGATAATAAAAAGTGTCTATACCAACCGAGGTCCATGATCACCGAACACAATGACCAGGGTATTCTCCAGCAAGCCGGAATTCTTCACCCATCTGAGAAAGTCTACAGTAGCATCGTCTGCTACGCCTGGTGACAAGTAAACCGTTACATATAGGCATGGTCCTTAATAAAGGCTTCGGCAAATTACCGAATAATTCCAAATTCCAAATTCCAAATTATTTATTGCCACATTGTGGTTGAAAAGTTCTTAAAATAAGGAGGTAATAATAATAATCGTAATAAATTGCGTTCTTAAATGTAATTCAACTGTGACTTCAGCACTATTTCGTGTCAGTCACGTGATGTAAAGTAAAGTAAAGTAAAAGTATTTATTCAAGGAAAATGGTAGGTACACTTAAAAATGGTGGTTGACTGCTGCCATAACTAGGATAATAATATAACCTGTATTTATGGCTCGCAGGCCCGTACCTCGTCCGAGGCGTTTGTGGTAAGATTTGGATATTCAGACGGTTCTAACAAGAATAATACAAGTACTTGAGAAAAACAAATAAAAAAAATAAAATAATAATAATAGGCTAGTTACAATTTAGAAATGCAGAGTGTATATTGTATAGTGTGTGTGTGTGTGTGTGTGTGTGAGGGTGTGTGAGAGGGTGTGTGTGTGTGTGGGTGGGTGTGTGTGTGTGTGAGGGTGTGTGGGTGTGCGTGTGCGTATGTGTGAGGGTGCGTATGTGAGGGTGTGTGTGTGTGTGTGTGAGAGGGTGTGTGCGTATGTGTGTGTGAGTGTGTGTATCGAATGGAAGATAAACGCGCGTGTATGTGAGTGTTTGTGAGTGAGTGTGCGTGCTTCAAAGAGAGTGTGTGATGCGAGTGAAATTATACGCAATTAAACTTTTTTCAATTTAAAGATAAGAGGAGATTTTCAGTATCATCATATGTTAGGGTTTTGAGAAACTTAGTTACTTTTATTTTGCATTCGTAAGATGTTAGGTGGAAGAAGGAAAAAAGTTTGTTTAGTTTGTTGTACAGATATGGGCCTAGGAAAATATTGTGACGTTTTGTAAAAGTAAGGTTAGGAGTGGGAATACAACAGATTAGATCTTTGCGACGCTTCAAAATTGGATGATAAGCTGTAAGATGGTGTTGACGGAGAATTGTGTCCAAAATAAATAATTGTCTGACGGTAAGGACGTCACAAAGTTTGTATAGTTCGGATGTACTGAAGTATGTGGGACGTTTGGTGGCAACTTTCAAAACTCCTCTTTGGGCAATTTCCAAGGGTCCCAAATGTGTCTTAGCTGCTCCCCCCCAGCAGGTGATACAGTAGGTTAGAATTGATTGAACGAGGGCCATGTAAGTCATTTTAATTATTTTGGATGCGGCAAGGTTACGGATTGTTTTAAATATATACATAAGTTTACGGAGTCTAGTCGTTAGAGTGGCGATGTGACATTTGAAATTTAGGTGCTTGTCTAAAGTGATGCCCAGATATTTAATAGTATCGGTTTGCACAATAACGGGACATGTACAAGTACAATTTAGAGGATTATCGCAGGAGTGGGCTTTAATAGTTATATTGAATGATGGTTGGGTAACAGAGGTGACGGAGAAAGGAATAAATTTAGTTTTAGTGGTATTTAGAGTTAGAGAGTTTGCTAGTAGCCAATTAAACACAGAATCAAAGCCTGTCTGCGCAAAAGCTTCTAGCTCTATCCAAGTTTTGGCATTAAAGAGAAGTACCGTGTCATCAGCGTAGGTAATAATGGAGCCGTTCAAGAGGGATAAGTTGCATAAATCGTTAATAAAGATGAGGAAGAGCGTAGGTCCTAAAATACTACCCTGTGGTACTCCATAGCAGATCTCCAGCTCATCGCTCAGACATGCACCTATCTTTACGGCCTGGCGTCGTCCTGTAAGGTATGAGCGGAAAAGATCGAGTTGGGAGCCTCTGACACCTATTGAAGAGAGTTTTAAAAGAAGAGTGGGGATAGGAACAGTGTCGAAGGCTTTCGCCAGGTCTAAGAATATTGCCAGTGTTCTTTTGTTATTGTTTATTTGATTAACAATATTATTTGATAGTCTTAGAATAGCATCGACGGTGGATATTTTTTTGCGGAAACCAAATTGATTGGGGGAGATTAGGTTATTATTTTCAAGGTAACTTGTAAGTCTTTATAAGGTGTTCTAGGATTTTGGAGAGTGACGTAAGTACAGCAATTGGACGATAATTGTTTGGGGAGGATCTGTCTCCACTCTTGAAAATTGGATGTATGATGGCCTTTTTAAGGGAAGTAGGGAAGATGCCATGTTCAAAACAGAGGTTGAAAATATGACTGATGATAGGAGCCAGAGGGAGAGCATACCTCTTGAGTATAAGAGGCGAGATACCATCCCAACCGGTAGCTGCGTGTGGTTTCAGAGATCGAATGGAAGAGATGATTTCATCAGGGTCAGTGTGGAAGAGAGCAAAAGAGGATATGGTGGTTGAAAGTTGTTGTGAAAGAGGAGATGTAGGCCGCAATGAGTAGAATTGAAATGAAATGAAATGAAATATATTTATTGTATTGTATCTTATTTCCTAATTATAATTGTGGCTCTAACTCCCAAACTAGGGCGACCTGTGTGTCAGGAGCTAGAGGCCATACGGAACATAGTTTATTGCTTATAGCTATGTAGGAACATCGTACAAAGGCAAAGTTGGGGCATAATTTAGAAACAAAAATAACTAAATAACTATAACTCACACTAGAGAGTATTCTATAATCAATAGATTACAGAATATTCTCTAATGTTGTATAGTCTAAACTATTTAGCCATACTATCAGTAGCTTTTTAAATTCATAATTTCTTAGGGTACTAATGTTTAAATTTATAGTCTGTTTTTGTAACAAGTTGTAAATACGAACCGAAATATAAGAATATTGTCTTTGTGCAAATTCACTTCTAACATGAGGCAGTGGGATTTTCTTTGTTCTATCGTTTTTATCGTTTTTAATGACTAGTAGGGGGACCACGAGTTGATGATATCTTCTGAGACATTGGTATACAAACAATTTTCTGACACTGAGTATAGATGCTACTTTATAGACTACACTAGTTTCGTATCTGCGGGGCAGAAAGAACATCACTTTTAGAACAGCTCGGTGTGCTCGTTCAAGCTCCAGCATGTGTGTTTTGCAAGCCCCACCCCAAGAGATAATCCCATACCTTAATATACATTGGCATAGGGCATTGAAGGTTTGTAGTACAAGTTGTGTATCTGCAACATGGCGCAGTGTGCGGAAAACAAATATGAACTTTCTTATTCTTCCTGCCAACAGTGAAATGTGGTGCTTCCACTTTAGATTTTCATCTATCTGTAGACCTAGGTATCTGATGACGTTGACCCTACTTAGTATTTTACAATTGCAGTTGTAATCAATACTAATGGATCTGTTACATGGATAAGTGTGTAGTATTAAGTTAAGGTCGGTAGGGCTAGTAGCTTTAGTTTTTTTTTATTGTAAAGTGCCTTATTTTTATTGTAAAGTGAAATTGCCAATCCCATTGCGCGAAAAGCATGAAAACTCGGAAATATGTGATTTTTCAGTTATGAGACCTCGATTTTTTACCCCAAAAATCCCCTTGCAAATTTCATCGAAAACTACAGCGTCTTTTTTCGAAAACTCATAACATCGTTCTAAAACTCAAAACACAAATATTCCTCATATCGTAAGATGGTGGCCCTCAGGCCAGTCCCGGCTGACTTCGTCAGCAGCCTTCGATTCGTCTCCTCTTCGGATTCACGGGATATGAAGGGAGGGAGTAGATATCTAAGTTGCCGCATTAATGGTTCTGTGGCTTAGTTACTCCGAGGTCTGTGGTCAAGATATCAGGTATGATAACGTCCTACCGATCATGGGGCTATCGTGGCAGATGTCCACTATAAACGTGAACGCAAACTTCATGCCGTCTCGCTCAAAAAACTGAAAAGATAAAATGCTTAATATATTTTTCATTACAAGCAGTAATCAGCACATAAAAACTAAGACACATCACTCTTTTTTAAATGTTGTATGGGAAGTTTATTTACCTCTTTCGTTTTTTTGATCATGAGTAAATATTGCGGCGAATCACCAACGCAGAACCTGAAAATATAAGCGAATAAAACCGAATTTAATAAAATGAACACGGCTTTCTGTTTTACTGATTTGTGCTGTGCGAACTGACCATTTTGACGACATTTTGTTTGCGAATTTGCAAGCCAGGCCCCTCTTTCCCAAGAGCCCAGGGCCCTACGCCCGCCGCTAATGATAGGGACCCCCTAGTTCCTACCGATCACCAAACTACCTATAGGTTTAGGTTTAAAGAACTTTATTCTCATAAGAAATTACATTTCACTTAAAATGAGATATGCTTAAAAATACATAGGTAGATTATTTTACGGTACTCGTTGCAATATGTAGCTTTAACTTATTTTTGAAAGTGTTAATACATTCGCAAATCTTTACATCGTTTGGTAAGTTATTGAACATCTGTGCTCCCCCATTGTCTTTTTCCCATAATTAGTCCTAGGTTTAGTTAGTTTAAGTTTGATTTTGTTACGAAGATTTCTGTTATTTGATAGGTGTAGTTCAATGTTAGATTTTATGGCATTTGTAGTAATTTTCCTTATTAAAATACATGTGTTATATTTATATAGTTGGTTAATGTTAAATAGTTTAGTTTTCTCGTACAGTTGTTTTGTTGGCGTGTCAAAGGGGTAGTGTAGTAAAACCTTGACAATTTTGTTTTGGGTTCTCTGTAGCTGGTTAAGGTTGGATGGAGCCGCTGATCCCCAGATTTCAATTAAATTTTTGAGATGCGATTTGGCTAAGGAATTGTATATAAGAGGTCTTATTCTACTTGGTATACAATGTGCTACCCTTCGAAGTGCTCCTAGTGTGGATATCAGTTTAGATCTGATACCTATAACCGATATTTACTATCAAAAGTTAAGTCGAATAAATCGAAATCTTTCACTTACCTATCTGGCTGAGAAGGCTAGATTCGAGACCAGCAGATTTTAGAGGATGGAAAATTTGAGGCCATTCAAACAGTATCTTGAAATGATACCAACCAAATACCAAATGGTATCAAGTATTTTAAAAACATTTCAGGATTCGTCATGACTGAGCTTATTGCATTCTCGTTATACAAGTATCTTAGCCGGTTTCCGGGGGCTTCATGACATGGCGTGTAACTTTCTCTTTACACAACTTGCCAGGCATAATAGGCCTCGAATAGGGTAGGGTAAAAATCGCAGAACGTGGACTTTGGACGGACAGTTGTGCAGGTATTTAGCCAAGTGATTTTTTTCGGGTCAGTCTCCCTTATCGGCGGCGGCGGGTGCGAGCTCTGTTCCCAGACATTTCCGAGGCGCTCCGCCGCCGCCGCCGCCTTACGAGTTTCTATGAAGTACTCTTGTAACGCGACTCGCTAGCCAGCCATGTAAAATTTCCTCATTCTTCTGGGATTCTCGTTGCTTTTTTTGCTAGCCTTCTGAAATTTGCTTACACTGTTTTAAAGCAATTTCATCAGTGGACTACTCTGTTACAAGTACAAGCATCTAGCAATTATACTACTTAGGCTGGATTTTACCAACAAAAAGTTACGCGAAAATATTTATCCCGGGGATAATTTGTATGACAATGTAGTTGTAGTACTCTGCCTATTATACTTATGTGGCCAGGCCCTCCAATAGGCTAAAGAAGGCCCTGTTGCTAACCTAGGCATTCTCTGGTTGAATATAAAAGGGCTTCGTTCATTTGCTGTACTTACTGCGTCATACCTTTCCCATCGCGTCTCTTAGTATTTTCGGTAAGGAACGACCGCAGATAGTGGTCCGTTGGTTGTTTTGTGAACCCGTAGTGCTTGTATTGGAAGGTGCCATATGATGGCTTATCCTCGAAAAAAAGGGTTCGGTAACTGGCAAAAAATAAAATACTTAAAAGCTATGCAGTCTCGTCTCTGGACACTTGCTAGACCGACACTAATAGGGCCTGTGTTAACACATATTCATATTCATATTCTTTATTGCACAGTAACTTAATAATAAAACTTAAAATAACATAATAGTGCGCAAAGGTAACACTTTACGTAAGCAAATAAAAACATATCCAGAATCCCGAGAATATGGTTTAGATAAATTTTAGGAAGCCTAACTTCACTCAAACTCGTCAAGGCCACGTTGGGCCCGGAGATCATCACAGCAACAGAAGATAGAATACCGAGCGCGGTGCGGATTTGTCGGAGGAAAGTGTTTTCCCGCGACAAAATCTACGTTGAAGTAAAAATACTAAAATAGTATGAAGATGTTTCAGTCAATCATGTAAATTGTGGCACTTACCCGAGTTTCTTCAGGATATTGAACATGTTGGGCAGGCCGTCAAGTAGCTTCTTCACTTTGGCATCCTTTCTATAAATCCTGCCTTCATCTATGTTGTTGGCTGATATCCCGAAGAGTATGGGAAACAGTGCTGATGCTGTCCCCTCGCCGACTATATTGTACCTGAATTGATTAATTAACTCATTACAGTCTTTTACAACTAAAACACACTTTTCAAATCAAGAGGTTATCGACCCATGGAAATTAACTCGATGATTGTTCAAGTAAGAGAAGCACAAAGTGCCATCTACCACCGCCCAGCTCCATCATCAGGTGATGATGATGACAATATCTCTAAGAAATGCGAGTAGGCCTTGTCACAACAAACCCAATGAACCCAAAATCGGATGGTTTAGTTTTAAACAAGGATTCCTCACCTGCAATTTCCATCAAACATAATTATAATAAGCAACATTGGTCCATATGAAATACTATAGACTCACCTTTTCAACACAACACTTCCCAACTCAGCAGTCAGCACCTTGTGACTTTTCGGCATGTTTCTGATGAAGGAGTGGTGCGATGTGGAGTCGAAACCAAACATCAACACGTTGACATTGTCAACAGTCGCGGGTAGAGAGGTGAGGGGGCGGAACCCCAAGGCTTCACCCTTCCACATTGTAGATGATGAACTGGAAGGCAAACCACTTTGAGATAGATTGTTAATTCAATTCTATTTCATTACTCAAGCGTCCAACGTCCACAGTACCCAGGAGGAGTATTTTTGAGGCCTTCGAAAACTAATTCGCATTCGAAAGCGCCACTTTTATCCATGAATTTACAAAAACGCCTTTTTCAAGGTACCGTACCCGAAGGGTGCCAAACGGGACCCTATTACTAAGGCTCCGCTGTCCGTCTGTCTGTCCGTTCTTTCGTCCATCCGTGGGTCCCAGAGCACGAACCGTAATAGCTAGAAAGTTGAAATTTTCACAGAATGTCCGAAATACGAGAGATATTATAAATTAAAGGGGGTCCCCATACAAGAAACTTGTTTTGATATACCCACGCATTTCAATATGATGGTATATTTCGCGTCAACCTACATCGATGAGACAGCTCAGCGGGTATGAAGTAGGCTCCCAATCCTCGCGAGGGCATAATCTTTTTTTTTTTGTTTTATTGTTTTGAGTGCTTAAGTTTTGTTATACGATAGTACGGTACCCTTTGTGTGCCATTCCGACCCTCACTTGACCGATTGTTATTGAAAATTGATTTCGTGATTTTTACAACGAGTGGTCCTAACCACTTGTATCTTGATTTCTACTGTACTGTGCTGGTAGAATATAGTCCATTTGATGATGAGTTCTTGAACGCAGGGTACATAACTTTTTTTCAAAATCAATGAGTACTTATTGCTGGCCGGTTTATTTTTTATTTTTGCGTGAAACGGAGTTTGTTAAAGGTTTTGAATATAACGGTAACACTGATTTCGAATGCTTCAAAAATGCATAAAAATAGGACCACTAGAAAATTAGTTCGAACACGATTTACTTTACGAGCGCGGATTCAAGATTAATTTCGAATGCCTCAAAAATGCCAATCGTGTTCAAAAGAAAAAGTCAAAAGTCATAGGTTTTGATTATGGGCGTTTAATTATACACGTATTCTCCATTTTCAACCGACTTCAAAAAAAGGAGGAGGTTCTCAATTCGACCCGTATGTTTTTTTTTTCTATGTTTGTTACGCGATAACTCCGCCAATTATGAACCGATTTGAACAAATCTTTTTTCGGCGTATAGGTAATACCTCAAGGGTGGTCCCATTGACACCAGGTCAGGATCTGATGATGGAACCCTGGAGAAATCGAGAGAACTCTTCAAATATTATAGGCAGACCTATAGTGATTTTTGTGTTTTTCATAATAACTCGTGCAAATGCACATAGCATAATATTGTGATGCGGAACTGCTGATGAAGACCACATATGGCCACCAGATCTGCTCAATACTAGGTACAAAAACAATGCGTGGCTGACGGGCAGGCAACGCATAGCCTAAACCGGTGGACCTAGAGCCATGAAACTTTGTACAGGGGTCCCTTAGTCGCGTGGGGTAGCACTGATATGGGATTTGACAAAATTAATTTCCCAAGGGGGGGTGGGGGATAAGGGGTTACAGTTAGTATTAAACTCAATCTAATCAAATAGGGTTTGTGGAAGTCGGTTTTTTCTAAAGTTTACTTTTTGTTTCAATTATCCATTGTATTTCATATTCGTGGTACTTACTTATTGTTTTTTGGACTTTTGTCGAGTTCACTGTGTTTGGTGGACAGGTTTCTTTTTGAGAATCTGGAAATATCCAAAATTTTATCATGAAACACCCCCATACATTTAATTTGAGCTTAGAAGAAAGGTTTTATTTTCCTTATTTTAGAAGGTTTTTTTATAAGCTTAGTACTGACTGATATTTAAGTGAACTGTTATTATTATTACCCTAAAAAGTAATTAAACTATCTTTTAATTGAAAGATATTTATTTATTAGTTAGTAAGTACAAAAGGTAAATGGGCATTTTGTTCGGACCATTGACCCACCAGCGTCCACTAACGAAACTAGTCGGAGTATGTAAAGGACCATAAATACTACCCGATGAGATGAGTCGCATTCCTCTAAACTATGGGAAAATGTTTTTATTAGCAAAATAAATATCTGAAATCTGTATTCTGAGTGACATATTACGCGATACAAACGACAATTTATTTATTAAAGTATTTATAAATCTTAAATCTATCATAACAGGCTGAGCCTAATGCGACAGACAAGCAATTAAACAAATATTATTAAACAATAGTAGTTTGTTACACAAGGGGTGAAAGAGAGCTATTTCGGACGAAGGTCCAATTTGGAGCCCGTGCGAGCGCAGCTCGCAAAGGGCGCTAAGGATGCGAGCGATGGCGAATATAGTTCGAAGGTGAAATAGCTACTTACACTCCGAGGTAAGCATAATACTTCATCATTCGAGCGAGATACATCAAACGGAAGGACTTAGAACGACTGCAGTCGCAGATGCTTATGCATGCTGGTTTTTAAATGTAGATTAGTGTATTTATAGGCTATATCAAAATACGGGAACCCTCGGAAATCTGTATCGAAAAAGCCGTTGAAAGTTTACTGACCTCGAGGTCAAGAAAAGCCGTCTCGTGTGCATTTACTCACTAAACCGGTGCGGTGCCGGTGCCGGGCAATTTATGAAAGAAAAAACTGAGTCGTACGTATCGCCACACTGTCAAGCATAGTGAGTGGTAGTCTGTGGTAGGTTCTTCGTCATGACATGAACCATTTAAACATCAGAGTCTGTAATGAATTTGAAAATGGAACGGTTTCTAGTTTTCATTGCCCGGCTTCGGAAACGTGAACTTTCACGGACTCTTTTGACAGCAGCAAAAGCTCATTTTCGAGCTCGGATGATGTTAAAACTTAAACTGGGCATGAGTCCAATTAAACTATCGAAAAAAAATCTCATAAGGTCTTTTTGACCCTCTTAGGGACAGATTTCAGCAAAACGGTTTCTTGGTGAATCTTTAAACATCATCGATGAACCTTTCAAATATCAGCCTTCTAACTTTAGACGTTTAGCCCCAACTTTTTAATACTGAATTTAACTACAATGTGCATTCTGTTAACTTACTCATTAATTCGTTGTCCTTTACAAGTTACTTGGACAAAGTCGCTTATGTTTAGCTCGTAAACGCCATCGCCAATCACTTTGTTCGCTGGTCCGAATGAGTAGTGTGAATCGTCCGTATGTACTAAGTCTCTATACGTACACTCAATATCCTTGTATGTGTCGATTATTTCCTGGCGGACTTGGCATCTGCTAAGCTGAATGTGAGGCATAGCATAGAACAATTAGTTATTAGTTAGTATAACTTGACCGCCGCAGCCAACCCGGGCTTTGATCTACGTCGTCGACCATAAATATGCATGACATACATAAGTCTCCCTCAGATTAACGTGAAGGCTGACTTTACGGCAATTAAGCTATAGTCTAGGGACAGCCTAGAGTTACTAGTAAATAGTCTATGGACAATCTATAGGGACAATTAATTACTAGTACTAGTGTAGGGACAACCACTTCTACTAGTTACAATTTACAAGTTCTCACAAAGTTTTCAAGCTTGAAAAATAGAAAGAAAGGTACCTACAAGGTGCTTCCAATAGGAATATACCTACCTTCTGTTCTAACTCTCATTGGAATATAATATGATGAAGTTCTGAAAGACTCATAATATAATTATATTAGTTATTATTTTATTTATTCAGGTTAACTTTAGTAATATATGCAAGTGACATTATAAGATATTACCAAAGAATAACTGATAGTACTACGTACAGAAGGTTCACGTCCGAACAAAAGTCAAGTTTAGGTGCAAAAAAATATTTGTCTATGCTACTGCATTATGCTGGCATACAAAATTGAAACTTATCGTATGACACGAGCATTCATATTCCATTAGACACCGCTGACACGAAGCCGATCACGCAGGGTTGCGAATCGCACTCAGTTGTTTCCTGCGTCATTGTTTACACGCGGCTAGCCCGCGCACCGAGAGCCGAGCTAAAACCGTGTGACAAAGAGCGACTGGCGCGTATAGCTATAGATACCTACTCACTCAGCGAAGTGAAACCTCCCTGATATATAATCCAATTAAAAGGTACTCAAATATACAGTTCAATACAGCAGTTTTAAGAACGATGGTTACTTATGTCTAATTTACACGATGTGTCATAATGATACTAACGTGGCACCGCACCCAGTCAAACCCCTGACAGGTGATGTTTGGCTTTATTTTCAAATCGTACCGCGTTACTTCGGGGTCGAAAGGGTTCATAACAGGGAACTCGCAAACTTTGTCGGAATCCCTCAATGTATCTTCTAGGCCGGCCTCTATGAATCTGCTAAACAGGTAAACATTCAATCAACACCACCTTCACACACATTCATCTTCATAATTTATTTATTGCAAGAGAAAGCTCATTGCACTGATAAAACTCCGTAGTCTAGTGGGTTTCATGCTTGTTTCTCACGAAGGATATGCAGGTTTGAATCCCGATGCCAAATGAAGTATTGAATCACTACTTAAAAGTGGGCACAGTTGTGCCTCTCCCACCTCGTATGAGAAAAGGCGTGACGCTATGTTATGTTGTCATATTCTTTATTGCAAACAAAAAATAAAAGACTTTTACTGACACTGTATCACTGAGTTGCACGAAATCTATATAAAAGATAAGGTCGTACTTTTCACTAATCATGTTTTTCTATTGCACGATACAGTGTCAGGGTGGAGTGTGGATCATCTTGGACACCCCGGCCTCTCCTGTCGGCGCAACGCACCGGCTGTTGGTCCCGTCATGCCACAGCCTCAATGACGTCATCCGTCGGGCCCTTGTCAGCTGTGGCGCGCCTGCCGTTCTTGAACCGAGGGGCCTGGCGCGCAACGATGGCAAGAGGTCAGACAGAATGACGCTCATTCCCTGGCACAACGGAAGGTTGCTGGTTTGGGATGCGACCTGCGTTGAAACGCTGGCTCTGTGTCACGTACCGGTGACCTCTGCCATGGCCGGCGCTGCGGCCGGCGGCAGCGGCAGAGGGTCTCAAACGACGCAAGTATGCCACACTTGGTGAAGACCATGTTTTCGTGCCGTTCGGCCGTGGGGCCCTGATGCCCGACGAGACCTTAATTATACATATATCTAAGAGGATAGTTGAAGCGCCAGGGGAAAAGAGAGCTGACAGGTACCTCGCTCAAAGCATTAGCATTGCGATACAGCGAGGTAACGGTGATGCCAGTGTTTAGGGCATCCTCCCGCCCGGCAGCGATCTGGGCGAAATTTTTTCATTGATTTCAGTTGTACATGGTTTGTATAGTTTTTTTACGTTAATTTGTTATTTTTATTTAAAAAGAAATAAACAATCATGAAAACAGGACTCTGATCAATTTTGTTTTGTTTTCTTAGCAAACGTCCATTAAAACTCTTTTCTTTATCTTTTGAACTTACAACTTTGTCAGGCGTGCTTCTTCTGCCTGCCTATATAGTTTGTTGTTATATTTCGATACAGCAAAATAATAAATGAACAACAGAAGAACGACTGCAGCACTAATACAGATCATTCTTGATTTTGCCAACAAATGTAACTTTCTGCATCTTGCGGAGTTGCTGTATCGTGCCCATAGCTGTAAACAAAATAGTTAGTTACCTAATTAGTTTAATTAATCAACGAGTTGCACGAAACAAAGGATATCGGCAACTCTCCATACCATACTAACGATTATCTCGAGCGAATCACTAGGTATTGTCTATTCACAAGAATAGTCATACTTGGTAGATTTTTTATTCATGAGGTCGATACTGTAGAATGTTTTGTTGTTTGAGGCTATTTTATAAAGATATCAGGAAATATTTCCAAAGAAAAAAATGGTGAAGCAAAAGAAAAATTCGATTGATCAACCTCAAACTCTTGGAAACAACCTTGATCTGATGCATTTTTAAATAACAAAGAAAATTCACTGTGAAAATTCTCATTTTTACTCGGAAAACACAGAACAATACTTACCGATAATTGAAACAAAAAGTTTTCAGATTTTTACACTAGTGCTGATCTGCTTGAAGCGGAGTACTATTATCTCTTCTGTGCTTTAAGTAAGGCCTTGCTTTGTGCCAAATTTGATGATTGAAGGCCAACGAGAGTATCCTATAGGTTTTGGGTCCATTGCGATTTCTATGAAAATCTAAAAATTTATCAGCATAAACGGTCGCAGCGTTCTAGTACGAACAGTTGATCGGACCGGACCGGACGGTTTGGTTCAGTCCGGACCACCAGACAGTCCGGTACCACAGTATACATTGCCGGTACCACAGATTACTAAATAGTTACTACGTAACAGATACTTCACTCAGTAGGAAACTGCACAACAGACGATCTCGGACAGTTTATCAGCTTTTGAGCGTGATAGAAGATGGTCTTCCGACATGCTTCCGAGTATGATAGCCTTTTGTGTTGCATGTTGTATCTGTGAGTAGCATGTTTTTCAAAGTATTATGAAAGACATTTTTACATGCTACATAAAATGTATTGATTTGATTGGAAATTGAAATGACTGTCTTCGTGTCTTCGGTATTGTTCCGAACTTGGAGGAAGAAAGTCGAGGTATGAATAATTACAATCCAAGGTCAACGAAGATTGCGGAAGTGAGAAGCGAATATAACTCGGGAATAGGAACAAGTGGGATGGCACTTGTGCGCTCGCGCCTAATCTGAATCAACATAAGCGCCAAAACGGAAAAAATAAGCTATTCCAGGGAATTACATTTCAATCATCAAATCGCTAGTTATAACAATTCCCCACATATTACAATAAAAAGAAAGATCATATTTACTACTTCTGCGGTATAATACGAAAAAACATTGGAAAAAAGGGTTGAGTTTGGATTTAGTATTTTCTATCGAGAAAATTTTCAAACACGTTTTCATTCATTAAAACCCTAGATTGTATGGTCAAAATACATGTACCAGTTGATTACGATTTGCCGAGTATTTCCTGAAATACGCATGAAAAAAGCACCCCTAATTTATTCATGAGGCGCCTAAAACAAAGTTTGATTGATCTGAGGTTCTAATGTCACAGAGTAGATTTATTTTTTATTTGACAATCCATCACATAAAAGTTGTTTCAAACGTTTCCAACGTTTTGCAAACATTCATACTAGTATTATCATATGAAGGTTATTTTAAAATTTTCCAACGTTTTGAGTTTTTCCTCGCCTGCACGTTTTTTATTTTGAAATATTTCCCGATATCTCTAGAAAATGGTGTCAAAAAACTAAAATTCTTACAGTATCGATCGCATAAATAAAAAATCTATCATAATATAATATTATGACAATTCTTGTGAATAGACGTTACAAATTCGTTACTATGGAGAATAGGCTTGTGGCCTGTCAAGTCAAAGTAGATACTTTTTATGAACTATCAAACGGACCTTTTTTTCCTGAATTCTATGAAATAGCAACAGAATGACGTCATGTAAAAGTGCCATCAAATGCTGTCTTTTTTGCACAAAATTGACCCTATAAAATATAGCTGCTGGAAATATACAATTCTGAGAATGTCAAGCCATTTTGTCCATAATGCTTTAACTTAAGACTTGTTCCTAGATTTATTGGATTACCTTGGCAACAAGCCTATTGCAGGTGTCCTTAACGTCATTACATTAGAGTAGATAAAACATTTTTTAAATCATTTCACACTTATACACCACCTTCGAGATAACAAATATAATAAAATATAATATGGGCATTATATTGCATTTTCCTTACCCTTTGCGGCGTTGATGGCTTGATCCACATCATACTGCTATTTATAAGTAAAACTCGATTATCGTCAATCTGATACTGAATTTTATAAAGACCCATCCAGAATATTAACAACTTACAATATTTTCAGTTTAATTGGTTTTAATTGCTGATTAAAACTTAATTAAATTACCAGACTAATTTCATGGTGGCGATTTCGGATAAATGTTTTCGTAAGTATTTCTGTTTGTGTCGATCGCTACTAAAGTCTTCATAAAATAAAAGGCCCGTTTAGACAGTTCACGCCCATGAAGTTTTAACCCCTTTATAAAACTGACTTTATAAAATATATTTGCTGGAAATATACAATTCTGAGAATGTCAAGCCATTTTGTACATAATGCTTCAACTTAAGACTCTCGCGCTGTATATTTCTATTTTGAAATAAAATAAAAAATATTTTATTTATTATTTATTTATATAAGTATCGAAAAAACAACACTTGTTTTCATAAGTTTTATTATCTATGCGGGTGGTTGAGAAACAAACATTAACTTTGAGCAAGAGCCATCGATCTCCTAACCCATTGAACATATCAGAACGCCATCCACGGATCCGTGTAGTGAGCCCCACACGCAACGCAATCCCCTACTTCCACGGATCCGTGTAGTGAGCCCACCAGTAATCCCCTACTTCCACGGATCCGTGTAGTGAGCCCACCAGTAATCCCCTACGTCCACGGATCCGTGTAGTGAGCCCACCAGCAATCCCCTACTTCCACGGATCCGTGTAGTGAGCCCCACCCGTGATCCCCTACTTCCACAGATCCATGTAGTGAGCCCCACACGTAATCCCCTACTTCCACGGATCCTTGTAGTGAGCCCCACACGTAATCCCCTACTTCCACGGATCCTTGTAGTGGCCCCACACGTAATCCCCTACTTCCACAGATCCGTGTAGTGAGCCCCACCCGTAATCCCCTACTTCCACGGATCCGTGTAGTGAGCCCCACCTGTCATCCCCTACTTCCACGGATCCGTGTATTGAGCCCCACCCGTAATCCCTTTCTTCCACGGATCGGTGTATTGGGCATGCAATGTGTTATTTACTTTAGTATTTATTGATTGATAATTGATGCAGTAACAGTAAGGGTTGAGAACCGGATTAAGGGCAGAAATGCAGTCTGGCTCGTGCCCGTACCTGTAATGTAAGCATAATAACTGAAATCAACACTTGTTATTCTTATTATCGTTCCAGCGAGGTGGAATATATATGACATTAGACGGGTTACTCACGCGTCAGTCCGCTGTACTGCATCCCAGTCTACGTGGAGCGAGTCGTTTTTCTTCCGGTAGACCAGAGTCGCCTCGTAAACAGCCTCGCGGGGCGTCATCGTCACCTGCAGAGGAAAGAATTCGAAGTTATCTGACTAGACATCATAGGAATTACGAGTAGTTGACCGAGCGAGCGAAGCGTCTCCGTTTCAGGATTGGGCAAAAATGCTTTCGTATGTCCATCTGTCCATCTGTCTGTCCAGCTGTTCTCCTTTACAGGTCGCATTTCTCAACCGATTCTCGTGAAATTTTGTGATAATTAAATAGTTTTTTTTTTAACTCAGTTTTTTTCCTTCAAACTGGCGGAGATATGGGGTTTTAAAATGTAAAAATTTGCTAAGATCCAACGGCTAGACGGATATTAACAAATGAGGTGTCATTAGATTTGTAAAGACCGTGAGAGTGACACAGACTATGAAAAGTCAATAGTTTAGATCGCAAAATGTAGTTTATTGGTACTTTCATAGAGCTCGTCTAAACTGAAATGATGCGCCCCACTCCTTGGTTTTCTATTTACTTGTCATACAAAACCAAGGAGTGGGGCGCGTCATTTCAGCTTAGACGAGCTCTACTCCATGTACGTCCATGAAACACATACAAACTTATGAAAGTACCTGGTTATGTAACCAGGTACATTCACAAGTTTGTATTATTATTAAAAAAATGCATTCGGGTTTTTTCTTTATACTTTATACTTTATTGCGCAAAATAACACATTTTACAATTGAAAGTGGACAACACATGACAAAGGCGAGCTTATCTCTATTAAGAGATTTCTTCCAGCAAACCTAGGATAGACAGGAAATAATTTAACAACAGGTAGACCCATGTGCACAACATTAAATAAGATAAAAAAAACATACGGGTCGAATTGAGAACCTCCTCCTTTTTTTGAAGTCGGTTGAAAACAATAAACTTTTTTGTTTTTTATAATAATAACATCTGTTCATCGGATAAACTTGCAACGAGTAAGCGGTGAGGGGATGAAAAATAATGAAAAAAAAACTCTAATTCCCGGTGTCGCTCACAAGGTCTACAGCTCACAGAGCCACTAGTAATAGGTCGGGTAAAAAGTCTTATCGTATTTCGTGTGGGTATATTTGGAATTAAATATCTTTGGCTGTATTATTTGTACACTGGTTTTGATGTCATTAAAAAGTTTAAATTTCATAAAAAGAATTAACATAGAAAAATGTTGTTTCAAGCTATTTTTCATTTGTTTTTCTTTCTGACAAAATGAGTGAATCAAATGAAGAAATTCGATACATTTTAAAGTTTTATAACAAAAAAGGGAAAAATGCAACGCAAGCCACAAAAAAAAATTGTGACGTTTATGGACCAAATGCAGTGTCGGTGAGAGTAGCACAAAGTTGGTATCGGAGTTTGAATGCGGGAATTTTGAAGTCAAAGATGCACCTCGCTCTGGTCGCCAGGTCACGGAAAAAATGGACGCTATTTTTGAAAAAGTGGCGCAAGATCGGCATATCAGTAGTCACGACATAGCTGAAGAACTGAGGATTACTCACAAAACTTTTTGAACCATTTAAACAAAGTTGGGTACACAAAAAAGCTCGATATATGGGTGCCACACTTCGAGCAATACGGTAGGGAGGCGCCTTACTAATGTATCACCGGTCAAAAAGTTCTGGCATTTTTTGCGGGGGGAAATTTGCACACAAATGCATCTCCGCACACCTACATAAAAAAAATAAAACTGTAATGACTACACCAACACTTAGAAAAAGAAACAATACACCCACAAAACATGCACCCATCGATGTAAGCACCGTTCACTCGCGCGACTTGACTCGGTCTAGTTGGAAATCCGAGCGACAACTAGTTTTATTAAAAGCATATGCCCAGCTGAGCTTGTACTTTGGCAGAGGGGAAATAGTGCGAATGGCTACTCTCTTTCCGTACGAAAGGCCGCGTTCCTCCAAGGTGCCACACGAGCTCACTGAAAGAAATTTAATGAACCGTATTTGCGATTCTTTGTTGAGACGTAACGAAACTGAACTGTTTTTGAGGAGATTGATAACCGGTGATGAAAAGTGGATCACGTACAAAAAGAACATGCGAAAAAGATCGTGGTCAAAGGTCGGTCAGGCTTCACAGACTGTGGCAAAACCCGGGTTAACTCGCAATAGGTGATGCTGTGTGTATGGTGGGATTGGAAGGGCATTGTTCATTATGAGCTTTTACCGCCGAGCAGAACCATCGATTCGGATCTCTACTGCCAACAACTGATGAGATTAAAGCAAGAAGTTGAGAAAAAGCGACCGGAATTGATCAATAGAAAGGGGGTCGTCTTTCAGCACGATAACGCTAGGCCACACACAGCAAAAATTAACCGAGTTTGGCTGGGAGGTGTTAATGCATCCGCCTTATAGCCCTGACCTTGCACCTTCAGATTTCTACCTGTTTCGCTCTCTTCAGAATTCTTTAGGCAAAGTCAGGTTAACATCAAGAGAAGACTGCCAACTACTTGTCGCAGTTTATTGATGAGAAGTGCCCAAATTTCTACAGCGACGGGATCATGTCACTACCTACAAGATGGCAGAAAGTCATTGAACAAAATGGTACATACATACTGTAATAAAATGTAAATAAACTTGGAAAAAACATGTCTTGAGTTTTCATATAAAATACGAAGAAACTTTTTACCCCACCTAATATATCAAGGCAAAGATCACAACAGTGCTGTGCCTTTTATCGGCAACAAGTGTGTTTTCGAAGAGGTTCTTCCAAAGAAAAAAAAACTACTGGGGTAGTTTTTAATCCTAATGCAAAACTACCTTCATCGTTATATATTCGCTGGAAATCTTGACTGGTTTGTTTTTATTGTCTGCTATTGACATCAGGATATTGTTGGTGCGACGCCGCATCACAAACTTAATGGAGATCAGCGAGCGAACTTTACATAGGTCTCTGTAAACAAAATAAATAAATGATACTCGTACAGTAGGACTCGAGTTTACCGTGTAATTTTTCCCAAAAGATACGTATTTAAGTAACATCTAACTTCGAAAGACCCAAATCGCTATAGCTCTATCGTTTGGAGTTTTTCATCGATATCATCAGATTCACATCATAAAACGATGCTTAAGTTCATAATATGATCTGCGCTGCGCAATGCGCTCTTTAGAAGCCTTCAGCTGATGTCTGTTACCAAGAATAACCGGCCAAGTGCGAGTCGGACGAGCGCACGCAGGGTTCCGTACCATTATCTATAAAAAACCGCAAAAACAAATCACGTTAGTTGTATGGGAGCCCCCCTTAAACGGACGGACGGACAGACAGAAAAAAATATGTGTTGAGGGCCCTAACACAACTTTTATCACAGAAACAAACACACCAATACCGCGAGCGAGGCTGAGAAAATGTGGAGCGACTGCAAAGAAGGGGATTTCAAGAGGATGCTGAAGATAACATCACAAAAAAAGTAGGCAAGTATCGGACAGGTGCAGACTCGTGGAAAAAAAACACAAAGTAAAAAACTTAGTCCGCGCGGGATGCGAATGTTGTCTACGAACACGATAATGAACCTACGAAATCTGTCTACTGACTTCACAATACTACACAAAATAAACAAAATCGGTCCTAACAGCGAGAATTCATCTCAATGACAATGAGCGTAAAAGCACAAAGTCACATAAAGGCAAAAATACGTAATGTTGGTTACCTGGATGACAGTTTTTTCTATGTAGAAACCTAAATACTGAACAGATTCCTGTTTTATTTTAAATGGGATCAACCTGAACAACCGCCCTTTCATATAAAAGAAGAATTTTTGAACTGTTTCACAAATAATACCAGTTTCGAGGTAACACTCATAAAAAAAACACACACAACCGAATTGATAAACCCCTCCTTTTTTGAAGTCGGTTAAAAATATCGTGGAGGATGCCAAACCTACAGATCAATGTGCATGATATTGTAAAACGCTATTTGTAACCGACTTTAGGAATGGAGGGGGTTATAAATTCAGTTTTTTGTATTCAGTGAAAGTATTTTGCTCAGTCTTTCGCACTTTAACGGTGTACCATCCGTTAATACTTAGGTACTTTTGGGGTATTTCGTTGGTGTCCTATTATTGTTGTACGAAACCCTCTCAACGCGAGTCCAACTCACACTTGGCAGCTTATTTTTTTGTATAACTTGGTGACTCGACATCCAACGACTTTTACATAAAGTAAAGGGATATTACCTGTGCGGCTTGGTGAGCTCATTGATACTCGCCACAAGCACCTCAGCGGATCGGCGGTAGAGCGGGTCTGTGTCGGAAATGTTTTCCCAGCCACACACGCACCAGTGAGGGCCTATTTGGGCCTCCCAGCATGTCCGGTTCCGGGGAATCTGACGACATCAAGTTCAAAGGTATAATGATGGCTCTCAGTTACTCAAAAGTGAAAACAGCTCTCGGCCATCTGTCTTCTCTTAGCTTCTTTGGATTCAGAATGAGATTTCCACGGCGCTCAAAAGCAGGCAAGCAGCGCTAAGAGATAAGATGATAAAGGCGTATTGGGTCCTCATCACGGCTTGTGGGTCGATTTCACGTCACACGAATGAGATCTCATTTGTGAGGCGAATCTCATTCGTTTGACACAATAAATATTCCTGGACTCGACCCTCAAAGATTCGCAACGCTTGCAACGCTATTTGCAGCGTGCGTAAAATAACGTTCGTATAGCAGATTCGAAACGCTTGCAACGCTATTTGCAGCGTGCGTAATACCGTTTGTGGGTTGATTTCATTGACAGATCTCATTCGTGTGATGAAATTGACCCTTGTACGACTGTTATAAATCGTACCGTAGAATACCAGTCACTATTTTTTTCCTATCCAGTGAGCGTTCCGTGCTTGGAGGAATCAACTCTCAGAACAATAACAAAGCAAATCAACTAGTCTGAGGTTCCGTGCCATAAATTAAAAAACATATAGGAACTTTTTGTTGTTTCTCTGTTTGTCTTCTAGATGTGCTAGTATGGACCTGTAACTGTAAAAGTCTTGTTGAATTGGTAAGGAAATGCTGGTGGTACTAACTGGACTGAGCAGCGACAGTCCCCGTAGGAGCCTCGCACCCCGAACCTTGTAGGGGTTCCAAGCGGACTTCATGCCAACCGCATCGAGTAAAGTCGAATGAACATCGAACGGCGTCGTTAACACGTCGGTATTCTGAGCGAGAGAGGCGAACATGCTTGGTTTTTCTCGCTGCAACTTGCGCGGGAGTATGATCGACATTAATGGTAGGCGCTCTTCCAACCTTCCGAGTAAAGTATCGCGGGCTCCTGTGTAACTGATATGTAGTATTAACAACGATGATATAAAATTAAACGAGATAGATCGTGAAGGATTGTCACCAACCTGACTATAAGAGTTCAGAACTAAATAAAGCTGTTTGAAGTGTAACAATTGATTTCTTTAAATAGTGTTCTTTAACCGGTCTTTCAGGTTCGGGGTATAAAAAGTATACCAACCGAGGTCCGTGATCACCAAACACAATGACCAGGGTATTCTCCAGCAAGCGGGAATACCTCACCCATCTGAGGAAGTCTACAGTAGCATCGTCTGCTGCGCCTGGTGACAAATAAACAGTTACATACCAGGCAGTGTCCATATAGGCGTCGAGCCTTCGACACATCACCGAATAATTGTAAGAAATTGCGTTTTTGTAATCCAACTGTGACATTATCCCTTTTCGAGGAATCTTTAACTGCACCTCAAAATAAAATTAAACAAACGAAATATATTCACTGAGTGATTAATCCAGCTAGCGTATAGTCTAGTAGGTATAACACAAAACTGACCACACTACAAATAAACCGTTTGACTAACCAAACAACCACAGCCAACAAAATCATAATTTCTATCAAAACAAGCAAATCTTGCTTACACAATTCTAAACAAATATTGCGTGTTCAAAACAAAAATATTATAAGTCTAACTAAAATACTGACTTACACACAGAATTCTCCAACCTTATAACGGAATTATCTGTTTCAATAAAAATGAATTTTGGTGCGCCCTTTTGCTTGGAATATACATGTTTAGTTGTTGTTTTGTTTAATACTAGATATATTGATTGATTAAATGGTAATTAAAACTTATGGGCCTCAAATAATAACAGTTGCTTGTTTATTTTTTTTTTTTAGATATAATTGTAGTGAATAAACAGAGATAAGCTCGCCTTTGCTTATTTACCTTTGTTTTAAGACTATGTATCACATTGTTTTCCGTGCAATAAAGAATTATGAATTATGAATCAAATAACTATTAGGTTTATATTCAGTTAGCAGAATTCACGGTTTTACATGAGTAGTTAAACAGTTTGCAAAATTTTCTTTGTTTGGAGGGCAAATTTTGTTTGCAAGTTAGTATTTTTGATGCTATTTTGGGATATTTTGATAGCAAAATTGGAGATTTTTTCTACAATAAAGTGGCAACCCTTTAACTGTCATGATGGTCTTGGTCGTATGACTACGTGGACACCAGTGGAAACTTGGTTAAGTTATATGAAGGGAGATAGGTATCTAAGTCGCCGCATTGATGGGTCTAGGTCGAGATATTAGGTTTCATAATGTCCTACCGATCATGTTAGGTTTATCGTGGGAGATGTCCGATATAAACGTGAACGCAAACTTTTTACCGTCTCGCTGAAGAAACTGAAAAGTTAAATTGCTTTTTTCATTACATCAGCACACGCACATAAAATCTAAAACAAATCACACTATTTGAAATGTTGTATGGGAAGTTTACTTACCTCTTTAGTTTTGTTGATCATGAGTAAATATTGCGGCGTATCACCAACGCAGAACCTGGAAATATAAGGGAATAAAAAAAAATAAAAAAATTACCATGGCTTACTTACTGTTTTACTGATTTGTGATGCAGGTTCTGACGATTTTGACATGAATTTTTGGTAGCTAAGTTGCAGGCTAGGCCCCTCTTTCCCAAGTGTCCCTGGGCCTCGCACCGCGATCCATACCTATCACCAGACTAAAATTACGATAATTATTACTAAAAATTAAGTCGAATAAATCGAACCCAGATTCACCTGGCTGAGAAGCTTGAGCCAACTCAACGTTGGTTTTATGTACATCATCATTGTCCCTAGGTATAACTCTGCCAGTCTCACGGTTTATAATTTGCCATAGGGTTTTCATTTTATTATTAAAACTAGCTGACCCGGCAGACTTCGTACTGCCTCAATTTAATATGAACTTTATTGAATAGCAATAAAGTTCAAATTGACTCTAGAAAACGTTTGTATGGGAAATAGAAAAGGGCTGTTTTTAGGGTTTTCCCGGAAATTATTCGATTTTTTCTCGCCTTTTAAACCTTCCCTAGACCTCCACGAACATTTCAAGACTAAGATAAGATAAATCCGTTCAGCCGTTCTCGACTTTTAGTGAGACTAACGAACAGCAATTCATTTTTATATATATAGATTAGGTATTTTTCAAAAGAAGAATTAAAGAAGAATTTCAGTTTTGCAAAACTTGAAAGTTTTGGAATAATGTCTAACATAACGTTCTTCTGGGATACTCGTTGCTCTATTTGCTAGCCATGTAAAATTTGCTTAAACTGTTTTAAAGCAAATTCATCAGTATTCTGCTAAAGTCATAGGGTCCCCATTATCATAAATGTGTCCAGGGCCTCCAATAGATTAAAGCAGCCGTGTTGCTGGCAAATGCTAATCAAATCTAGGTATTCTCTGATTTATATATAAAAAAGCTTAGTTAATTTTGTTGTACTTACTTCATCATATCTCTCCAAACACGTCGTTTAGTGTTTTCGGTGAGGAACGACCGCAGGTAGTGGTCCGCCGGTTGTTTTGTGAACCCGTTGTGCTTGTATTGGAAGGTGCCACCCCATGGCGTATCCTCGAAGTAAAGGGTTCGGTAACTGGCAAATACGAAAATATTTATTACATCATCCGAGCTCAGGAAAGAGGTTTTGCAGCTGTCAAAAGAGTCCATGGAAGTTCGCGTTTTCGAAGCCGGGCAATGAAAACTTGAAACCGTTCCATTTTCAATTTTATTACAGACTCGGATGGTTAAATGGTTCATGTCATGACGAAGAACCTACCACAGACTACCACTCACTATGCTTGACAGTGTGACGATACGTTGACTGCGTTTCATCGAATAGTTCCTTTGGATCAAGGCATTTTCGTTCTTAACCTTTGACAATAAAGATTTCGACAAAGGAACTATTTGATGAAACGCATTATAACACGACTCAGTTTATTTTTAACCAACTTCCCAAAGGAGGAGGTTTACAATTCGTCCGGTTTTTTTTTATGTCTATACCCCGATAGCGCCTAAACGGATGAACCGATTTGGAAAATTATTTTTTTGTTTGAAAGGGTTTACCTTTTCATTGGTCCCATTGATACCAGGTCAGGATCTGATGATGGGATCCTGGAGAAATCGAGGGAACTCTTCAAATATTATAGGCAGACCTATAGTGATTATTGTGTTTTTCATAATAACTCGTGCAAATGCACATGGTAAGCATAATATTGTGATTCGGAACTGCTGATGAAGACCACATATGGCCACCAGATCTGCTCAATACTAGGTACAAATACAATGCGTGGCTGACGGGCAGGCAACGCATAGCCTTAACCGGTGGACCTAGAGCCATGAAACTTTGTACAGGGGTTCCTTAGTAGCGTGGGGTAGCACTGATATGGGATTTGACACAATTAATTCCCCAAGGGGGGAGGGGATACGGGGTTACAGTTTGTATTAAACTCAATCTAATCAAATAGGGCTTGTGGAAGTCGGTTTTTTCTAAAGTTTACTTTTTGTTTCAATTATTTCATAAATTGTTAGGGAAACCGCGTTTAGCCGTTTTTATATACGCCCCGGCCCAGCACCGGCACTGGTTTAGTGAGTAAACGCTCATGCACACAAGACGGAGGAGCGGAGCGGGCTTAACTCCGGCGAAAAACGGTCTCGTGTGCATGCGCGCTAAGGCTAAGCACGCATTGCGGTTAACCGCGAGCGTCTGAAACCGCCGAAAAATATAGCACTAAGGTTACCATACAAGCGCACGCATATGTGGCGTTTTCCAGTGACTGATTTTAAAACCGCGGCTAGCTAGTTTTGAGCCGCGGTTTGCAACCGCGCGGTTTTTTTGCAAATAAAAAATAAGCTAAACGCCAACCGCAATGCGTGTTGGCATGAGTTTCTGCGTTTTCAGCTAAACTGAAACCGCTCGCGGTCAACCGCAATGCGTGCTCAGCCTAATAGCTGTTTTTCGACACGCCGCCGCCGCCGGCACCGGCACCGGTTTAGTGAGTAAGAGAGGGATAGACAGACTATAGCTCTGTCCCTCACTTACTCAATAAGCCGGTGCCGGTGCCGGCGTGTTGAAAAACGGCTAATAGAGGGATAAGGCGTTTTAAAAATATAACTCTAAAACTACTGATTTCCGACGGTTCCCGTATTTTGATATCGTCTATAAAATACTATAAATACACTAATCTACATTTAAAAACCACCATGCATAAGCATCTGCGATAGCAATCGTTCTAAGTCCTGCCGTTTAATTTACCTCGCTCGAATGAGGTAAAGTCTTATGCTTACCTCGGTGTGTAAGTAGCTATTTCGCCCTCGCTCGCTTCGCTCGCTCTGGCGTCTAAATATCTCGGGTGGGCTCGATCCTTAGCGCCCTTTGCGAGCTGCGCTCGCACGGGCTCCAAATTGGACCTTCGTCCGAAATAGCTCTCTTTCACCCCTTGTGTAACAATTAAATCTATGCAGTCTCGTCTCTAGACTCTAGCTAGACCAACACTAATAGGGCCCGTGTTAAACAAGTAACGCAAACCGTAAATAAAAAAAATTAAACACCTCTTTTAGGGTTCCGGACGGTCAAGTGCGAGTCGGACTCGCGCACGAAGGGTTCGGTACCATTATCTATAACAAACCGAAAAAAAATACGTTAGTTGTATGGGAGCCCCCCTTAACATTTAATAAAAAAAAAATAGTATTTGTTATAGCGGCAACATAAAAACAAAATCAGTGAAAATTTCAACTGTCTAGCTACCACGGTTCATGAGATACAGCCAGACAGACAGACAGACGGACGGACGGACGGACGGACGGACGGACGGACGGATGGACGGACGGACGGACGGACGGACGGACGGACGGACGGACGGATGGACGGACAGACGGACAGACGGACAGACAGACAGACGGACAGCGAAGTCTCAGTAATAGGGTCCCGTTTGGCACCCTTCGGGTATGGAACCCTAAAAACTTATACCTACAGAAACCAGCCGTCCGGCGGGCGGCGGCGGCGTCCCGATCCGATACAATTTGAACCCGCGAGGTGGTTTGTTTAGAGGAAGCCTAATCTCACTCAATCTCATCTCACGTCCAGGCCGCTTTGGGTCCGGAGATTATCACAGAAACAGTAGAATACCGAGCACAGAGCGGGTTTCAAACTGTTTTCACGCGACAAAATCTACGATGAAGTAATAATACTAAAATAGTATGGAGATGTTTCAGTCGGTCATGTAAATTGTGGCACTTACCCGAGTTTCTTCAGGATATTAAACATGTTGGGCAGGCCGTCAAGTAGCTTCTTCACTTTGGCATCCTTCCTATAAATCCTGCCTTCATCTCTGTTGTTGGCTGATATCCCGAAGAGTATGGGAAACAGTGCTGATGCTGTCCCCTCGCCGACTATATTATATCTGAATTGATTTATTAATTAATTACAGTCGTTTACAACTAAAACGTACTTTTCAAATCAAGAGGTTATCAACCCAATGAAATGAGCTCGATGACTGTATAAGTAAGAGAAGTGCCATCTACCAAACGTCCAGATCCATCATCCATGTGATGATGATGACAATATATCTAAGAAATGCGAATAGGCCTTCACACAACAAACCCATATGAGCCCAAACTCGATGGGTGTTAAACCAGTAGGTAAGCTTATAAGGATTCCTCACCTGCGATCTTCATCAAGCATAATTAGAATAAGCAACATTATGTGTCCAATAGAAATACTACAAACTTACCTTTTCAACACAACACTTCCCAACTCAGCAGTCAGTAACTTGTGACTTTTCGGCATGTTTCTGATGAATACGTGGTGCGATGTAGAGTCGAACCCCAACATCAACACGTTGACATTGTCAACAGCCACGGGAGGAGAGGTGAGGGGGCGGAACCCCAAGGCTTCACCCCTCCAGCTGGAAGGACCAAATGATTTGAGATAGATTTTCAATTCAATTTTTAATCGACTTCCCAACGGAGGAGGTTTACAATTCGTCCGGATGTTTTTTTTTATGTATGTGCCCCGATAGCGCCTAAATGGATGGACCGATTTAGAAAATTATTTTTTTGTTTGAAAGGGTTTACCTTCCCATTGGTCCCATTGACACCAGGTCAGGATCTGATGATGGGATCCTGGAGAAATCGAGAGAACTCTTCAAATATTATAGGCAGACCTATAGTGATTTTTGTGTTTTTCATAATAACTCGTGAAAATGCACATGGTAAGCATAATATTGTGATGCGGAACTGCTGATGAAGACCACATATTGCCACCAGATCTGCTCAATATCAATACTAGGTACAAATACAATGCGTGGCTGACGGTCAGGCAACGCATAGCCTAAACCGGTGGACCTAGAGCCATGAAACTTTGTACAAGGGTTGCTTAGTAGCGTGGGGTAGCACTGATATGGGATTTGACAAAATTAATTCCCCAAGGGGGGGGGGATAAGGGGCTACAGTTTGTATTAAACTCAATCTAATCAAATAGGGTGTGGAAGTCGGTTTTTAGGGTACCGTACCCGAAGGGTGCCAAATGGGACCCTATTACTGAGACTTCGCTGTCCGTCTGTCCGTCCGTCCGTCCGTCCGTCCTGTCTGTCACCGGGTCCGTCTGCACGAACCGTAATAGCTAGAAAGCTGAAATTTTCACAGAATGTGTATATCTGTTGTCGCACCAACCACAAATACTGAAATACGAGAGATCGAGAGATATTGCAAATTAAAGGGGGCCCCGATACAAGAGACGTGTTTAGATACACTTACGCATTTCAAAATGGAGATCTTGACTGAAACTGTTTATTTATTGTCATAGCAACCATGTCATAGACAAATATACTACACATTTAAATATGATAGCATATTTCGCGTCAACCCACATGGTTGTGGTAGCTCAGCCGGTATGATGTAGACTCTCAATCCGGAGGTCGTCGGTTCAAATCTCGTGAAGGCATAAACTTTTTAAATTTTCTTTTTGTTTATTTTTTTATTGTTTTGAGTGCTTTTGATTTGTTGTACGATGGTACGGTACCCTTCGTGTGCGATACCGACCCGCACTTAACCGTTTTTTTTTTCTAAAGTTTACTTTTTGTTTCAATTATATTTAACTCAAGCGTTCATTGTCCATCAAACCCACTTCGTTTGGTCTGTTTTTCATTTCTGTCCGGATTTTTATTACACATATTCTCCATTTTCCATTGTGTTTTATTCGTTAGTACTTACTTGTCTTTTGGGCTTCTGTAGAGTTCACTGTATTTGGGCGGGTCGTTGTTTGAGAACCTGGAAATAGTATTTACACTTTTTGACAAGTTACAAATTCCCGCCCCGTTTCTCTATTTAACGGATCGTCATCCGAAAGTAATTATCTGTTTTTGCATAACCAACTACGAGTCGTTCATACTGTTCCACGATTTTCCGTTCCACCTTCAAATATCAGCCTTCTTTAAGCATTTGGACCCTACTTTTTGGTACTGACTTAAACTATAATAGTGTATGCATTTCGTTAACTTACGTGTTTATGCGTTGTCCTGTACACGTTACTTGGACAAAGTCGCTTATTTTTAGCTCGTAAACGCCATTGCCAATCACTTTGTTCGCTGGTCCGAATGAGTAGCGTTTATCGTTTTTATGTACTAAGTCTCTATACGTACAATTAATATCCTTATATGTGTCGATTATTTCTTGGCGAACTTGGCATGTGCTAAGCTGAATGTGAGGCAGAGCATAAAACAACTAGTTATCTGTATATACAAAATCGTAAGCTGACTGACTACGATCAACGCAGAGCCCAAACCGCTTGGAGCTAAAGACTTGAAATTTAGTACGTAGATACCATGCATAGTTTAGGCATCCATTAAGGGGATATTTTTGGAAATTCCACCCCTAAGGGTGTAAAATAGGGGGTAAAATTTTCCTTCCGGCCGTGAAGGTCCGTCAGTTTTGAATAGGGTTTTAGTTTGGAATTAATTTAGGCTAACAATTGATATTTAATTGACAGGTGTATCAGCGTTTATAAAAATTCAAACCTCAAAGGGTTATCATATGAAAAGTTCTATATGAGGTCCTGAGATACCTACATTAACTAACTACATTAACTACGGTGGAGTTTCTTGCCCTTCTTTGCTCCATCCCTAAGCCCACAACTTCCGAACGAGCGGTAGTATACAAAAATATTAATATTATATTGAAGTTGACTAAGTAATATGTATGATTTTATGGTCAATAAAAATTTTGAACTTGAACTTGAACTAGGTTGAAGAGGGTGAAATAGGGGATGAAATTTTGTATGAAAGTCAGTCAGTTTTGAAGTTAGGATCTTAAAATTTTATATTTAGGCAGATGAATGAAAATTACCGGTCACTTGTATGTAATTCTACCCCCAAAAAGGTGAAAACGGGTATGAAGTTATGCATAGAAAGTCGTTCATTTTCAACGTTGAGCCTAAACAGCTCAATCAAAAGTAAAAGGCAAGTGGGATGCTTATGAGGTCAAGAGGTGCACAAAGAAAGGCAGCTCAATCAAAAGTAAAAGGCAAGTGGGATGCTTATGAGGTCAAGAGGTGCACAAAGAAAGGACTTTTCAAAATTCAAACCCTGAGTGAAACGGGGTTCTAAAGTTTTTATTTGAAACTTGACAGAAGTACAGCTAACAAAAAATGTGTGAACAAGCAATTCAGCTTTTTTTCAAAATTTAACCCCTGAAAAGGGGAAATGTGGTGACAAAGTCTGAAAGTCTTAATTTATTTCTTATATTTTTTGTGGATATCTGTTATTGGCTTTCATTCTGTATCTCTGCTCTTTGTAATTTTTTTGTCTATGTGCTGTTGATGTCCCAAATAAAATAAAATAAAATAAAAAATAAAATAAATCAACATGGGTATCGTTGAAAACGATTTTTAAATCGAACGTTGAGGACATGGAAAACCATAGTTTTTAGGTATTGTTGGAAACTAAAGCAACGCATATCTTTATTGTCGGAATTTCAACCATTAAGAGAGCGAAAGAAAAGGGGTCTGAAATTTTCCATTTAAAGTTATTTAACAGGGTTCCATAGCCAAAATGGTAAAAACGGAACCCTTATAGTTTCGTCTGTCTGTCTGTCTATCCGTCTGTCACAAGACTTACAAGCATCATTCTCGGAAACTATACGGGTTATAGATGAATGTGATGGAAGGTGTCTTTTGTGTGTTTTGTTAACCATAAAGAACGGTATTAGCCTGAGCTATCGTCAAATATCAGACGTAGTAGCGGGCAAAGCCATTTACAACGTTGCAGTATATTGTTATGTAAACTCCGCTGTGATATCTGCTACACTCATTGAGTAAAATTACATAGAGCTATTCTGTACGACCATCGGTACCTAAATTACTGTAATTTATGGCAATAAACGAAATGAAATTAAATTAAATTAAATGTTACAGGAATTCGTATCTAGAAAAAAAGCATTACTCTACTTTTAGCGTACGAAGTTGCGGGTAAAAGCTAGTTAGTATAGCTCGACCGACGCAAAGTCAACCTCCGCGTTGATCAACGTTGACCTTATGTCCACGACATACATAAGTCTCCCTCGGACTAAGGTGAAGGCTGACTTTAGCGCGGTCAAGCTATAGTCTAAGGACAACCTAGAGTTACTAGTTAATAGACATTGGACAATCTACAAATCTATAGGGATAATTCGTTACAGTAAAGGGACAAACACTTCTACTTACATACCTAACAAGTTTTCTTTTCTTACCAAGTTTTCAAACTTGAAAGATAGAAGGAAAGGTACCCCACAAGGTACTTCCAGTACCTGCCTTCTTTTCTGACCCTTATTAGAATATAAAAAGGAAGATCTGAAATACTCATGATAATACTAACGTGGCACCGCACCCAGTCAAACCCGTGACAGATGATCTTTGGCTTTATTTTCAAATCGTACCGCGTTACTTCGGGGTCTAAAGGGTTCATAACAGGGAACTCGCAAACTTTGTCGGAATCCCTCAATGTATCTTCTACGCCGTCCTCTATGAATCTGCTAAACAGGTAAACATTCAATCAACCCCACCTTCACATACATTCATCTTCATAATTCATAATTTCTTTAATGCAAACAAAAAAATAAAGACGTTTACGGCCGAAATTAATAACCTATCTTCTATCCATAATCTGCAGATTTGAGATTGCTAGTGTCAATTTTGACATAAATCTCATAGCGCAACTGTCAAATGTAACGCGTAATCTGCAGATCACGGATAGAGATAGGTTATAAGGATCGGCCGTTAACCCTTTCGGACTAGAGCTTGTCATTCTCCTGGCCGAAAAGGAAACAAAAATGACATTAAAATTAGAGGAAATCAAGTTCTCATCCCCTTGCTATAGACATTAATTGACGTCTTGGTACCCACTGTCAAAGTCAAGGACTCTTCTGTCCTCTAGAATGACACTTACACGAAATCAATGTAAAAGTTATGGTGGTGTGATTTTAGTAGAATCATGTTTTTCCATTGCACGAAACACAAAATACTATGCATATTTAAGGTTGTTTCAAATTTATTTTATTTTTTTAGTAGAAGTCCAGTTAAACTCTTTATTTTTTCTCTTTGGTACTTACTACTTTGTCTGAGGTGCTTCTTCTGCCTGCCTGTATGATTTGTTTTTGTATTTCGATACAGCAAAATAATAAATGAACAACAGAAGAACGACTGCAGCACTAATACGGATCATTCTTGATTTTGCCAGCAAATGTAACTTGCTACATCTTGCGGAGTTGCTGCAACGCACCCATAACTGTAAAGAAAACAATAAGTATAAATCACCAACCCTGAGTTGTACGATAAAAGAGAACTGGTGAAACCAAACGCCTTTGACATCTGTCATTCGAGCTGTCACTCGGCATCGGCTATCTTTCGGTTCCACATCATCACTTCTTTAAATATAACCTACCTACGAGAAATACAGTCCAATCTTTTATTGAAGACCACACCAGGATCCCTACTCTACGAGGAAGGACTGGTCCCAACAAGAACATCGGTAACTCTCCATAGTAACGATTATGTACCTCGAGCGAATTTGTAACGTCTGTTAACAAGAAGTAGTCATCTATACTTATAAAAATTAAATGTTGTGCGTTAGTCTTCTTCTTCTTTTTCTGTGAATTGGCATAACCGATGCGTTAACGCCTATTGGGTTTTATTTGTGTCAGTCCGGAGGAGGTTTAGTAGGTAAAGAGAAAATAACCGGCCAAGTGCGAGTCGGACTCGCGCACGAAGGGTTCCGTACCATTATCTAAAAAAAACTTTGTTGTATGGGAGCCCCCTTACGTATTAATTTAATTTTAATTTAATTATTTTTGTTAAATAATATAATCAATATATTGTGAACATTTTAAGGGTCTACCTGCTACCATTGTCAATATCGAGCAAAAATGAGCAAAAATGAGCAAAAAATCACGTTTGTTGTATGGGAGCCCCCCTTAATAGGTATTAAATTTATCGTGTTTATAATATAATATAATAATAAAATATAATACTATGCGGGCATTATATTGCATTTTTGCCTTACCCTATGCGCCGTAGACGGCTTGATCCACATAATATTGCTATTTATAAGTATAAGTCCCTCGATTATCATCAATCTGAGACAAAAATTTACAAAGACGTATCCAGAATAGTTCACTATATAACTCACTTAATAATCACTTAATAACAATTCACTATATAAATTTCAGTCTAATTGGTATTAATCGCTGATTAATAAAACTTAATTAAATTACCAGACTAATTTCATGGTGGTGATTTCGGATAATGTTTTAATAAGTACCTAGGTACTTCTGTTTGTGTCGATACTAAAAACTACAAATTAATTAATTATGCAGGTATCGCTGCCACTGCGGTGTGCCAGGTTGGACTAACTCAGACGCCTTTGCTGTCAGTGCAGAGCCGGCCGTTGGTCCCGCCATGCCAGCCTTAACGACGTCATCCGTCGGGGCCCTTGCCAGCTGTGGCGTGCCTGCCGTATTCGAACCAAGAGGCCAGACGGAATGAGGCTCATTCCCTGGCACAACGGAAGGTCGCTGGTTTAGGACGCGACCTGTGTAGACACGCTGGCCCCGTGTCACCTACCAGTGACTTCTGCCACGGCCGGCGCGGCGCTGCGGTGGCAGCAGCGGCAGAGGGTCTTAAACGACGCAAGTATGCTACCACTTGGCAATGAACTCATGTTTTTACCGTTCGGTTTTGAGATCCTCGGGCCGTGGGACCCTGCCGCCCGACGAGCACTTAAAGGTAATCTAAACGGCTCGTCGAAGCGTCACGGGACCAGAGAGCTGGCACCTACCTCGCTCAACGCATCAGCATTGCGATAAAGCTAGGTAACGGTGCCAGCGTTTTTGGCACCCTTCTGCCCGGCAGAGATCTGGGCGAAATTTTCAATCTAGTTACTTATTTACTCGTACAAAGTTCATTATTTTGACAACCTTCTGCAAAGTCGACGTTGCCGCGATACTGGAGGAGCCAGAAAAGGCGCCAGCAATTTCCTTTGAAAACCGATTACTGCCGTGTAAAAATCCATGATTGTCGAATTTTGTTTAAAAATAGTCAAAGAAAACAGTTGTGCAAAAAGGTTTTATTCAGAATTTGGATCTGTGTGACTACTTACAGGAAGCCTAAAAAAACCAAAAAGGCGGGTTTTATTCTTGCAATTTTCATTCCGTAATGTCTTGTGTTCAAAATAAATTGTAAAAAATTTGTTCTACAAGCCAAGCTTGTAATTCAATATGTTTAACACCGCCGGAAATTAAAATGGAAGCGGAATAAGTGATAGAAAAAAAATACGCGTGTAGCACCGTACACGTGTTAGAAGTAAAACTTCTGTAGCTAGATCATTAATTGGTACCTATACTATACACCTATACCTACCTATACTAAAAGAGATTTAAATTTCCAATTTTGAGATCCAATCTCTGCTTCAAGTTACTTTTAAGTTTCAGACGTCCGATTATTTGAAATTATTTTATTACTTGTACTTACTTTTAATACGTCATGTCATTTATTTCCCACCATTCCTTATCTACAATTTGTCGCGCTCGTGGTGATATACTTAACTCATTCAATAGTGTCACTACTATTTGCATCTCGCTCAGATTATATACCATCTGACGTCACGTCTTTAAGCCGTCTCGCTCAAATGTATGCATTGCTTTGCTTGTTTTAGAAATCCATATCGACCCGTGTGACATTGATGAAACTCTTTTCTTACAAACTGTATGGATCGCATCGCACAGCTGTCAAACATAAGTTCCGGTTCCAACAAAAAGGTTGAACGAAGTAGTTTGAGTCATGCTAGTTGGTTTTGTTTGTCCCAGCCAGTGGCGGCGGCGGCGGCGGCGCCATCTTGGCCATACCGGAAATCAAGAACTCGTGGAAGAATGCTTAAAATAATTTTTATTTGTTAACGTTTCATCAGGTTTTCTCTCACTAATTAACATTCTTTATTGTACGAATGTATTATTATCTTATCTGATTAGTTAAAAACCGTATTGAAAATAGTTGCGGTTTTAAAAGTCTTCAGCCGACCCTGACGTCACCGTTTCGAATTTCCGTTACATTTCTTAGCCACTCGTGATAGCACCCGGCTAGTAGCAATTGAAAAGCAAATATATGAATAACCCACAGTTGAGAGGTTAAATAAATTTTACCCCCGTGCCCTAAGAAGTTTTACTTCAAAAATTAATTTACAGTCACTCGTTTAAATAGTACCTAATGAAAATCTACACGAGCGCGCGTAGACAAGGAGCGTTCTGTAAGTAGAGTAATAAATATTTGCCTCAATAATGTTTGACTAAATAAAAGTTGCTAAATACCTCCCGAAACTGCAGTTTTTGAAAGAGTCATTTATCGAAAATTTATTTAGAATACCAGCTCTTAATTTGCTTATATAAATGACAGTTTTACACATAAGTTTGATTTCGATAATATCTTCATAATTAGGAATTCATAAGTTCTCCAGTACTTACTATTATTTATTCTGCGCTACCTCATAGTTAGCAAGCTACAGATTTTCAACCCCCAACTGGCACGAATCCTGAATACGCCCACGGCCAGAGTATCGATATTAATTTCGAGAGTGGATTCGATTAATCGGATCGAAATAATAAAGCGAGTGGCTGCTGTTAATTGCTTTGCGCCGCTATAGGGCTTGTGCAACGAGATAACTCACTTAGATGTGCGCGCAAAAACGATTATGTGCACCGATGGAGGTAGGTAATTCAGGAAAAATGCCAAGGAATATCTCAATTAGGTTAAGTATATTAGGATTTTGTATGTATTCTCAAAAAGGTAATATTAATATGTATACCTACCTGTTTGAAAAAAAAAACAAAATGTAGATTGTTGATCTTGCACAACTTGCAGGAAAAAATATGCGAGGTAGCACATGAGCGGTTATGCACGCGCGGTTATGATGAGTGAGCGTCGACACACTGAGCTTTCAATTTGGCGTCGCAATAAAGAGATTCACTGACATTGGAAAGGCGTAAACAATTTTCTTGGCCCATAAACAAAGGGCTGTCACGAGCGCATGAAAGTCAAAGTACGAGGCGCTGACGACGACGACGTCACGTTGGAATGTCAGAGTCATGTCAAATATAGATCTACCCTAATTACTATAAAAACGAAGTAACCTGACATCGAAGTCACTTCTTGAAATAATGTTGCCATGTTCAGTTTGATAGTGATGTTCTCATTCATTCTAAATAGAATAAAAATGAATAGAGTAATTCTTTACAATTAGGATTTGTAATAAATATTTGTCACAATTTAATATAACATCGAAAGCATTACGCTTTTTCCCATTTGAGGTGGCAGAAGCAAATTGTGCCCACTTTTTGTGAGATATTCTATTGCAAATGCTTAATTTTTCTTACTTATTATTCGCAAACAAAGGAGGGGCGCGTCATTTCAGTTTGAACAAGCTACCTATATGCACTAGCACTTCTAGCTCTCTTATCATTTTTATCAATATCATTCTAAATTGACACATTAGAGTGATTTAAATAATTTTTGAACCCATCGCTATTTATTCTTTACCAAAATGCGGTAACATCGGAACTATAATTTTACTTCGTTATTATAATAATTTTGAGTGTATGGTCCTCCTTAAGACCTTCAAGTACCTACCTAGTGTTTCATATTTGCGATATGATTGTGCGTGCAAAGAGAGGATATGCAAGAATCACAGTTAAGAGGATCGTGTACTCGCAAGCTTCCATACAAAAAGCGTTAACGTTTTCCACCCCCTAAACCTTGTCCGATTTTCACAATTTTTTTACATGTTTGAGATACTATGGAAAACTATGCTCGTACGTTTTGTTTTTTTTTGAAATATTAGATATTTTAGGAAATATAAGAACATAACCCAGTCCATATAAAAATATAAGTTCCAATATCTAATATTTCAAAAAAATCAAAACGTATGAGCATAGTTTTCCATAGTATCTCAAACATGTAAAAAAATTGTGAAAATCGGACAAGGTTTAGGGGGTGGAAAACGTTAACGCTTTTTGTATGGAAGCTCGCGAGTACACGATCCTCTTAAGTAGTTAGCAGAAGAAGATTGTTCTCACAATCCTCACGATTGTTTCACCTGTTAGAACTTCCGTGTAAACTCAAAATAAATTATGTCATTATTTGCCCATACCACCGTAGTCCGATTCCTAAATTTAACATGCAAATATTCGCTTAAAATTAATTATTATGAACCATCTTTTATGAACCATTTCACGACTTTGGGTATATATGGCTGTCAACGTTTAGCACTTGTGATTGAGTCTTCAAAATATCTTTTAACCGTAAACACTGATAAAAAGAAGAATAAGATACTTTAAACTCCCAAACAGCTTTTAAAGCTGATTATAACCTAGAAAGGTTATAAGAGTATAATTTAGAAATATAAGTAATATACCGCAAATAAATAATTTATATTAACTCCCTGATTGCTTAGTGTTCAGTAATATCTGATTTGCCAGAGGCTTGGTACCTCGTAAGAGTGACAGCCCTAAAGTTAACATATAACCAAATTGGCTGTCCAGCTAAGTATTGGCCTCGGGGCAAATTAAAACATTAAGCTGGGTCCGGCCGTGTTCCGCTGGCGGGTCATCTTTCACATTTTGTCTTATACGATGTCGATCGCTCTTGGGTCGTCGTCTATACACTGACCGATCCGTCCGATCTCCTAGTTCTGAGGATCGTGTCGAGATCATGATGGGTGGAAAAGCGGTTGCAGTCCATGAAAAATAGGAATATCAGCGGAATTAATTAGAATGTTACAAAAAGCTACCGGATTGTGTATGGGCCCTGAAAAGAGTATATAAATTCCTCTCATTTACCTGTGCCGTGGGCAGTGGGGGCCAAGGTTTCACAGTTTTTCGCTCATTACTCGAAATACTTTAAAAATATCAACACAATTAAGTTGGCACCCCTTGTTTATGAAAACTTGCAAAACCCTTGGATGTTTACTCATACCCTAGAAGGACAAGGTTTAAAGAGTTTGTGTATAGCTCTATTCTGCGTGCCTGTAATCGTCCATCATGGGCCATTGTATAGAATGGCCATCAGATCGGTCAGCCAGTGTATAGCTTGCTATCGCCGCTGGCTAATGGAACACGGGTAGTGCCGTAGTGTGTACAGTGAGCGAGTGAGTGAGTCTTACATCTTTATTCGCAGGAAGTATTTGCAGTTTACACGCAGAGTGGCTTCATTTTCTGATTGGTTTCGATTGGACACTGTGCGGTTTGATTCGGCTGTAGTGATTGATCGTGTATTGGGAATAATTTGAAACGGAAAGGTTTATAATTATAGATATTCTCTTTATGTCACAATTTAATTTAGAGCTTGCCACAACGAAGTTGATAAACACCCTAATGTGTACCTTGTCACCACCGTGGTGCTTCCTTATACAAAAAAGCGGTTTTTACTATCTAATATTAGTTTTACTGGTTAATTATATTTTTATTCAGTAATAACATATCGATAATGAAACAAAATCTACGACAACATTTAAGTAATGCCACAGATACTATGATATTATACTAATACAGATAGACCACCTAGAACAAAATATGACACCGGCGTAAACTAATATGCTACGGAAGCTTCTTTAGTTCAAGTCCATTATCGCTTGGTGCAGCACCATCGAAAAATTGCAAATACCACGAGATGGCGCTAAGATATATGGGATTTATTCTGAATTAGCGCCACCTAGAAGTATGTTAACGGAAACCATGGCGTTTCAAATCTTACTCCTCACGCCATCTCTTTTTTACGAAGGGTTACTAATTCTAATTTGTATGGGATGAGCACCCTGTGGCAATACTTAGGTTTATTTTCGTATTTTAAAAAGAGTTTGCCTTCCAGTCGGTCAGTAAGGTAAGCAAAAAAAACTGGCCCCCTAAACTATAACAATCAATACGAAAAAAGCAAATTATACTCTTTATCTTCGACCTAACGTAAACACCATTTTGCAAAGCAATCTCCAGCAGTCCCAAGACTCTTCCAATTAAAATTAAAATAACCATCTGCTGGCAAAAGGGCGTATGTACTGACAAATTAATCGAGTCCCGGGTAAGTTATCGGTGGCACTCCGCAATTATTGAGCCGCGCCCTCTGTATTCATAACTGAATTTAAATTAACTAAGCCGACTTGCGTCATTTCGCTGGCGTAGAGTTATTGAAATAACTCGGTGAAAATATAATTTTTTACCGACTTTACAAAATTCGTCGGGATTTTTTTTTTATTAGGTTGATGATCATGCATATAGTATGTCTTAAAACTGATTTATTTTATTAGCTCTTTGTCACATGCTGGTAGTAATACTTACAACTCGTGAAGATTAATATAGTTCCGAAAAAGTATATGTTTTGACTAGCAGTCCATTAACCTTTCGTCAGTGGGGTGTATTTTGACAACAAAATGGCGTCTGTGACACTCCCATAGAGGCCAGGCTCACAGATGGAGACTTTGGGCCCCCTTTTTGGATTCAAACTCTAGTAACCCAATAAGTTCCACCAAGGAGCTTATAATGATTCATTCATTATCTAGCTTGTTCTTTCCTGAATGCCTTGTCATAAGATAGAAAGAGATGTGTATATGTCGATAGTGACAGTTTCAATCAATACTGACCTCTAAAAACTGACAATAATTTCCCAAAACGACCAGGGCCCACAGATACGGATTTACAATCATTTCCCATCGTATATACAAGGTGTAAAACTTTGTTAGGGACATAATTCTCAGCTACTTTCTTGAAACCTTTGATCAAATGAAGCAACTTTATTTTTCACTTCTCCATACAAATCAGCTGACCTACTCAGGCCAAAATGTACTACCTCCAGCGCCGTCACACTGATACTGACTACCATTTTTACGTTTACAAAAGTGAGTAACACGTCATTTCTCATACGGGCTGGCAGAGGACTTCTGCCCACTTAAAGTCACTTATTCAATGCATCATGCGGGCTGTAACAGAAAGGTGTAGTCATATTTTAGGGGTTGTTAGGGACATCATTCTCAGCAACTTTCACTATGAAACCGATTTGATAAGAGCAACTTAAATTTTCACTTTTCTATACAAATCAGCTGACCGCCCGGACCAAAAGGTAGGAGCAATGAAAAATAAAGTTGCTCTCATCAAATCGGTTTCATAGTAAAATTTGCTCAGAATGGTCTCCCTGATAACTCCCTAAAATATGACTACACTCTTCTGTTACACCCTGTGTTGGACTAAGCTACGGTATGTCTTACTTATTACTCAACAAGGTATATTTGTTCTAACTTAACACTTGCGTCTATCAGGGGGTTGCGTGCTACTAACACTGCTCAAGAAATGTCCAAAACTTTTATTAGTCCCAATAAATCTAACCGGATAACAATCTGTGCCTTGGTGGGCAGTGAAACTGTAGAAATTATCATCCAAATTAGAAAGGGTTAACTGGTATGCGGCCTCAAAAATGTTAATCAGATAATTCGGGTAATATTTTTTTTATAATTGCTCATATTTGGTCGGCCATTAGGTTAGGTCTAATGGGGTTGACTCACGAACTGGCAACTTTGACTTTTTACGTCACCGTTCGACGCCATGCCAACAAATTAAATTAATTATGACAAATTAAAATGCTCGCTCCTCTACTTGACTTAACTTAAAATGTAACCGTCTGCAAAAAAGTTTAGTATATATTTTTTTCGTATATATTTATTGCGGATAACACAAAAAAACACAAACAATACAGAAAAGACATGAGCAAAGGCAAACTTATCTCTAAAAAGAGATTTCTTCGAGCAAGCCGAGCAAGTTTCATAGTATTCTTCAGCCAGAGTATATAAATTTGACTACATGCTTTTAAATTTGATCTTACTTCGGCAAACTTCGGCAAAGGTTTTCGGATTTTAGTTATAGTAGACGCCAAACAACTTGAACAAAATGTGACGTGGTGGGGGAAAGTTTGCGCATGTACACTTACGTGCCAAAAAAACGACGCACTTAAAATTCTCAAAACAAATCGTACCTACAGTATACTGCATGAATCTTAGTGCACAATACTATATACTTACTTAGTTCAATCGATAGAAAATGAGAAAATATACTGTACCATTTGCATGAGGGACTGAGCGGTAACAGGTGCACAATAACTGTTTGAGACACGCGAAGTAGGTAGGTACATTTGCTGCGAACTATACAGATTTAATGGTCTGTGGATATGACTATCAAAATAAAACTGTAAATTATTTAGCGACATGTGTCGTCTTTATTGGTGTCTATTAACAAAGAATAATGATTTGACAAAAAACAAGATTTTTATGGGATACCTACGATTGAAATTCCCTAAAATTACGTTTTTCCACGTACACCTATAAAACATAATAATATCTCCATCGATAGAAAACTCATCATATACCATCTTTCTGGCTTGCCTTTTTAAAACTACGTTAGGACGTCGAGGCATTTTTTATCCGTGATTTCACTGCACGCAAGTGTGAACTCAAAGCGGGAAACGATGGTTGAATGATCTACCAATAGCGTGGCTAGGCGCGCTCGATGCGATGCTCTTTCCGCACGCCGCGTCCCGCACCCCATACCGTGGTGCGCAGTTTCATATATCAGATGGTTTCTGCGCATGCAAGGTCATTTGTTCAAGTTGTTTGGCGTTACCTATATCTACAGGGTGTAACAGAAAGGGGTGTATAAGTCAAAAGTTCAGTTCACTCCACCACTCCATACAGATCAGCTGAGCGCTAGGCCCGAAATGTACTGTAGTAAAAATTAAATTTCAATCAAGTCGGTCCCATAGTAAAAGTTGTTCAGAATGATGTCCCTAGCAACCCTCTTTGGGCTTGTACACCCCTTTCTTTTACACCCTGTATATTATGATTTTAGTAAAATGTTTGTTTATTTCGTATTGGCGAACGGTGAATAATTTGGATAAATCTAACAACCTTTTATCAAAAAAACAAGTTTAATTAACATTGATGGGTTGAAAATCTGGTGGATGTGCCTTTAATTTGTCATTCTAATTCAGGGTAAACTGCCCTTACCGTTTCTCAACTTCCCGTCTAAAAGAGAGTTTGCAAAATACTGTATTAAAATAAACTCTTGTGAATTATGTACGCAGTTTTATTACAGTGTGTATTATTGAAACCTAGAACCACTCTTACCTTATATGGGCAACAATAAAATACACGAGCTATAGTTGGAACACGAAAGAACTTCTCCAACACGAAGTAGCCCTATAAACTGATCACAAGTTTCTTTGACAGCTACATACCCAGTATAAAGAGATCTCTGGAAACCTATACTACGTGCTCTAAGCAGTGACAAATAGAATAGTCGGATCGGTTTCTAAAGGTCTTTATAAGGCAGTCAATACAACTCCACATGTTTTCGAGAAACCCAGTAAGCCATTCGCTTTATTGAATAAAATGACCAATTACAATAAATTACTCGAGTCGTATCGCAATAAAATCGCCATTTTTGTAAATAAATAAATAAATAAGTAATTAAGGGGTGTACTTGGTTGCCGCTGCTGTCGGTACGGAATACAAATCTGTACATTATCATTGGCTGCCCGGGCGAGGATATGCGGCTTTTTATTTTCTGACCGTACCAATTAGTGCGACAGGTTCAAGCTGCCTTCCGTCATGTTGCAGCTAAAATGTGATGTCAACTCGACTTTGATGTGTGCTTGCCGTTATACGCAATTCTTTCCTTTAATTAACTTTGGACGGTGCCTTATTTCGTTGCTTGATAAATTCTTCTGACAGTCGGGTTGGCCACTATCCCGACACCCCTCCATCAACCCGCACTGAGCCAGCGTGGTGGAGTATGGCTCAATCTTACTAGTTCTGTGCCCCTCGGTGGGGACATTAAAATGGGCAACATACATTTTTTATTGCAGATGTAGACATTTATGGATTATGAGCTGTTAAAAGATAATTCACTTGCTGAAAATACAATAGTATTTATGTACTCTTAGATCCGGTGATTCTATTCCGACCATTTCATAAAATGGTCGGTAATATCACAAAATTATAAATAATTATACAGTAACTGCAGTATTACACAGCTCCTTTTTTATAGAAAAGCTATGTTTTCTTGCAATGTTCTTGTATTATTCGTCTTTAGGAAGGTCAAAATAAAAGCCACTAAATTGTACTAGTAACGAATTATAATTTAATAATTAATTTACAGACAGTTCGTCTCATAAACGACACAGGGAATCAAGTCTGACTGAACACAAGCAAAATATAAGTTTCAACTATTTAGATACCTTTTTAAAATGTTGGTAGATGAGTAGATGACACTTATTTCAATCGAAATCCCGAAAATAATTGTTTTAGAATTATAGACTCGTGTTTCATAAGCTCAATAAAATATTGTAAGAAAATGCACGATTTAAGAAGTATGGTTACGATCTGGACGAGTTAACCCAATGCGGTAAGTATAATCATTTCGTACATAAGGAGAGTTAGCATCAGATTTAAATGCATGCAAGCTACTAAAAAGATTAACACATTAATTTACTGTCAGATAAATTTACACATGGCGAAAGTATCAAAATTATTGTCCAATGACAATAGGTCAAACAGCTTGGCGAGAAATCCAAGAGAAAAACCGATGGCGCCACTAAATTTTAAATGACAACATAGTATGGTTTGTTTGACATTTATTCGAATGCCAGTGACGTTCTGAGTGCTGCCAGCATGGTACCATAAAGTTAGTCCCATTTGGATACCTTGGCTGTGCATATTTCTGGATATCTTGCGTGCATACATTCTGATGCTGACTGTTCAAGGTCTGAAAGGGGTAACTGTACGAATTGTAACTTAGCAGTCAGTGCAATGAGATGCTTAGGTAATGCTATTTCTTCAATGTATGATAATATTTACACATTGCTTACCTACCTAGGTCTTTTTCTTACAGTGTTGTTGAAAAATCTATGCAAGATACGTACCTACTCTACGTTTTAATGGGAAATAATAAAACGTGCGAATAAGTAACTGATAGAGCGATTGACCATGCACAGCAGATTACCTGAAATGAGCGATAGAAATACTGGATTGCGCCGCAAAATTACTGAATATTTGAGTGAAGTGGTGCTTCCAACGCATTTGTACTTAATACTACTTGAATTAACACTTGTAGGTACTGCTTGACAGATTTGTAGTCGATCAATTCAGTAAACAGAAAATAAAACGGTAGTAATTTATCGCGCAATCCAAATTCTGTATGACCAAACTAGTAATTTTTGTAAAATCTGGATTAAAGCCGTACGTATAAATAATATTCAATTAAGTTGTATGAAAGAGCAGAAAGGTACAGTCGAGTTCATTAATATATTAGCAAAACCAAGGCTTCAAATATAAATACATGGAATGGTACATAAATATCTAAGCAGATTCACATAATGTTTGAATGTACATTTATGTTTGAAGCCTTGGTTTTGCTCATACATTAAGAACTCGACTACACATTGATGAATGTCATAGAAGAAAACGTAAATGAATAAGTTTGAAGATTTTTAAATTACATTATCCACTGACAACTGTTACTGTGCTGCTACTACCAATAAACTTAAATGAATCGTAGTAATACCTGCAGATGTCGGAAACTGTATTACTAGACTCATGGACGCTGGTTGGACATGGACACACTCGGAGGGTAATGAATGACAGATGGAGTAGAAGGAAAGAGAAGCGTGGTGGGTCGACCGGCAGCCAGATTATATGTCAATCCCAATATTGCGGGCAAATCCTGGATTCGATTGGCACAGGCAGGACCGGATAAGGAGGCAAAAAAGGAGGAGAATAATGGTTGGCGAAAACAAGCTGCTGATGATGTGATGACGATACCTGCAAGGTAGTGTCATAGCAGAGGAAAACGAAACACAAGGCTTGCCTAAGTCCATAAACATATTTTATGCAAACGTACTTTATAATTTAATTAAATACTTAAAATAGTTACCTATTTACAGTTTTATTGTAGGTACGAGTACTTGAGTTTAACAGATTATATGTACGCTGTATAGAAAATTGAAGATAATTAAAATTGCGATATTTTTGTAATTACTTAGGTTTCATGTAAGTGGAAATACTTTAAGAAATATAAATTAGAAGTTCATTTTGGATATCAGCTTTTTTAGGAATCAAATGAAGCTCATATACATAACCATGTAGGAATTTCGGAATCTAAAAGTGGACACGGGCAGGCTTTTTACAGATAATTTGTACGGCCCAAAAACAAGACGGCTCTGAATTCAGCAGTATTTTCGTATTTATTTAACATTTAGAGTAGAGTTTCACTTGCAAAGTTAACAGTTTCACTGCAAATGATTATCAATAACGGCAGTTTATTTAATTTTTGATGAATGTTGTAGAAATTATAACAATATTATTTGCAATATTAATTGTTGATACCAGTTAGAGCACTGAAAATAATATAACTTTTTATTTTCATGTAAGTAGTTAATTTGGGTCCACACGTCCACTTAAAACTTAATTATTTCATTTAAATTACAGTTAATTCAGAGGCCAGAAACTATAACATTTATTTTAATCGCGTGGGGTATTCCCGCAACGTTTTATTCGATAAATCCTTGCAAAACACTGCGATCTTTGAATTGAAAATAAATAAATATAAATAAAACTACTTACTATGATTTATAGTTTAACTATATGACTATTGACTTTAGCTATAAAACTGATATATCTTTTAGTTCAGATTGTAGAAATACTTAGCAATAACGTTTCAATTAGGTACCTATATTTACAGTTCTACGGAATTGCACTTAGATAAATGACTGCATCCCTCACTTCATCAGTCACTTTTTTAAATACACTTAAAAAAATTTGAACGTCACTCGAGAAATCTTGGCCACAAATCGTCCTCCAATAAAAAAGTGTATTTTTTTTAAACTAAACGTTTGAAATGCATCACTGTTTCGGCGGCTCCTCGCTTGAATTTTCAAGCGAAACCGCGTGTTTCAACCGTCAATGTGGCTGAAGAGAATTGAGGATATTCATATTAATGGCGTGCTGATGGCTCGGGGGACCCCCTAGGAAGCTGAGGTGAGGTCTTCCTGCTGCAGCCATGGCGGCGAAGAGGGGGGGCGCACTCCCCCCTCCAAAGAAGGCCAGGGAGGGGGGAAGGAGGGGTCTGGCTGACAACCGGAGTTTCTCGATCTCCGCCTCTTGTAACCGTTTTGCTTTCGCGCGACGATTTTGAAACCATATTTTCACCTGAAACAAAAGAAAAAAATATTTGTAGCTAATCGATAAAAATTATACAATCAATAAAGTTGATTCATTCTGTTTCACATCTTTTCCAGGGCCAACTGTTTGTCTCGAAACTTTTCCGAGGCCAAGAGTTGCTATTTCTATCCTAGTTTGGTGCCAGCGAATGCTACCGCTGCGTCTCAACAAGTCTCAGCGGCAACAAAAACTCGGCGCTCTCAAATGCTCAGATAACTGTTTGTTTCTAATCCTTGTTTTCAGAGCCACAAGCAGCCCTCGTAGCACAAGGCACGCCACTCACGTAGGTATGACGTGCATTTTACCACATGTGTCAAATTTTGCAATGAAATGACGTTTCTCGACACTTGCGAGTATTGATATTGACATTAATTATGGTAAAATGCGCGACGTGCGCGACATACGTGAGTGGCGTGCCTTACGAGGGCTACTATGTCTATCCCAGTATAGGACCAGTGAATCCTACCTGCGTCACGGTTAATCTCAGCGGCGATTAGACGTCGCGTCGGTGCTCTCAGCGATCCTCAGATACTGTTTGTTTCTGAACTTCGTCTTCAGTCAGAGCCACAAACTATATCCCAGGTTGCTGCTGCTGTGTCATGCTAGCGCGTCCTACCTGTGTCTCGGTAAGTCTCAGCGACGACGAGAACTCGGCGCGCTCAGCAATGCTCAGATACTGTTTGTCTCTGAACTTCTTCTCCAGGGCCAGGAGTTGTTGCGTCGTAAACGGTGTGCGTGGTTTCCGGTTCGGCTTGTGTTTCCGGAGCTGGCACCGCACCACAGGCGGGCCATTGGGAGGGCCTGCTGATGAAGAGACGATGGTTAAAATACTTTGCATAGCATTGCGTCTTTTCCCATACAGGGTTGCAGAGGAATGTAAGTACGCACATTAGTTATAAGTACTATAATCATAGATAGCTAGAATCAGATATGTAGGGTTTTCGATAACGTTTTTGTTTGTCTGGGCCAAACGCAGTGATTTATCATGATTGGTCACCGTGTACAGTATTTTCAAAAGAGTTATCTTCTCAGTGCGACAAAAAAAAATGATAGTTTGCTGAGGCGGATTTAAATAATTAGATTAGCGAAAATGGCCGCAGAAGTATTAACTTTGTGTGCGACATTGTCCACAAAGATTCCAAGAACTAGCATTAAACTGCAGAGGACTGTGGCCACCCACACGATGAAGTGTCACTAATTAGCTGATCTAATCAACAAGTGCCGGCTAACGCGTGGAGAAACGACCTCATTGGCAACACGCACGTCTAGGGAATATGTGAGCCTGCGTGTATTCCGTGTATATCCTGTCATAGGTTTGCTGGAAGAAATCCTATTTGAGTTAGGATCACATAATGTAGGTGTTTGATTGTTATCTGTTGTTTTTGTGCGATAAAGTGTAAATAAATAAAGAAAGCATTAATTAGGTACCATACAGGTACTTAAATTCAAACCACATTCGGACGCTCTACCTACTACTCTAATGGTCATGAAAAATATGAAATGATGAAATCCTTAAAATGTTGTAACTGCTGCAGCAATAATATACCCTGATTATTATAATAAAGAAGTTAAATGACAGTTCCGATGTTACCGCTTTAAGGTAGAAAATAAATAGAGATGGGTTCAAGAATGTTTTAGTTCATTCTAATCTCAATTTAGAATGATATTGATAAAAATGATAAGAGAGCTAGAAGTGCTTGTGCATATAGGTAGCTTGTTCAAACTGAAATGACGCGGCCCACTGCTTTATTTGTGAATGATAAGTAAGAAAAATTAAGCATTTGCAATAGTTAATAACTCACAAAAAGTGAGCTCGATTTGCTTCTGCCACCTCAAATTGGAAAAGGCGTAATGCTTTCAATATAATATTAAATTGTGACAAATATTTATTACAAATCCTGATTGTAAAGAATTACTCTATTCATTTTCATTCTATTTAGAATGAATGAGAACATCACTATCAAACTGAACATGGCAATATTATTTCAAAAAGTGACGTTTTAATGATGTCAGTTTACTTCGTTTTTTTAGTAAGTAGGGTATAGGTATATGTTAGGCAAAATTGTACCTACTATTGAATACCTGGCTAAACGTGACCACTTCGTGTTTTTAGGGACTTTATTTGTTTTTCCTAGGGATTCACGATTGTTTATTTCACCGACTAAGGTTGAATTATTATCAATTAATTAATTTAATGAAGCGATGATTAAAATGATTTCGCCAATGTGCATAAAGAGGTCACAACGCCACCGGAAGTTGGACAATGCTGGCCATTACGCTGAATTTTGCGGTCGATTGCATATTATACTTAGGCTGGATTTTACCAACAAAAAGTTATCCGGAGAATAACTATCCCGGGGATAACTTGTAACTTTTTCATAGACACCAGTGACATCTAGGTGAGGTGATCTGATCTAGGTGTCATTGGTGTCTATGAAAAAGTTACAAGTTATCCCCGGGATAGTTATTCTCCGGATAACTTTTTGTCGGTCGAATCCAGCCTTAATATTATAGATGCTGATAATTTCCAAAGGGGAAACATAAACTGGTGTTGCGATTCGAGAATTGGAATCCAGAGAGTAGGAACTCATTAGTCTCCAATAGTCTCCCATACATAATACACCTAAGAGATTTACACTAAGTTGCACGAAACTATTTTGAAATGTAGGGTAGTGTCACATCTCGGACACTCCATAGAACGCTCGTAAAATAATCACCTATTACTATTACCCAAATGATGTTTGTATACGTGCAAATGTGTGCGTAAACTTTGCTAGGGTTGGTGGCGCGGCAAATGCAGCGATATTACTGGGCCTATTAGACTAAGCTGTCGGCAGGTCCCTGTCTGACTCACTGTCTCTTTCTAGTCGTTCCATCAGAGTGAGACGTCTATACAAATCGTGCCCTGCCGACAGCGTAATGTAATAAGCGCTTAAATTATACGCGTCGTCACTCGTCCGGCGTTCAGCCCTGTCTATTGATCCTTTAACCAATCCTTTGACGCCAGGGGTGGGGTGCGGTATCTGAATCAGCGCGGGGAAGGGAGTGGCCGTTATTTACGGAGTACTATTATCTCTTCTGTGGTAGTGTGTCACCTTACGTGAATCTCAAATATTCTTAAAGAATTGTCATTTGAATGCTAAGGCTTTTGCAAATTAGTTTCATGCAACACAGGGTTAGAGTTGTCGTGATGTGATGATACGATACAAGACCTTAGTTTTAGGTACCACGTGACATTATACTTATTCCACATTGTGCTTATGGCATCTTCTCTGTACGATCCCAATACCTAACATCCATAACCAGAGTATTATACCTAATTAAATTAACGATGATTCAAGAATTACTTAGTGAAAGATTTTCAAGGAATCGCAATCATGGTTTATTAAAAGCACATTAAAAAGTATAGCGGTAAGTATTTTAGTGAAGAACATATCGGATCCCAGTCAAAATGTTCTCTCAATAATTAATAAAGTGTTATAAATTAATTAACTAATCTACTTAACTGTTGACTACCTACTTAACCTTCTTGAACCTTGTGTTGTTTAATGAGAAACAGATTCAATTTATATGGAAATACTTTAATTTCCTTTTGTGAACAGTTTCAAATGTCATGAATGTTGCATAGGTCTTTTGTCAGTATTTCGACCCCCGTTTGCATTTATGCGTGTCACTCACCGATGTGGGGACTTTGCTTAATTAGGTTAATCAAACCAATAATACCTATGGGAGCTTAAAAGTAGGGTCAAGGGGGGACGTCAACGTTGAGGAAGAAAGTGGAGGAATGTGAGAGATTTTTGATATCGTTCTGTTACGCATGCTTAAAGTTTATGTCTTACCGCAGTGCCCTTTTCTATTGAAAGCTATTACACCTAAGTTTGGATATCATAAATTCCGTACTCAAAATTATCTATAGCAACGACAGTAAGTACCATAGACAATCCAATGAAGGAGACGGCGGAGGCTGTATTCCAATCCAACCGGGCAGTGATAAAATGCAACACAATTTGAATGCCCCACCTGCCGACATATCAATGCAGTCCAACGCTAATGAAGATATAATATCCATCTCCCAACGTATACCCCGGACGACCGATGGAAAGCAATATCCTTTGAGCGGGCGTAATGAAGTCACGGATCAAGGTGTCTATTTAACTCGTCCGTGTTTTTAGACTGCGGCGCGGGCCCCGTGTCGCAGCAGCCATTTTGTTTTGACGGACCATAGACTATTTGTGCGTAATGGCGGCCAATTAGCGGGCTGTACGAGTTAATAGGATTGAGTTGTTTGTGTCGCTTGTTTTAATTGGATTATTGTAATCGTTGCTGAATAAATTGGTATATCAAAAGGGATTAATGGTGAACGAATTAGTTTGGTTTGTGAGATGGCTTCTGAAGCATGCGTTTTAAAAGTAGATAAATAAATAATTTAGTAACTCAGTACGTACAGAATATCTAAGTGCCATACATAAGGCAGCCATTGATATGGCAGTTAAGCTCAGTTAAGTGTATATTGTGATTTCTAATGAAAAATTTAGGTAACTATATTTAGTAGTAGTACTATATTTGGACAACTCGCAGTATTCTTATTGGCTAACAAAGCACACAATTAAACCCCTAATGACTAATTAGAAATTTTATTAAATGAAATAATACAATACCGGTTTTCTTCTCTTGTTCCCATACAACTGTAACAGCTCTAGTTCGTACATATTCTAGATCTAGTACATTGTAAGGGGATTGAATAAGGTTTAGATTGTAACGACCGGAACTACAGACACTACGGACTTACTTACCTACTTGCTTTGTTAGAGATACAAATACCGAGTCAGAGCAAGTATGTGTTATCCATCTCTTTTCTAATTAGAAGGCAATTTTAACGTTTTTCTACCAACGCGTTCACAGACGGTTTTCGCAGAATTAAAGTTAAAAACAACCATAGATCTATTGGAGCATCAACAATAATTGCAATTAACCGGAAAATGGCCGCCTATACCGTTCCGCACGGTAGCTACAGCGCCGCTAGGATCGTTTAGTGTGAGGAAACCTTCATATTTTCAAAGCTTCGGCGAATGGACAGCTATAATTTGTATATAGTAACGAAATTATATTCAAAAAATCGCTGGGGCTACATTATAAAACAAAAAACAGATAGTGTCGCACCCAACCCAAAGGGGGAGACACAAGCACGGTTAAATTATACGCACTCCGTTTGCTACAATACAAACTCATTCTTTACGTGAGGGAAAAACTCACTCTTTCTTTTTAATATGAAGTTGAGTTCATAAAATACAACTGCTGGATTTAAGACTCTGAGTTTGTCAAGGCATTTTGAACATAATACTTAAGTACCTACATACTTTAACTAGAAACTTGTTCCTAGAAATATTTGACTATTTTATTAGACACAACACAACCCGCATAAAATTAAAATACACCTGTAAAATACCTACCTAAAAAACCATAGTACTAGTTTGTAAGTTATCAATTACTTACTGTGTAACCAGCATCTTAACGATCTTAATAAACATTTCATTTCATTTCATAGCGAAAGCTCCCAAGGGCACCAAATGCCGTATAGCTTGTCGGTGACACCTATTTTGTGTTGGTGACCGAAATGTTACTACCGATCGTTAAAACGATCAATTTTGTTTCATAGAATTTTAAACTTTCCTATTTCCTATCCTATCCTAGTTTGGGAGCCAGGAACCCAAAATGTAAACTAAGTAGGCAAATAAAACGTTTTCATTTCATTTCATTTCATTTCACTTATCTTAAAGCGTTAAAGTTCAAAATCACGATCCAATTTTCAAAAATCCAGTAACATTTGGGTTAAAGACTGTCTGCCAAAAACGGAATTTATTTAGCGCCCTCTCGGAGCAATTGATATGCTACCGCGATGCGTTATCCATTATAGAGAATCAGCCCAGATTGCATCTCAATTCTCTTCCATGGCTCTACATTGAAGTAATACAGCCATAGGCAAAATGTGCGTAGTCTAGCTGTATAATTATTGCTCGTCTAGGAGAATTTGCTAAAACAATTGACTCCACACACGAGCGCCTTCGACGTGACAGGAATCCGATAATGTGAAAACGTGAAGCAATTAGAAATTGGATAGGTTATTGTCTATTGAGGGATTGTTAAGAAAATGTGAAATTGTCAAAATGGCTAAATATTTCGGACCTACCGATAAAGTTCGTGTTATAACACCCGAATTTTTTTGGCACCGTAATTCTTTGCTCTTATAAATGTACCGTTGTATTTTCGGCGATTTCAACTTGGTAAGTTCAAGAGTTCCTGAAAAAAATGATCAAAATCACAGAGGTCAAGGTCAGATGGACAACGAAGTGATTCTATAACGGCATCCTTGGCTATTTTATAAAACATACTAATTATAAATCGTCGATTAGGCCATTTCTACTGACATGTATAAAAGTTCCTTTTAGAAATACAATAGGTACTCTTCGATCATATATGATCATATATAATCGAAGTAGGTACTATAAAAACTATAACTGACTATATGCAGTCATTGCTACTTTTCCGATGGAACAAAGTCTAGGAAATAATGATGTTGATCGTATCGTCCCAGGACGAATAATTATAAAAAGAATTTTTGGCCTTTTGGTCTCAATTTTCATTTCCATGATGTAGGAGGGCCTGTTAGAAATACGTAGGTACACTAAATTTTATTACGGCTAATCTTATGGCATTATTAATATGAATACACAACACACAGGGCGGACCATTACAAAAAGTTGGCCAGTTAGTGTAATGTTGGCCAATAGCCAACTATTGTAATATTGGCACTGGCATTACGAACTGAACTTGCATTATACATTTAAGTACCTAATAGTTGTAGTGTTTGCATATTTTTTGCGCCCCTCTGGTATATTTATGTTGTCGCCCCATAACATTGATGTATTCCCAAACGGGGAAGCAGAGGCAGACATTAGTAAAAATCGTTCAGTGGTTCAAAACTTTTAGACTGAGTGCCTTTTCGTACCAGACCGTAAGACCCTGTCAGACTTCTGTCAAATAAATCATAAATGAATAGAAAATTACAGATAATCGTATCTGTCACGCATAGAGCTCATCGAGAACCTTTGAGACGAGCACAGCCAACAGACAGTGGATTTTCACACACATAAATGACCGTAGATCTACAACGTGTAAACGAATTAACGCAAAATGAGAAACCACTTTGTTAGGGACAACATTCTGGGAAACTTTCAATATGAAACCGATTTGATCAAAGCAACTTTATTTTTCACATTCCAGTACATTTTGGCCTGAGTGGATCAGCTGATTTGCATGGAGGTATGGAGAATTGAAAAATAAAGTTGCTCTGATCAAATGGATTTCATAATTAAATATGCACAGAATGATGTCCCTAGCAAAGCAGTTTCTCATTTTGCGTTAATTCATTTACACCTTGTATATGTGACAAGTTTTGTCCTATAGAGCTTTTTATGAGACTGCTTGACAGACCGACCCTCTAGGTTTCAAGTAGGTAGGTATTGTGTCGAGGGTGTTTTTTAACCGACTTCCCAAAGGAGGAGGTTTACAATTCGTCCGGATGTTTTTTTATGTATGTGCCCCGATAGCGCCTAGACGGATGGACCGATTTGGAAAATTATCTTTTTGTTTGAAAGGGTTTACCTTCCCATTGGTCCCATTGACACCAGGTCAGGATCTGATGATGAGATCCTGGAGAAATCGAGGGAATTCTTCAAATATTATAGGCAGACCTATAGTGATTTTTGTGTTTTTCATAATAACTCGTGCAAATGCACATGGTAAGCATAATATTGTGATGCGGAACTGATGATGAAGAGCACATATGGCCACCAGAACTGCTCAATACTACGTACAAACACAATGCGTGGCTGACGGGCAGGCAACGCATAGCCTAAGCCGGTTGACCTAGAGCCATGAAACTTTGTACAGAGGTTCCTTACTAGCGTGGGGTAGCACTGAGATGGGATTTGACAAAATTAAGTCCCCCAAGGGGGGGGGGGGGGCATAATGGTTTACAGTTTGTATTAAACTCAATCTAGTCAAATAGGGTTTGTGGAAGTCGGTTTTTTCTAAAGTTTACTTTTTGTTTCAATTATAATATTTAAATAATATTATGTTAAGGTATAATTTACATACCCTATAAGCAACTACATACTACCGTGATTATCCATAATTCATATTAGCTTAAGAAAACGCTTAATAATTTATCTCATACACGCAGAAAATATCAATTATATTTTTATCACTCGATTATTGTTTGTTAATCAGTATTGCAAAGGGATACAGAGGCAGGATATTTTATTTATTATAGCTATCCAAGTTGCAGTTGATTAAGACATAAAACTGCCTCAGAATATTGCCCCCAGCTTTTGCTTTATTTTGGAATATTAATCTGCTGATCATATAATCTTAGTATTTATTTGTTTGACATTTAGTACCTACATCTACATCATTTGCGTAGGTGCTGCCGGCTACACGAGATTGGACAATTATAAACCAAAGCATGCTTCAGGCCAATATGACATCAAAACCCTGAAATCTAAATAAGTAGACCAAAATAAAATAAAAAACTAACAAATAAAAAAAAAATATGTTGTAGTCTCAGAAATATGGTCCATTCATTAGATAAATAAATAATTAGTGACTGTAACAAAACATATATAACGAATACCTACAACATCCGCGGAGGCGGGGGGAGTAGGTTCATAGATTTTATCTTCGTTGATATGATCGAAGTTCGTTGCGTAACGCATTGGACATATTGGGACTTCTGGAAGCAGGCCCTGTGTTTACTTCTTTATAAACTGACATACACACATGTGTTCACATTTTTCCTGAAAAGTGGTAGGAACAGACTAAAGACCTCTACTTGCTAACTAAACTAAAATACAGGATGGCTATTGGGTCGTGACTCTAACATATTGTTTCTCGCTCGGTAAATGATTGCTATTTCAGCTATTAAACTAGTATTTGAATAATCACAACTATGCGTTAGTAATTTAATAAATTAATTTTACTATCCTTATTAATTCTGAATGTTTGGTCGCCTTTTCAATTCATGTTAGAACCTTTTCCAAATAAACTAATCAGAGTAAGAAGTGTCAAAATCAAAGGCCATAAACAATTTATGACAAAGTCAAAAGACAGAATTGCGCTTGTAGAGTGTGTAGGGTGACCAACTGACCCTGAAACAAAATAGGACACACATTTCATTTTTTTAACCAAAAAAAATGATGATTAAGCGAGCATACTGCTGCATAACATTCCTAACCAATAGGCAACTTTGTTGCTACGCGAACCCGCAGTCACCCTGTATAAATGTTTTCACGTTAGAACCAAATTAGTGGCGCGATTAAGATTCTTTGAAAACCCATTTGTCACTTGTTTATGGTATCCGTATCCGTAATTAATCACGCCATATTGATCTCTAATCACTATTAATTGTGTGCGTTTAAATACCTAATGGGTTTCGTGAAACATTCCGGGATGATAGTTTTCTTGGCGATCAACTACGGTTAGTGCTCCATACAATTTATAGAGTTGATGAATCAAAGTGTACTCGAGTTTAAAGCGTTATCTCGCGATCGAGCTAATGTAATGACACTATTCCTCAGATTGTTGGATCGTGCATATTTTGTTGATACAATGTGACAAAACAAAATGAGACTCTCAGAAAACGTAGAGTGGGTCACCCATCTAAAAAATCTTACCTTCCTACACAGCAGCTGTAATAAACATTTGAAATGATAAGCCAAAGATGGCGATGGATGATTTAGTGGATCGCTGAAGCGATCTGCATATAAGGGATCCCAAAAATAAAAGTAGTACTTTCATTGTAATACGCAATGTTCTATTGCTATTAAAATGTGGCAGGCGTTTGTTAGTGTCCTCAAATTCCGACAAATTAAAAGGCCATCTTTCCTTTAGATTCAAAAGAAGTCCAAGTCTCAAGCTCAAGTTGCGGCCGAAGCAACAGCGCGCGCGCGCATTACACAATTTGTCCGCCTGCACTTTTTGCCCGCGCTCGGTAATTGGCGCTCACCTGCCCACAACTTTGCAAAACTGGCAACACAGCGCGCCAACCAAATATGGCGGCCAGACATTTCGCTTTTTAGGACTATTTGACAAATGTGTAATTATTTATTTAATATCGTCCGGGCCGCGACGTATTTGGGCACAATTGGCATACCACTTTTTGCGATTTTCGATTGCGTCCTCCTTATGGCCTGTTTGACGGGAGGATAAAATACAACGGGTTTGCTTTATGCGAATGGACATTACGCGAACATTGTCAGCACGCTCTGGACAATTTCGCGATCACCCTAATTAAGTTTTGAATAACAAATAATTGCATCGTCATATTTGGCTAAACCACTTTTGTTAACATCCAACAAGAAAATGTTACCTTGTAGGTTTCACCGTTGAGGAGAACCAAGTCAATTAATTGCTATAATTTAATTTGACATTTCCGACTTTTATATTAGTGTACCGCTTAAAATTGACATCTGCGATACTGGAGCTCTCATTTCTAGAGCGAAAGAAAGTGACAGACTGACAACACTAAGTGTCCGTCAAATTGTAGTGAGGTACTACTGATATTTACACGTCTTTAGGGGTCGGTCTCTAACGGTCTTGAAAACAATATAGAATAGAATAGAATACAATAGACGTTTATTGCATTAAAATTTTATAGGCTACACGATACATCCCACAAAACCAAATGTTAGTATGGTGTGTCTGTGTGTCGGGAGTCGCACTTCATAATTAACTTAGATTAACTATCTGATACGCTATACAAAGCTAAGTAGGAACAAGTTGTTGATACAGAAAGGTCGAATATAATTTCTATGCAAATTAGTAACTTTTGTATGACTACATGTGTTATTTGACTAATGCATAAAGTGACAACTATATAGTGGGCCTAGAACTTACATCTACCAAAGCATAAAGTGACTAGAGCCGAAACTGCCTACAATGAATTTAGACTATAGGTGTCTTTTGTTTTCAAATGAACATTCGGTACGAAATGATAACACGAATACGAACGTGAACAAAATATGTATTATCTATTCAAACAAATGAAAATTATCAAAAATGTCTTCTGAACATAAGAGCTTATTACATTACGTTGTCGGCAGGGCACGATTTGTATAGACGTCTCACTCTGATGGAACGACTAGAAAGAGACAGTGAGTCAGACAGGGCCCTGCCGACAGCGTAGTCTAATAGGCCCAATAACTACAACATACCTAACCTAATATTAATGTAACACATGTAACATCATGACTTGGTTCTTGACCGTTATTTTTTAAAGTATGTGTCTAAATAATACTATTGAATACATCTGATGCCCTGGTACTTTAAGGCATCCCACTGGGTGCTCAACGGAACTTCTGCCACGGAACTACAGACGAGCTTGGTAAAACACAACTATTATTTTTCATGTTGTTTCCGAACGAATACTAACAAGAACTTTTCTTTTGTGTAAACTATAAATAACACAGTATAAAAAAGTTGAAGACTTAAAATCAGCCCACTGATATCGAAGAGTCCACATTAGCCCACTAATGGGACCTGCACTCGTGGAAAGTAGCAACTTGTTTACACTCTGGTATCCATAATTGCTGCTCCGTATATGGCAACACCAGCATTCACGCCGCGTTTCGCGCCAGGAGCAGTTTCTTCCATCAGAGAAAACTGCGGAGTATACAGGGTGTTCGAGAAAAGTGCAATAAGGGGACATGATTCTGAACATCTTTCACTGTGACAGTGACATGATCACAGCAATTTCTTTTTATCTTGCACTGTATGCATACATACATGTATTTTGGTATGTCTGTATGTCTAATGTATGTTCGCGTCAAATCCATCGCTTGAATAAGACCCACTTCTCTTTATCCGATTGAGCTGAAATTTTGCATACGTATGTAAGTTGGATGACAATGCAATATTTGTCTAACTTGGAGCTGATCTGATGATGGAGACGGAAGACGGCCATGGGAACTCTGTCATAAATCATTGCAAGCCCGTCGAATTCGGGCTTGTTCGATTCGTCTTGTCTTGACCAATACTTTGGTCCTAGAATATTTTTTTAAACATGGAGCTGACTTGATGCTGGATCTGGAAGGTGGCCAGAGGAACTCTATAATAAAACGACGCGAACCCATCATGCATGTTTGTGCTCGTTTGATTCGTCTTGACAAATAATTTTATCCTAGAATGTTTTGTAATGACATGGAGCTGATTACATGCTGCAGTCGGAAGGTGATCAAGGGAACTCTGTTACCAAATGACGCAGCCCTATCGAGTTTGGGCTCATTTGATTCGTCTTGACTATTACGTTGGTCCCGGATGAGGTCTAGGGACTGATGATGATGGAGCCGGAAGGGAACTATGGGAAATCGATTACTAAAAATTAAAAAGGAGAAAAACTAAAAAGGAGAAAACAAAATTTCTATTGAATCAAATGCGTCAATTTATTACATTATTATTATTGTATGACATAAAAGTCTGTTGCGGGATTTACTAGTTTGTGTAATAGGTAGGTACCTGCCTACCTAATTAAATCTCGCAACAAGCTTTCATATCATTTAATAGTGTTATGTAATAAATTGACGCGTTTGATAAAAAATTCTCCTTTTAGGGCATTTAAATAAAAGCTTTGTTTAATATTTTTTTACTTTTAATTTATTAACTTTTTCATTCATGCCATTTGATTATTTTTTGAGACAACATCAATATTTTTAAGCTAAGCGTACCTACTTATGTTTGATTGTTGTTGCTTTATCGGAGATTTTTGTAAGAATGGGTGTGATTATCCTAAACATAAAATATTAATGATTTCAAAAATTTCTATTTTCCCCTTACAGGTTACGGACGTGAACTTAATTTTATAAAAAAAAGTTTCGATGTAAGGCAGTGGCGCGATACGACATCGAGAAACCTAGACAATATTAGGGGTATGATTATCTCGCATTCAATATACGGATATCGACACCTATATCGAGTTATTCCCATACAAAGTCACTCGATAAAGGTGTAGATGACGTTTACCGAATGCACGAGAATCATACCCCAGGACCAGTCAGGTCAGGCCCGTGCACGCGAAAATAAGTTCTACAAAAATGACAAAAAATCCCACCGGAAACATCTAACAGTTTGCTGATCTAAGAATCGTCAGAATGGGCTGCTAACAAGAAAATAACGAGCTAGTAGTAGCCATTGCATTATTAATGGCGTTTCAATTACAGGAGGGATGTGCCCGGTGATATTTCTTTATTTCTTTACTTTATTGCACAGAAAACATAATACAGACACTTAATATTAGAAAAAACATGTACAACGGCGAGCTTATCTCTAATAAGAGATCTCTTCCAGCAAACCTAGGATATTACATAAAATTAATCTAAAAATATCAAGTGTGAGTTAGACTCTTACGGTGAGGGTTCCGCAGTTATCTGACAAAGAAAATGCACTAAAAACCCCTCTCATGTAATGAGGGCCTGGACATTTTTATGGTTCCGTACCCGAAGGGTGCCAAACGGGACCCTATTACTGAGACTTCGCTGTCCGTCTGTCCGTCCGTCCGTCCGTCTGTCACCAGGCTGTATCTCATGAACCGTGATAGCTAGACAGTTGAAATTTTCACAGATGATGTATTTCTGTTGCCGCTATAACAATAAATACTAAAAATCAAAAGAAATTTAATATTAAGGGGGGCTCCCATACAACAAACGTGATTTTTTTGCTCATTTTTGCTCGATATTGATAATGGTAGCAGGTAGACGCTTAAAATGTTCACAATATATTGAGTATATTATTTACTTAAAAAATAAATAATTAAATTAAAATTAAATTAATATTTAGGGGGGGCTCCCATACATTTTTTTTGCGGTTTTTTATACATAATGGCACGGAACCCTTCGTGCGCGAGTCCGACTCGCACTTGGCCGGTTATTTAAAAAACGTAAGATGCACGTTGTAACGGCAACAGAAACACTTGCACGTGGAAAGTAACTAAACGTTACGAGGTGTAATGTAACATGTTACACAGAGAGCATTCATGCAGTCAGTACGTAGTATTACGGGGAAACCAGCGAGCAACGAGCGTAAACTGTTCCTGCTCGATGCTCAACATGCTCGATGCGAATGTTAAAGTGCGTACTGACTGACGTTAAGGTGCGTACTGACTGACGTTACGTTACGCATTGAACAGCGAGCATTACAGGTTACACAGCAAGCTGTCATGCACTCAGTACGTAGTATTACGGGGAAACCAGCGAGCAACGAGCGTAAACTGTTCCTGCTCGATGCTCAACATGCTCGATGCGAATGTTAAAGTGCGTACTGACTGACGTTAAGGTGCGAACTGACTGACGTTAGTTACGCGTAACATAGCAAGCATTTAGATGCGTACTGACTGACGTTAAGGTGCGTACTGACTGACGTTACGTTACGCATTGAACAGCGAGCATTACAGGTTACACAGCGAGCAGTCTTGCAGTCAGTGGATACGTAGTGTTACGGGGAAACCAGCGAGCAACGAGCGTAAACTGTTCCTGGCTTCCTGCTCGCTCGATGTTCAACATGTCATGTTGCTCGCTGTGTAACGCGTAACGTAACGTCAGTCAGTACGCACCTTTACATTACACCTCGTAACGTTGGTCACTGGTCAGTTTCCAAATTAATGTTCGGCCACCTTCATGACATGACACAGCCCCCTGATGGCGAGAGGCTTAGTAATAGGGTTCCTTTGACACTCTCCGAGTACGAAACCCTAAAAAACGGCTAACAAGAATAATTGCAGCCCATGAATGTACCCACCGAGAGGCACAGGATACGTGACCAAAAAAATAAACTGTGGGAGTTTCTGCCCTTCTTTTCACAGAGTGGTCTAACGTAGAGGAGACAAAAAAAGTGTTCTAAGTTTTGTAATAAACGGGATGGAACACACTTATGGCCCCTGGAGGGAAAGTACCTTAAATCCTTTAGCTCACTTTACCTACAGGAAATATGCTTTTATTTTTAACGCGAAACATTACTGCATTCTAAGATATATTTTTCAATTCGCTTGTCTCGATCCGACAATTGAACCATTTCAAAATTTAAAAAATTAAGTCGATGCAGTCAATCAATGTTACAGATGAAATTACTATAAGAATAATAAGAAACACAAGGTCTTAAACTCGTCTGTCGTACGAGATATCCATAAATCGAATATTTTGTACACAAGTTCTTTGATTAACATTACCTAGAACTGAAGTAACCGTTCCCTTTTCAAACTTTTCATCAGAACAGGACGCCCCGCCTCTTAGAACTTGTGTCTAAATATTCGATTTTATTGGTCGATTTTATTGGATATCTGGTACGATATATGAGTATAAGACCTAACTAATGTTTCTTGGATTTTTTTTTCTGTAACATTGACTGCAACAACTAGGTAGTAAAAAAAACAGGGTCCCGTTTGGCACCCTTCGGGTACGGAACCCTTATTGTTGTACACATGGGTCTACCCCCGCTCAGCTATCAACCTCTCTCATCGAAACTTGGTTTGCTGGAAGAGATCTCTTTTTAGAGATAAGCTCGCCATTGTACACTTTTATTACCTACCATGATTTGTTAACTATTTTTTTTGTGTGCAATAAAGAAATTATGAAATTATGAACCCTAAAAACAGACTTTGCAATTAGTAGGCTCATAATATGGACAAAGATATGTAGAGGTAATAAAATTACATATTACTACTCAAAGTAGTACCAGTTTTGATAAATATTTACCTAACTGCAGAATGCCATATCATATACAAGGTGTTGAATGAATTAACGCAAAATGAGAAACTACTTTGTAAGGGACATCATTCTGAGCAACTTTTAACCGATTTGATCAGAGCGATTATTTTTCACTTCCCAGAACATTTTGGCCTGAGTGGAGCAGCTGATTTGTATGGAGAAGTGAAAAAAAAGTTGCTCTTTACAGGCGATTATTTATTTCTTTATAAAATGCATATTTGTTAGACACGCTTGTTGGATACCGAATGCGAAGCAAAATATATATTGTTTATAACTTAATATCAGAAGTAACTTATATTATAAATCCATTTTCACTGAGCCACTATCGCATTGTTGTTTATGCATTACACTAACGTTACGGTTGTGGCAACGCTACCGTGTTATAATCGAGCGCAGTCGCGTCGAATTCGATTCCTGCTCGATACAGAGCGCTTGTATTCGATTGGTTGGTGACGATTCACGTAATTGCCACAAATATCCGAACGATTGGATTCGCGTTAGGCTCTATTGTGAATTATCGATTATTTTAATTATCGTGCCTTTTATTGATTTTAAAGGACCAAGTTTACACGTGACTGCGTTTTGCGTTCAAAGTTTAATTTCATTATGGATTAAAAAGTCTACCTTCAGTGATAAGAAGTGGGTTGATTAAATAAATACATGGGTGCTTTAAAGTGTCAGTGTCAAAGCCAAAGTAATGAAATATATTTTTTACACATATATTATAGTTCAAGTTCAAGTTTATTTATTGCTTTCCATAGTATATCATCTACATGATTGGCTGCTGAAATAGCACTAAAAGATCATAATGCTCCATAAGTCCATACAGAAACTATAAGAAACTGTTTTTCGATTATATTGAGATTTAATCAATAAAATAATATTTCTACTTAATTTGATGATAAAAAATAATATTTAATTAAAATATCACCTACTATAGAACTGACTACCGGTAATTTAAAAATTAACACCTATCAATTCAAAGGGCAATTTTTCTTGTCAAAATAGGGGTTTCAAGTCATCACTAATGGTTTTAGTCGAGGCAAAAAAACGCTGCATGCTATTTAATTATCGTAATGATAAACGATGTGTTGTCAGCGACATCTAGCGTCGGTAGTCGGTGAACAGTTATTAATGATTGTTGACGGACTCGCAACGCTTGTGCGCGCAGGATCTGTGGGCATGCGCTTGCGTCTAATTATTATGATGCTCGGGATTCGGGTGAAACATGATGTCAACATATGTTGAGAGATTTGTAAATTGAGAAATTCATTTTTCGGTCAGCGGACCTTCTTGGTAAACAAGATAATTATGCTGATAACAATTCTGGAGAAATTGAGGGCTGTGAAAAAAAAAAAATAATAAATATTGGTTACTTATATTTACAGTGTTTAGTAGGGTTGGCTTTTTTAAAATAAAATCTCTTTATCTTTATTCTTTCTAACTGTCTTTCAAATTAACGCAAACGAGGAAGGCAAACAAACAAAAATGCAGTTTGTGCTAATGAGTAAACTGTTTTGAATACAAAAGGAAAGGTTTTTGACTCTTTGACCCATAAATTGGAACACAGGTACGGAAGTGGTTGACGAAAAAATACAAATTTGAATCTAAATACGATTGAAAATAATTAGACTGGCAAATGACTCGAATCGATTTATTTGTTGTTGACAACGCAGGTCATTTAGGTTGAATTATCCAAAAAAAAAAGCGGATGAAATGAGGTTTTCAATCCGCATTTATTTTTTGTGCAATTCTTTGAAGGGCGTGTAAAATAATAATTAAAGAACAATAATTAGGTAAAAGTGCACGATACTCATTCATTGTCACTTTACCATAATTAAATCATTAAATGTTCCTGTCTATGTTATTCGATATTGATTTCGGATACTAAGTTGCAATTAAAACTGCATATTATAAAATAAATAAATATTTCTAATAGCAATAGGTTTCTAAAGACATCTTGTGGAATGGAGGAGTTTATTTAAGTAACACGGGCTAGTTACATTAATCAAGCACGGCAAGGATAATACCTAGCTTGTCAGCAAGGGACCCACTAAACATGGCCGAGTTTTATTCATATTGCGTGTAAACTCCAGCGGGTGTTAAAAGCATGCTGCAAGACGGCCTACGTTATTAAAATTTTATAACTTTAACAAGACAATAGTTAGAAGATTTGTAAGTAGTGCAGTCTGAAATTTCTTCATTCAGATTCTAAATTCACAAAACAGTAACCAGTGCTTTGTCTGTCTAAATCACGTTTATCCACAACTCCGACAGAAACGGCTCCGAGTCCAGATTTGCAAGCTCAGTCCAATAAGAATTTTCATCCAACAACTTACTGTTCGGTGAGCCACCTCTAAACATCGGGTTTGGCGCCATCCAGGGGAAGGCTCCGAAGGGCCAGGAGGTGGGAGGGTGGCCTCCTTGGTAAAGCCTCGGTAGGAGCGGCTGCGGGACGACGACTCCTCGCGGCTCCTCTTCCGATTCGTTGGTGTTGTCACCAATGTTGGATTCCACGTCTTCGATGTCAACATCGCTGTCATCCGTTTCTAGCGCAGCGTCGGTGCTTTCAGCGTCGTTGCTGCCGGCGTCCGCTGGTACTTCAGTCTTAGAGCCGAGCAAGGAGTCTACACTGAAGGAGATCTTGCCCTTCCCGCCGCCGCCGCCGGTGTCCGCGGCGGTCTCCGCACGATCCTCGATCGTCGTCTTCATTTCATCTACTCATTTTATGACAGTCTGCTTTCCCGACGGATAAACTCTAACGACCGGATACACTCACGTCATATTCCGGTTTGCGGTTTGAGTCGTTGATTTATTTTTAAAATTAATTGAATTTCGGTCTGACTCATCTAATTGCAAGCCAAACTAATTACGTACGTAAGTATTTGGCTACGCACGTGTTGATTTGAATATTTTCGTTTGTTTTCGCAAATGACTCATTGTAAAATAAAAATATCTTTGACTTTCTAGTTAACATTTCAAAGTTCGATATTTGCATTCGATTTGCATAGCCGAAAGCGTTGTCCGTGTACAAACATGCTAATTGAGTGCCACTGTGTAAACAAATTCTTGGATGCCAGTCAGCACAGTTCTAATACGAATACAGCAAAGTAATTAGCACATCACTATTTTAATATTCGAATGCGGCTGGGATGCGTTTCGATCTCGCGTGGAAATCCCGAATCGCGCGGTCCGCGAAATGATTCGCGTGGAAGCGCGGAGAAAATCGCGCTTACATTGGGAGCGCGAACCGCGGTCGCGACCCGCCTCTCCTCTCCGAGCGAGACGCAGCTACCGACCAAGGAATTTTAATAAGCGGCGCGGAGCGAAAGAGACAACGTCATCGCTCGACATGTGTGTAAACGCGATATCAAGGAGGCGGGGCCCGTCGCGCTCAAATTGATAGTCTCTGCGGAATACGCCTTATAAATTAAATCAGACCTGTTCTGAACTACACTCCCTCTTTATACCGATAGAGTCGAGTGTTTCATGTTCGGCGAGCGTGTGAAAGGACGTTTCGGTTTTACGGGTGTCGGATTGCAGTGGCTATTGTGTTGAATGAAAAAGGAGTAAATAGACGGGTGCTGTAGGCGGCGTAGAGGGGACTTTACGATTTAATTATTCGCGAATGCGGAGGCATTTTGTAGCGAGCTAATGTCTCATTGTCTCATTAATATCTCGGGTTCTCGAGCGGGCCGGCCATGTTGATTTGTTTATGACACGGGGCCCATAGGTGAGAACTGCTACTGTTTCAGTTTTGTTAAGTTGTCACTGCTGCGTTGCTTCGTGCAGCGGAAATTGAGATTGAAAACGTTTTCCACGCTGCGAGACGTCTTTGTTAGGACGTTTGTAGGGAAATCTTGGCGCGATTGACGTTCTATGTTCAACTTGTGGAGGTAGTAGCTTGTAGGGGTGAATTGAGTTTGTAACTACATATGTCGTATGGTATGAGTATCAAAAGAAAGTTTTCCTGTTCATGTTAAACAATAAGAGACATCCTCTATATGGTGTTGTATTCATTTGTTGATATCCTACACGTTAGATGAAATAAATGCACAATAAACAGGTGTTTGTGATATTGTGATTAAATGACAAACATTCAAGAATGACTACATTATTAAAACAGCATGGTTATGAATATATATATTTTTTCATCTGTAAATTTAAATTTACAGCATGACGTGAGGAGACGTAGAAATAAAACAATAATCGTTTTTTAAAACGTTTACGTAAAGCATATACAAAATTAACAAAATATCTATATCTATCAAAGTGAATAGTATAACATTTTACTAACAGATTAAACGTCTAACTACAGTATCAAACAAACAGCCCATTACCGCATCACTTTTAACATCAGCTAATCACATTTCCACAGTATAAATCACAGAACCAAATACAACAGCAATACCCAACCTTACCGCCCTGATAATAAATACTACTAAATATGAAAGGTCCTGACCCCACCCAATTAATGCAATTTAATCGCACAGAGAGATTACAGGGTGCCTTAATTGAAAGAGTGTAATGTCAAAAGAGACGCGTTATCTGGGAATGACAAAATATCAACTAACATGGATGAAAATCGCGCAAAAATAACCCTTAAAGATAACTACCCTGAGGTTGTAATTCAAGAAATCTGGTATATCAAAAGGGATGGGGGTCTATGCAGCTTCATTTTATCTATTCAATGGAATGTAGGGTGGCTCGGATTTTCGAGATAAGCGGGTATTTAGAATTTACGCTAAATCGATTTTCGGGTATCGGGTAGTTATGACTCCGTTGTTATTGTTACGTTGTCGCCTGTTTCGTTTACCCCGGGCGTTTATATCGTTGAAATAAATTTTAGTAAATTATGGAGCTAGCGTGGTGGAGTATGGCTCAATCTTATTGTATCCGAATAAAGGCTTGTGCCCCTAACATAACATATATTGCGGACATAACAGGCGATTTTACTTTTTGCGAGATTTGCTTGATTTGTATAATTCCAAGTAATAAGAACCCATTATAAGTTTGCGTTTGCGGGCGTTTGGCAAACATTGGCAAGTATGTAAATGAATCAGAATTTTACTATTTTATTGTTACTCCTATGTAATATGTATGAGTGAACGTGAATGTGATACATGAAATTGTTCCATAAATCCATAATATTTACTTACTAATTCCACTGTACTTTCAGAATTAATCTCAGTCTACTTGAAAAGCTTAACTCAGATTTTAAAGAATGCATAGATTTTCCTAAATTCCTTTCTACCATTACGTATGAATAAATGTCGAAGCTCGCCTTTACAAAACATCTATTAAACAAAGAATTAATTAAACAATCTAATTCCCCCGACAGAAAGATCATAACATAAAGAAAACATCATAATATTCTGTAGGCATCATAACCATTATAATTTTTAATTAAAAAGCTCGGCGTGTCAGGCAATAAACCAAACAAAAAGAACTAGAATATGAATTCAGAGAAGCTTCTGCAATCCTAGAGCGCCGCAATAAAAGTTAAGATACGACCTTTTATGAAAGACCCCTCAAGTGGTCCTCGTAAGAAAAGGGCTTAACTGAAATTTATTCCGAAATAATACGGGGCGAAGGCGGTCTTTTAAAAATAACGACTTTCATATTCCCGAGTGCCGCGGACAATTTAGCGCGCAGATGAGGGATTTTTTTTCTTTTATTTTTTTATTAAAAAATCACGGGATGATAATAAGTTGGGTGGATGTCCGCGACCCGCCCACTCTGTGCGAAATGAGTTTTCTGTAAGCGACTTTTTTCAGCTATCTACAGGCTGTTTGTTTTTCTCAGTGCAAATACCTTCTTTTATTTTCAGTTGTCATAATGTTTATTTTGCAATATATCAATTCTAAGTTATTAAAAGCTTCAGGCAAAAAGTCCACTTGTCATTCTTTGTCAATTTGTACTTACGTCGATTTGTAGGACGGAGTCATTCATTGGCCTCAAAGTACACTCCGAGCTACAGCTGTACTTTACAAAGATTAAAGCAATGAACAAATTGCAAAGCACTGCAAAGGACAATGGGCAAAAATGTATGGAGCTTGGTCCAAATTTCCACCACCAATGAGACCTATGTCATAAAAAGGATCACTGCTTACTAAATCATTATAAGAAGACCGCATCCAAAAATATTCACTCAGTAAAAAGTTATGACCAAATGAAAAAGGTACGATTTTTTTCATTTTTCTTGTATATACGTTTCATTATTCCACTCTACCTTCTAAACTAATCGACCGATTTAGATGTTTCAGTTATCATTGTAATGTATTCGTTATCATGGGTGACATAAGCTATATGACACTAAAATGGCGGCCTCAAAATGTCAAAAAAATCGAATCCTATAATGTGGGGTATCAAATGAAAGGTCTTAATAAGCCCTTTCTACCTATCTATACAATGCTTACCCACAACCAACCCCACAAAAAATAAGGGCCCGCCGGCTACCAACACTAGACTTGATTTTAGCTTTTTCGTTACTTTGCAGTGGGGTCTTTATTTTAAAATAACACAAAAATGTTTTACAATGTTTTTATTAAATATCTTCATCAACAATAATATTATCAAGATTTACAGACGGAAGTAGAATTGTGGGTTGGTGTCTCGCCCATCCAAAATACCAAATAATTACGTATTAAAACAGTACGTACTTAGAGCAAGCTAACGAACGACTGCGCGGGACACATGCATTGACTGGATCAGGTAGTTAGATCAAAACCTGTTTTCGTCGTCGTCGGCGCAGCGTATTGTATCCTAAGTGCGAAAGAGACAAAACTAGCGCTATCACCTACTCGCACGATGCTAGCAATCCTCAAATTCCGAAATAAAAAAAATATTTAACAAATAGTTTTAGCGCGATATCGAACCATTTCGTATTACATTTTTTAAGCGCGTTTACGTTTTTTTTTTTGTGGACTGTTTGAGCGCATTATGAGTAACAGGGAGAATGAATCATCGTTGCTACCATGTTGTTACTGCTTAAAGAGCGGATAACTGCAAAAAAAATAAAAAATAAACGGATAAATAATTAAGAAAAAAATGAAAAAATACGTATTTTAACATAGTCATAACTTTTTACTGAGTGAATATATTTTATTCGCCTAGTAGTGAAAATTGTTTGGTATTTAACAGACTTTAAGCCTGCATAGCTCTCGACAGTGGTGGAAATTTGGACCACTTTTGCCCATTGTCCATTAGATTAATATTTGTTTATTACTATGTTCTTTGTAAAGAACAAAATATAGATAAGAGATTGAAAAAATACCCATTCGCGATATAACCCGTACCAATATTCCACACCCTGTATAACCCAGGGTGGTAGAAAAGCGGTAGAAGAGCAATAAAACGTGCGTCGCTCCCGCTCTGTCACATCGCGCCATTTCCGCGTTTAATATGCGGCAATCGCCACTTTTGCTTTCGCCCCGCTTTCCCGCTTTTTCTCGCCACCTATTTATATGGCGGAATATTTTATTCTCGCAGTCTAATTAGAGGGGAAAGGTTTTCCAGAATTTTCGCTACAGTCGGCACAAAATGGAAAAATACAAAGGCGCAAAACTAAACTAGCCTGGCCTTTATAGAGAACATTTTATAATGAACAAATTTTAATCACATTACTTATACTAGGTTATCCCGTGAAGTTAAACCGTAAACTAATTATTACATTTGGAGTTAATTTTTGGCGGTTCCTTTTGGTGTTTCTCGCTGTTTTAAGAGAAAACATTTCATTTCATTGAATAGCCTTATTGAACGTCTAATCTAAGTTATAACGAAACTAAGGCACGAAAATAGGTTTTTTCATATTCATATCCTTTATTGCACAGTAACTTAATAATAAAACTTAAATAACAAATAGTGCGCAAAGGCGAGATTATCTCTTAAGAGAGATTTCTACCAGCAAACCTAGGCAGGACAGGAAAGCTGGTGCTGATAGGATAGTCCTAGTACGCTAGTACTATTACTTATTCTGTGGTCCTAGTGCACAAAGATAAAAATAAACTGGATAAAACTACTTATACTTGCTATTGATGTATTAATTAAATAATTAATAGGTACCTATCTACAACCTAAAACAAAGATAATCAAATAAAATAAAAAATTGCTATGTAATAATAAAATAATTAAAAATTAGTTTTTATTTTAAATGATTAGGTTGAAAGATACATTTGAGATCTTGAAATATTAAGTGTATTTTATTAAAAATAAGTATGTCATGCATGATACTTCGTACGCCTCATAGGAACGAACAAGTTATATTTTTACCCGACTGCCTTCAGAAGGGAGGGTTATGTTTTGCGAATGTATGTATGTATGTATGTAGATTTCTATGTTCCCTGCTAAAGCCTTAACAGCTTGAAAGAATTGAAAGTTTGAGGTGTCGTTGGATTCGTATTGATAACGCGAGTGACACTGGGTACATTATAAACAACAGAACAACACCACACACAACACAAACACACAAACCCTCACACACACACAACACACACACACACACACACACACACCCCCTCACATACATAACATACCTTTATTTGTTAACTTCAAAATAATTAAAAATGTTTACATAGGTACTAACTGTACGCTAGAATCTTAAGAGAAGTTGCGAGTCATTCCCAACACAAGTACTTATATTCTTATTACTTACTGGGAAGTCTTGTTTTGTGTTTTTAACAGTTTATAAGAAATAAACAACTTTTTAGAACACAGAATGGCAGATTTTAGACGAAATATTGTGAGATCTAAAAAAAAAAATAACACCAAATCTATCAAAATTAAGGGATTTTAATAGCGATTCCAAATATACCTATAACTTGCAGTTTTAATTTGAATGAAAAGGTAAAACTTTTAACGAAAATCACTATCAGCGCATACAGAAATCCAACGAAGGGCGAAGGGGGATGGACTGGGTGTGTAGACATAGACATAGACATACGTATTCACTGAAGGAAACATGGGTACATCAACAGGTACCGTCACTCTTCGGTGTATTTCCTTAAACTTAAATATAAATAACATAGTAATAGGTTATCTTATAAACTAAAAAGTATGAAACAAACAAATCTACAAAACACTGTATCAACCATGTAGAAATGTAGGTAAAATTACTAGATCAATATTTTGGGTTTGGGTTATTTATTACTTAGTTGGTCCCCGCCTGCAATATTTTAAGAACACACAAAATTTATCATCATCATCATCATCCTCAGCCCACATCGACCCACTGCTGGGCATAGGCCTCTTCTCTATAGCGCCAATCTTCCCGGTCTCGTGCCAATCGCACCCAGTGGGATCCCGACGACTTGACAATATCGTCGGACCATATTTATAGACAAAATTTATAGAGCTTGATTATTCCTTTTTACCCGACTGCCTTTAGAAGGGAGGGTTATGTTTTAGTAGTTATTTTTTGCAGACGGGTTTTCTGGTTAAATTTTAAATTAATTTTTCAAGTTTTTATATAAATTCATGAGCCTAAACAAACTGCCATGACCATACCAGTACCTACCCTTTACTGTAGAACTACTCCAAACAATATAAACACAAAAGAACCTCTCAGCAGATGCTTAGAATCTTATCACGTTTTAATGCCGTAAATAATTTGATTAGTCGCGTATTTATCAACATAAAAACCGTCGTTTAGAAAAACGTCACCCATTCACATCCATTCAAAAATCTTTTCAAGAGTTGAGAGTCAGGTAAACGCACCAGTGGCGAACGCTTTGAGAAATGATTTGGGACAACCGTTTAAAAGCCACTAATGTTATCTAACAATCTTCACGGTAAAGAAGACGTCATTTTTGATATGTCTCCTGTAATTTTATTGAACTTTATTGCCACTTTTTCTTTAGAGTTCTTTGTACACAGTTTGATATTAAAGGTGTAGATGTCCTTTCTATACGACAAAAGATTTTTTGCGCCAAATCTCGAGCACGCGTTAAAATTGACTCCTTCAATAGGATTCCAGAATTCAAGGTACTGGATTATCTTGTTCTCGTTTTGTATAAATATTTATGGTACATTAATTTTGATGTGTGAATGAAAAGACATTTAATTCTCATTCAGTCTTTGTTAATGTCCAGCAAATAAATAGCGCGAAAAGATTCCGAAAACGTTGGTGCCCGATAATGAACAAGATTGATGAGAAAATAAAAGAAAAGTGAAGTGTATTTGTCCACTTACCTTTGCGTACAAATAATCGTGAGACCACACACAGAGTTACCGTAGATGCATGGCCAGTAAAAGGTGCTAATGCGAAAAGAACACAGTGTTCCATTTTTGAAAAACAAACAAACTGCCATAATCTTCACAAAGTTAGGTGGCGATGGCGCCTCCGTTATTTGTAATTTGAAATCGTTACGTGACTATACTCTTTTTTCAAATGTTGCCTATTTGAAGAGATGTTTCTTTAGCACTTAAAGTGGCTAAAGTAACACGATCCTCGAGTTTTTATCTGTCTGGTTAAATGTCGGTTCGTTCTTAGCTGGATTATCAAAATATTAGTGTTTTATCTAAGTATTTAACTGCTTGGTTGTTTTGGGGCAGTGTTTGTTTCGTAGTTTCTAGCACATTAGTAGTGTAAGTTATTCTGTGGTTCTTCTTCAACATAGGCCTAGTTGTTTCGTTTTTATATTTAATAGTAAAGTAAAAAGTAAATCTGGCCCAATATTGTCCTCACCGAGGGCTACAGGCCTTTATCCGGATCTGAGTAAGATTGAGCTCCACCACGCTGGCTCCACACTTAATTATGTACAATGTCAATATCCCAGGTGTCTTTTTATACAGCCATCATATAGTAATTTTCGTACTTAGACTATCTCGTCTACACTACACTACACTTCACTCCACTACACTTTCCTATCCTGCCTAGGTTTGTTGGAACACGCCCCCAATTTTCGCGATACCGAGATCATCTCTATATTCTCTGTGGTCGAGATTCGGTCGGGAAAACGAATATCTCCGTCAATAACGATCTCGATTCATATATATTCCGACCGAAAAAAGGTCGAGATATCTCGGTTGGTCGTTAGGCTGATTGTGAGAATAGCATTTTTTAAAGATATTCGGTACCTAGCTCGATGCCGATATTTCAAACATGGAGACGACCGCGATAGCGCGAGAACTGGCCCCTATATTACTCTATGTAAATATAGTCACTTTTGGGTACACAATCCATTTTCTGTGCAATAAAGAATGAATTATATATTAAAAAGTAACCTTTTTTCTAATAAGAACATACGGAATTTCAGTGATTCCTAAAATGACATCCACACGAAGAAGCTAATAATGTTGATAAAAACTTAGCTACATTACCAACAAGCCGAGTAAACGTCCCCGTTTTCACCTCATTAACCTAAAGTTAAGGGCCCTATTATGTACTTTATGTATTCCTAAATTACCCATTACTTAATAGGGTAGGCGAGGTAGGGTGAACCACCCTATCCAAAGTAGCTTGACCTCTCTATTATCCCCGTTTGTCTTTTATTTTAGTGTAAAGAGGGGGATGTTTATGAGTTTGGAGAGGTCTATTTTGGTTGGTAATATTATTATCTGGAAGCTAAGGGTGTTTAAAGTGCTTGTGTGATTATTGGGCTGTTCAAATTTAATGTTCAGCGTTGTTCAATCTTGTTCGTTAATATTGTTGAGTGAGTTCGGAAATGGGTAATAGGTTATGGCTTTTGGAGGATAAACGGTGGGAGGTTGTATTTTTTTTAATATTTGACGTCAAAAAAACTTTGTCGGTCGGTCTCAATTAGGTTGCATTTTTAGTAGGTACCTAGTTACAGTACGTACTATTAGTTATTATGTGGTTAAAGTAAACTCGATAAGCTGTACATTGTTTTTCTATCATTATACTTTCTCTCTGTCTGTTTTATGGAGTACAATAAAGAATTACAAAAGTACGAAGTTTTAACTCGATTAATAGATTGAGCTAGTCTTGCGTAATGTCAAGTCTAGCGACGAGTGCTTTTTTAGAGCGGCCACACTGCGGTTTTTAGTATCCTTGGTCATCGTGACATTGATTCTGTAGGATTAAATCCGTCATTCAATAGGATACCAGGCCCCTTTCCATAAACGTTTTGGCGCTTTTATCTGCGGGCTCCATTCTATTATGGCTTTATCACCAATGACATCCTGATTTCATAATTTGCCGGTAATATAAACTAGAATGGTGTTACAACAAGTATCTATATGTTTTTTTTCTGCGCTTTCTCCCATTTTTCTTAGAGTAGACTGACTCTACAATAATATGCGTTGCAAAAACAGATAGCATCTGAGATAGTACCATGATGTGATACGGCCTGAATGGCGCGGCAGAATCCGTATACAGGGTGTCCGTACCCCCGTTTAGGATCGATATTAGAGACCTCCAGATGTCGCAGTAACAATCGAGCGATTCTTCCCTGTGGGCCCTTTGTGTCGCGACAAACGGACAGGCTATTGTCAGGGTGCTCCATTATTGAGTAGTCAATAAACTAGTTGGAGGGTCGCCATGATATAAGGCATACGGCACACCTTGTTTTATTCTTATATTTGAAGTATTTAACGAAATATAAAGTTACGTTATAGCGCCTAAAGGTAACCAAAGGGTTGTTTTCTGTTTGTGAATCCAGGCAAGAAATATCTTGAGTTAAATTAACATAAATAGTGGAATTGATTCGGCTACTATACATAATACTGATTTCCAGTAGATAGTCGTTATAATTCAAACCATTTTGCAATGGTTACATCGACCGATTTGTTTCCAGTCGATTCTCGTTACGCCGCCTTGCCGCGACGACACGTCGACTTCCGCTTCATAGAGCGCTTATTCAGACTCGACGTTCGCGGCAAGGCGGCGTAACGCGAATCGACTACTACGATGACGAATACTGGAAATCAGTATTATGGTATGGTATAGAAAAAAAAATATCGACCCAACCAAGGATTTGCTCGATAGAGTATTTTTCTGAACAACTTTACCATCAAAAGCCTTTAACGCATAGACACCCTACTTCAGAAGCTAAACGGAGAGTCCCAGCATTCATGGCAGTTTTAATGACCGTCTGATAGCCGTTTAAAAAGAAATTTGCTCACTTCTACTACATTAAACATTCATTCATTATTGTGAGTTTGTAACCGCTCTAACGCTTACTGAGCGTTGCAGAATACAAATCTTATTAAGTATGTTTGCACTTAGGTGCAATACTTAAGAGTTATATATTTTACACGTCACACATGATAGTAGATAGTAGTCCTATGGCCAGCAGATAAATTGTCTCACAGAGCATATTGAGATAGACCAATGTGAACAATCTTTACAAGCAACGGCTTTTTGGGGAATGTTTTTCTGTGAGTGATGAAAATAGTTAGATATCATAATACTAATTGAGATTTTACGTATCGATGACCACTGTATACGTTAGTATATGTACGTAGTTTATAATGGAGAGCTTAAGGTGTTGAACTGTATAGCAGTCAATTATAGTGATATGAAACGATACTACTAGGGGTATATTAAAACGATATTGTAAGAATATAAATAGCCCTCTCCTGCGGCTATAAAAAAAACGAAAGTCATAAATCGACCGATGATTCGCTTAAAACTTATTGCTTGTTCCATAATAGGCTATTTAGAACCCTCATAATATCGCCCTAACAGAATAGAGACCCGCACTTCAATACACTGATTGTGAACCTATCTAATGCACTACAAGCGTAACTTTTCAGCCAGTTTGTACCTTGCTAACTCTTATTACGGGGATTTAAATGTGGTTTTTAAACCACACAGTTGCGTCATGAAAATTGTGGACAACAAGTTGTACAAACGTTGAATGATGGACTGGTTGGAAAGCAGCAGAATGATTCGACAATTACATTCGACTGTGAATTTATTGAATGTTATTGTTGAACCGAATTATCTGAGTAGTTGGTAGAATGGTTTCTGAACGGGTGGGGTGGGGCCGCCATTTTGTGGTGAATTTAATGGTGGGAAAGGCTCGTTACGATTTTCTTTTCATAAACATAACTACGTAACTTTGGAGATCAAGAAATCTTAATAAAACTAATTAAATGAGCCCAAAGTCGATGGAATTACAAGTTGTAAGTAAGGTACAGTATAAATACCTACAGTATTCGTTAAAAAATAAGTCTTGACTGACAAAAATAAAAGTAAAAAGTAAAAAGTGTTTATTGGACTCATTTGTAATGGTAAGTACATTTTGTCATATCTAAAGTTTATATTTTCTAAATACACAATAATAATCTGTTGACACCTAAACTAGGTAGAACCTGTACTATAGGTATCAACAACCCCAGCGTTAAGTATACTATTAGTTTGAGAGACACATTTGTACCTGAAGTTAAATGACAGTAGTGAGGATATTCGTATAAAATATGAAGTGAAATATAACACTTTAACACTTTGACTTAGCATAACATATTATAGCATCACGTCCTTTTGTATATTTCTTTAGCGTAAACTATGATAAAGCTCTTCTGTTTTATCAGAATATTTTCTCTTCCAAGGTCTTCGGGCTTATTTCTGAGGAATACTACAAGCCAAACCAAAGAACCAAAAAAGCACAATCTGTCATAATAAGTGGCATATGTAAATGTGTGTCGTATGACATATTTTAATAATCACGACCGTGGGGTTCGGGTTCGGATCCCGGCCGAGTCCATGCTGCATTAAAAGCGATATTTTTCCATGTGATTGTGTAGGGAGACCAAATCCCCAAAGGGAGCCGATGGACAGTTTCATGCAGGAACGGAATCCGTGTGTCGAGATATGTATATATATACCCATATTTGTAATACCCTTTTCAGGGTGCATGTACCCTACATACATTTTCCATCTGTAATCTGTAATGTTACATGTGATATACAAATAAATGAATATGAATATAGTTATAGTAGAGCGAAATCTTAGAAACTAAACTATATATCAAAGACGGATCCACGTCGCCCCTCGACATGTCGGTCACCTGGGGCCAGGGAGCACTTATCCAGTGGAGAGCGCATAGATACATTTTCCTTTGAAACACAACTCACCAATATACGGGCGGCGGGGGACGAGGTAAGAGAGCTGTGATTCGTCAGCCGCTGCGAAACTGTCTGGCGGCCCGTCATCGTACATAGGTTGCGTATGCGAACGTTTGTTGAATACAAAAAACGTTTGGCGAGCCGCATTCCCCCGCAGGCGCGTCAATTGGATTATATAGTCACTGCCTGGGGCATTCTACATGGGCGCAAGCGAGTCGGACTCGCGCTCCGACGAGGATTCAAATTTATTTTTGTAAATAAACAAAAAAGTTACGGTTTTTGGATATTTTCCTTTGCGTGTGCTGTAAGACTTTACTTCGTACTCAATTTCATGATTCTGGGTCAACATGAAGTACCCTATTCTTTTTGATTCCCTTACGAGTCTATGGAAATCCAAGAATGTTACAGTAGATCAGTTACAGTGTTACAAACCACACACCTGAGTAATTAATAAGGATCGGAACTCTAAAAATAGGTTAACTTAGTAGCAATTATTTCACGTAGATTACATACAATGAATTAAACTCGGTCTGATCTGAATTAACAATCAGTTGTCTCTAGCATAAACCGGTCCTAAACAATCAGAGAGTAAACCCCGCATTTAACTCCGGTTTAACTTCGGTTTAACGGTGTTAACTGATCCAATAAACGGCGGGGGGAGACAGCTACTATTTTCCTATTTGAATTTATTAGGGGGCTTCCCCTCCAACTCAGTGCGTGAATGATTGTAATCTGACTTCTGAGTCCCTAGCATAGTAACGAAAGAATTTTAGGACAGTTTACTGTTTCAAAAGGTGCGAAATAACTATTAACTGTGTTTTCTGGGTCTTTAGTTAGTAAACGTATGTTTCTTCATAGACAAGTAAAAGTATAACTAGAGTATCAGGTACCTATCAGATATATCAGCTGGGGGCAGGTAAATAATTAGGTTAATTTTAGTGGCTTTTCATGAAACAAAAAAAAACATAACACAACCGAATTGATAACACAACTCCCCTCTTTTTTAAAAATAAAACACTATTTTTGCCATAAGAGTTCACGACTGGCTGGCCATTATTAACCTACGAATATTAACAAATATACATCAATAACCTTCAAAAGATATACGTCGCGTGCGTGTCATATAAATAAATAAATAATAACCCTAGTATTACGAGCATTATGGACTTCATGGCACCCTTTGAATTAGAACCCCTAAATGTCTAGACTCTAGAGCACTCCGGTGATGAGGCTATGGGTCGTAAAAGAACCACCTGAGCTAGTTGGTAACATTATCAGTTACATTTGAATTCATTAATGTGCTTGTCATAAAACACCATTGTTATTGAGCCTGATATCGCTTACCCTACACGCGAACCCCACAGTGGGGAACAGAGAGGAAATGTGATTTTTGAGCAATGAAACTTCATTTCCGGAAGGAATGTCCATCGGGTTTGAATGTTTTTTTAATTGGTTTTGGTGATATTGATACTCCTGTGAAGCTTTGTTAGTTAATTATAACTCTGCGAGATTTTTTTAACGCTGTGATACAATTATTTACCTAGAGCTCGTCTAGGCTGAAATGACGCGCCCCACTCCTTGGTTTTGTATGACAAGTAAATACAAAACCAAGAAGTGGGGCGCGTCATTTCAGCTTAGACGAGCTCTACCAAGAATGCCAACATAGAACTCCACTACGAACTGCGGATGCGGATATACTCCTAACTTTTTTACTATGTACCTATCTAATCAGATCCGAAAAAATGACCGTTTTGGTATGGTATACGTAAAATGAAGCTCACTATGGAGTATTCGGGTAGTCGGGTACGTATATCTACCTAATTCACCTGGGTTAATTCACTGGGTGAATTATGTATACGATTGAAAATAGTTGCCATGGGGCTTTATCGAAACTTTATCGGGTCTAAACTGAATCGACAAAAAGGTTGGAGTAAGACCTCTGATATGATATTAAGTTCTACAGGTGAAGTTACCTTCTGGTCGATATGGAGTTGTGCATACCTCGGTAATCTGTAGCTGATATCATTAAGCTATTGATATAATTTCCGCTCTGAAATTATTCATTGAACATAAAATGGCGGATTGCTCTATTTTGTAGATTTTTATTAAGAATTGTTACTATTGTAGCTCCTTTTAAGTAAATTTTACCAACTTTCTGTGATGTTCGACTAGGTTTCGTTAGTTCTATTATTTAGATGTTTTTTAGTTGCCTTTATAATAATGATCCCACTTGAGACCAAAAAAACAAGCCGTTGCAAATGTTCTCCGACCTTATAAAAACTCGCACATGGTCCAAACGCATGAGACCGAAAATCAATTACAACAAGACTAGTTAAACTTTTTGTAACATTAACAAGTTATGAATGAGACGCACAAACGGGCCAAGCGCAATTCGCCCTGGTTTGATCGGAGTTCGGTACGTATTTAATATAATATATAATAGTTTCGTACGTTCCGTAATAGGTACGGTTATTCAAATCCTTAAGCAGATAAAGATACTTTTTCTTTATTCACTTCTCCAAATAAAATTCAAATTCAAAATATTTTTATTTTTATTTTCAAACAATAAACACTTATTTTTCTACAATTCTAGGTAACGCTAGGTGGGCACAGTTGTGCCTGTGCCACCCCGTAAGGGAAAAAGGCGTGACGCTGAATTATATTATGTTTATGTGGTTAATGTTCTCAGTAAGTTAAGCATATACGGGCGGTTAGTGTAGGTGTCCACATAGGAACAGACCCTAATAGTAACTGGACAAGATAAAATAGATATAACACAAGATTAAACAGACATTCTACCAAGGAACTCTAAAATTGAAGAAAACATCTGACGATCCGGCATCGACGCATATGCTCTTTTCATCGCTCCCACAATATCATTTATCATCAATTCCTGCATTCTTGAAATCATTAATCATTGAAATGAGAGTTAAAGGGAGAGAAAATGAAGTTGAGTAGAGACTAGAGTAAATAATGCAATTATGCTCCCATAAGATTAATTATTTTCCGAATTTTCGAGTGAAGTGTATGAATGAATTCACTGATATAATAGGTGTGAAATACCTCGCCGTCTGCCATAGTCGGCTTTTTAGATTGATTGATTATTTTGAATGGGTTATTTGGGATAATGGGAAGTTAGTTGTATGAGAGCCAACGTATATTTTGGGCCATTGATGAAAATAGTTTTACAAGTCATACAATATTTGGATGAGTTTTTGTATGGCGTCAGTGAGTCTCCGATTGTAGGGCGGTTCATGTTATTTCCATTTGAAAGAGTTTACTTCGCATTCAGAAGTATCAATAAATGAAGAAAGGAATTGCTCACTATAGAACTATTTCTATACATCTTGTATCACTTGAGTATCTAAACGTATTATTAATGTGAATGGCAATACTGGCCGGTTAACTCGAGCCATTGTCATTCTCCAAAATTATATAAAAAAATACATTAACCCCCAAGCTCGAGCCATTTTTTTATTTTTTTTATAAAAAAAAAAATACATTAAAATTAGTTTCACAGTGGGTACCAACGTCAAAAATTAGACATTCATTGACGTCTTGGTACCCACTGTCAAAAAAAATTTAATGTCATTTTTTTTTATAATTTTAATGTCAATATTGTTCCAAGGACTCTTTTGTCCTTACGCTACCGTGGGTGTTAAAATTAGTTTGACAGTGGGTACCAACGTCAAAAATTAGACATTCATTGACGTCTTGGTACCCACTGTCAAAATAATTTTAATGTCAATATTTTTTTTAATAATTTTAATGTCAATATTGTTCCAAGGACTCTTTTGTCCTTACGCTACCGTGGGTGTTAGTGTTATTAGAAATACGTGTGCAAGTTTATATTCTTTAACCATCCTTAGCCATTTTAATCATCGGAGGATACGGGAAAGAGTGTAGCAAGAAAAAATATTTATTTAACTTTCTGAGAACATAATTATAGATGTCATAAAAAAAGGTTTTAAGTTCAGGGTTCAGCTTCACCGTCTATCTTGGCACCTTAAATTCACATTTAATTTATTTTAATTTAATACAATTCAATTTATTTTAATTTGAATTTATTGCAATTTTAATTTGATACAATGTTTTAATTTTAATTTACAATTTGTGTAACTATAATGATGACATTTATATAAAGAGTGTATTAATAATTTTCAATTTACAAATCTGACATGTAATTAACAATTACAAATAAATATGTTTCAATAAATAAATAAATCGAAAAATGATACACGAACAGTTATAATGTTAGACTACAGAACCATAAATCTGACAGATGTAATTAAATTAAATTAAATTTGTTCATTGCAATAAATTACATATGAATAGTATTTATAGCAATGAGACATCTTCGTTTTGTACGGAAGTATACCACAATATAATCTTGTCAAATTGTCAACATAGGTTCCCTGCAGAAAACCATAACTCCAGTCTTCCTGAATTCCTACCAAATTAGCGGCCAATACAACTGTTCAGTGATCTGCATCGCTGAAGCCTTCTTAATGGACGTTAAATTAAGTATGCGTAGGAGTTGAAGGCGATAACTAGAGAGTTATGGTCCCTCGTTACCGGACAAACTTGACTCTGGAACTATATTGCCTTTTGGGTCTGATCGTAAGTTTGAATTTCGAACGCGAGTCACTGGTTTTAAACTTTTCAGACTTGAGAACTGTGACTTTTAGGGTTCCGAACCAGAAAGGTCTTAACGGAATAGCGAAGCATTTCTCAATTCAATAAACTTAATATTGTTTGTGATTCTCTTTTACTGAACAAAACTGCAGCAACGCTAACGTTTCCGTGAGTTACACAGACGCTTTCATAAAAAATTACCTATAAAGATTTACCATATCAAATCCAAAACCAAATGTTAAATTAAATCTCCTCAGGTTTGGGTCGCAAAAAAGCAAATAAATATCGGATAATTGACAAAACAAAATGCCTGGGAGTAGTCAGGAAGGGTGCCAAAGGTTAGGAACCACTGAGTTCATCAAATAATATCAAATCTGGAACTACTGTACGGTAGCACAATAAGTGGCTCTATAAATATTGTCAATCGCACAGTATATGCAGAAATCACAGACAAATTCTTTTTGTGGCTTTTTGATTTCGTACACAGATCAGTAGAATAATGTATAGAGAGTTACAATTAAGTACAAGTATCTGGTTATAAATGTATATTATGTTTTAAGAGTTGAAACTTAAGTGTAGATAATAATATTCAAACATTTCTAAATTAATGTTACCTTTGAAAAAAAAAACATAATTTGATCGTGAGTACAAATGGGTAATGCCGCGGTTTATAGCCCACAGGTAGGTTACTTGGTCGGTAATCCTGGGTAATAATGTGAATGTAAATGTTAGTAATTTTAATAATAATGCGGCGAGGGGCCCCTTGTCATGCAAAATTAAGTAAGTATTGAATGGGCCCAGCTAAACGTGGGCACAATTCTGCCTCTACCACCCCTTGTGGAAAAATGTTTGACGCTATGCTATGTTATGTAAAAACTTTACCACCAAGCACCCGAAATTTTACTGATACAAAGTCACATGTAGAGGCAGTTTCTCATGTCCGAAGGAAATACTTGATACCTACAGCCCTTCACTTCCTTCCGTACTAACGAGAAACAAATCAAAACTAACATTTTCAGGTTCTCGTAAGAGAGAAACGATATAGAGAAATCTACAAAACACGTGTCACTTGCGAAATTAACCTATGTTTGTTAGACCGCCCTTAATTAATAAATTGAATTGAATTTTAAAGTCACACAGAGATACAGGGTTATAGATTATTATGATTATGTGACTTTCTATCATATTCTATGTAACAGATGTTTAGAGAGCCCATCATATAAAAAACCAACAATGGAACTAAGCAGAGTCAGTTACTGAATAATAAAGTTTAATGACACCTTATTAAGGATTTATTTGTTGCTGCACTCGAATTATTGTATAATTTATTACAAATAACGCTAGTTTTGTATTAGTTGTGTCGGTGTCTCACTATTTCCATTTACAGATATATTTTTTTGTATCGGAAAATAATAAGGTATCTACCTAAAAAATAGATAAAGTAGTTATTATAATAATAATAAATAAAATAGTTTCTTTTTGTTCAATACACGGAGTATTTGTAAGTTATACTGCAATAAATCAATAACTTACTTAAACCACAGATTCATAAAGAGTTAGGCTTAAACTAGAGATCTGCCTATAAAAACTTGCAATATCCTAACTTTAACCAAAACTTAAATATTCTTCAAAGAGAGAAGCGAGTATTTCAACGGTAAAGGGTACTTATTTAAAAATCAAAAACTATTGTTACCAAATTTACGCAAATCAATGAAATCTGAATCTAAATCTGAATCTTGTGTTGATGGCAAGTTTAGTCACAATACAGAACCAATGTTTGAGTAACATGGGACTGTAAATGTTACATATTTCTACGACTCCCTTACATTTGTCGAGGGATTACATTTAATGATCTCCCATTGACTGCTTCGGAAAGTAGTTAAAATATTGGGTACCTACTTTTTAATAGATTTTCGTTTTATTGCGTCCGAGATTTCGTGTGTGGGATTTAGAAATTTTAAAATATAAAAAGTGGCCAAGTGCGAGTTGGACTCGCCGATGAAGGGTTCCTGTAGCAGCATCACATCACTATCATTTTTCACCAGCAAATAATTACTTTGTTTATCATAGTGTTTGTATGAATGACAAAGTTATCTTTGCGGTTTTTAATAAATGTTTTATATCTTAAAACTGCTTATTTTATTTTGTTCAATTCAATTTTCGTTGAAAGTGTCTATTGAGATACACGGCATATATTTACTTTTTATTTTCACCCTCTTACTTAAAAAGTTAGAAGGGGGGGGACAAAACGTTCCACTTTGGAAAGGTCTGTCTCTTTAACGATTTACTTTAAGGAAAAATGGTTTCAGGAACCTCGACGTACCGAAGGGTGCCAAACTGGACCCTATTACTGAGACTTCGCTGTCTGTCCGTCCGTCCGTCTGTCCGTCCGTCCGTCCGTCCGTCTGTCTGTCTGTCACCAGGCTGTATCTCATGAACCGTGGTAGCTAGACAGTTGAAATTTTCACAGATGATGTATTTCTGTTGCCGCTATAACAACAAATACTAAAAATCAAAAGAAATTTAATATTAAGGGGGCTCCCATACAACAAACGTGATTTTTATGCTCATTTTTGCTCGATATTGATAATGGTAGCAGGTAGACGCTTAAAATGTTCACAATATACGAAATAGACCATTAAATGGCATAAAGCAAATTTTGCTTTTAATTTATTTTGCTGCAATGGTGTTCTATGCCTGAATTCACCAAAGTGATTGCCGGCCTCTTTATTTAGTAGCCTAGATGACCCCTAAACTTAGGTCAAACTACTGGGTGGTCCCTGAAAATAAATAAAATGTTCCCTAAAAGATAGGAATGGACGTGACAAAAGTATCAAATACTTAATCAAAGATTTATTTTTTTAAGTAAATAAATTAAAATTAAATTAATATTTAGGGGGGGCTCCCATAAAATTATTTTTTTGCCTTTTTTATAGATAATGGTACGGAACCCTTCGTGCGCGAGTCCGACTCGCACTTGGCCGGTTATTATAGATTATGGTACTGAACCCTTCGTGCGCGAGCCCGACTCGCACTTGGCCGGTAATTCTTATATTTTGTAAAAGTGCGCGAAAAAAGCTCTCAGGTGTCATGGCGTCGTCGGCTCTGAATCTGACGTGACGCCTAAGTACACATGTCATTTTCCATATGCGAAATCAGAGTAATGACAACAAAACACAATGATGTTTACATATTCATGACGGCATGTAGAGCGTCATGCGCTGTGATTTATGTCAATCACAGCGCATGACGCTGTGATGTGATTTTTTTTTCAGTCCAAATGGCCGATCACAGTATTTTAATTTTTCGTTTTATTGAAAATCATGTTAATCTCAATTTTATTAAATAAAATTTAATAAATTTTCAAAATCCAAATATGTGTTTTCCCCTAAAATCATTAAATCTTTGATTAAGTATTTGATACTTTCGTCACGTCCAATCCTATCTTTTAGGGAACATTTTATTTATTTTCAGGGACCACCTAGCAGTTTGACCTAAGTTTAGGGGTCATCTAGGCTACTAAATAAAAGAGGCCGGCAATCACTTTGGTGAATTCAGGCATAGAACACCATTTGCAGCAAAATAAATTAAAAGCAAAATTTGCTTTATGCCATTTAATGGTTTATTTCGTCAAACTTTCAATACCTGTAAATCTGTCGCGGCCTTACTGGTGTTATTTCTCCTTAATTAAAAGCCTACAAGTTTGTGTTATTTATTTATTTTTAGGCCTGAATAACTAATCTGCCATACATACGACGTGGAGTCAGGTTCAAGAATCTTCATTTTAAAACCGGTGTTAAATGGTCGATTGGTTCTAAGATATACGGCCGCAAACTTATTGCTTAAAATCACCAAAGCAATAAATTAGAAATATGACAGCGTCGTCTATACAAAAAAACAGCAGTAAATTATGAAAATGTGTCTCGTCGCTAATTGCCCCTCAATGTATCTGACGCTTCTCCACTAATTTCCATACGACACCGAAAGATAAAAAGGGACCAGACAGTTTTGGACCACGATTTTTGGTGACCGAAATTGGAGATCGATGATTGAAATGGGCAATCTTCATGCTATCAGATAGGAATGGACCATGATTGCGTGGTGTAATTATATGAAACTGTAGCGTATGCATGTTCATAAAATAAGATAAGATATAAGATATTTATTCGTAATTGTCATTACATGTCAAGGAAATACATTGAAATTCAGCTCAAATATTGAGTTATTGTATCAAATACCGAATAAAATCATAATAAAGTAATGTCAGGGATCAATACTATATGTCCACAATACTATATGTCCACAATACTATATGTCCACAATACTATATGTCCACAATACTATATGTCCACAATACTATATGTCCACAATACTATATGTCCACAATACTATATGTCCACAATACTATATGTCCACAATACTATATGTCCACAATACTATATGTCCACAATACTATATGTCCACAACAGAAAATAAAGTGTCATTTGTACATAGTACAAACAATAATGTCAATTTGCTCTTGTATTGTCTTCATCTTCTAAATATGGACAACATCTGTTGAAAAGCCAATGATTTAAACAATGTGATCAATAATACTTTACAGCAGTGAAAGTTAATTGGAATATACTGCAAAAAATCGTCAACCTCTAGCCGTGAGTACCATGCTGACAGGCTAAGGCCAGACTAACCTTAGACTACTGTCCAGGCAATACCTGAGAAATGCATCAGTGTGAAGTGAACGCTTCGAAGTGTGAGGCGTGACGTGACTTCGCATGACTATGATGTTTCTTCAATTTTGAGTAGTTCTTATTGGCCAGACTTGAATACACGCAACAGCGATTCTCAGGTCTCTGTCGTATACAAGTTAGCCTTTAGTGTCTCAAAAGAAAGTTATATCGGTTAATTGATTGTAAAAACCAAACACTGGCGCTGCTAAAATAAAACAAAAACTAGAGACGTTTAGTAAAAAAAAGTGGCGCCAACTGTCACAGGTCAGTTGGTTTGTGAACGCCTCCCGATGTGGCGGGCTCCACAAACTTCAGAGGGAATATTAAATCTCGGATATTTAATGAAGCGTCGAGTCGGCGGTTAGACATCCTGCCTGTGAATTATGATTTTGTAGAGACAATTTGCTGTTTTTTAGGGTTCCGTACCCGAAGGGTGCCAAACGGGACCCTATTATTACTGAGACTTCGCTGTCCGTCCGTCTGTCTGTCTGTGTGTCTATCACCAGGCGGTATCTCATGAACCGTGGTAGCTAGACAGTTGAAATTTTCACAAATGATGTATTTCTGTTGCCACTCTAACAAAAAATACTAAAAAACAAAAGAAATTTAGTAAGGGGGGCTCCCATAGAACCAACGAGTTCTTTTTTGCGGTTTTTTATAGATAATAGTACGGAACCCTTCGTGCGCGAGTCCGACTTGCACTTGGCCGGTTTTTTTAATTACCTTAAAGACCATGTGGTTAGGGCTCTGCCTATGGCTTGCGGCTGTAATGTTCAAGAAATAGAACCATCAATTGCATAAGATAGTATGAATGAAGCTTTTTAAACGACTGAAAGATGAAAATAATTTTCATTATTGCCAATAGTGGGTTTAATGTGGTACTTTTTGGCAGAATAAGAACCGAGATACAAAAGCCGTCTTGCTGTAGACTTTTTACGGCCGCCTTAAATACAACGGGACCAGAATAGGACAGGCTACCTCGCTGACAGACGATTACTTGCCATGCTTGACTACGTAACTTCACCGTATTATACGTACTTAAATTTTGTTAAAAATCCATTTATCAGCTGTCAAAAAACTGCTGCAAGGCCTGCAAGACATCCTAAGTTTTATTTAAAACTCGTTTTTAAGGTAGGAACCAACATAAACAGAAATTAACAGAGCATCACAAAATGTACATTCAAAACCCAAAATCGGAAATACCTACATATTTCAAATTTCGAACCGCCCCGCATTCGCAAATTAAGTAACGAACCGTGTCCGGCCGGCCAGATATTTACGAGGCCAATAAATAGTCCAAAATGCCTCTAAACGCCCTACAAATAAGGATGTTGATGTCTTCAACTTGTGGGTTTAGTACAGGTAGCTATGAGGATAATCGGGGGACGATTCGGGTTTCAAAGTGACCGCGGAGAAACTCTTAGGGGCGATGAATGGGGGACTAACGCAAGGCAAGGCTACTTGAGGTTATTTTAACAGGCTGTAAGTTTTAAATAAGGTAAGGTGAAAGATTCGTGGCTTTGTGCTAGGACTGCATTTATGTAGGTAGTATGTCTATAGTTCACATCAATATTTTTGTACAAATAGTAATTAGATCGCTACATAACCATAATGGCCAATATCATTATAAAAGTCTTATAAATCTTTAATTATTCTTAGGAATAAATAAAGCGTGACCTTTGTTGACCTTATCTCTAAGAGTTAATAAAATAACAGAAGTAGTGAGTTTATTTTAATATAATTCGAATATATATAATTTAAATTAATTTTAAATTGCTAATCCGCGCACGCGCTACAGACTTCCTCAAAGGCTCTTTATCATTTCAGCCGTGCCATGCCTAACGGAGATCTCAGAAGTTTATTTATTGAGCGTTCTTTTGCGGCGACTTGCCTCTTAACCTCTACCAAAAAGTATGTTTGAGGAAAGAGAGATGATGCTATATTTGATTTGGTGGCATAATTAAACCTTCCAAATCATTCATTATGTTTGTATTTGCATGATTCTATTAAAAATATACCTAATTAAAAAAAGAAATTACAATGTCAATGTCACAGCTGAAATGAAACTATCGATTGTAATGATTTCTTGGATTACCCATGAAACATAAATGGTACTTTATACTACTTACATCTTTTTGCCTGGACACATCGCCGCTCATTTAAAATATTTTTAAAAACATGTCGCAACAAAAGGCAGGCGGCATTTCGGCGGGTAACATAACTGCCTTATTGAATGCTCCCAAAATATTTATGACTTTGCTTATTTAATTTTCGCGATAAAAAGGTCCGCCGCTCGCCGCCTCCATGTTAACGATGGAGATTTACTCGTTTTTCGCCGGAGACCGACTGATCCGCAGTCTTGTAATACCGATCATAATGGTTCTTTAATACGCCGTTTTGCCTCGACACGGTTTTCTTTTTAATATAATTAGCAAGTTTTTAAAATGTTTTATTTATGGATAGGAAGGCTACTTTACGTTTTGAAGTTCTTGAAATTAATCCCGACTAATCTCGACAATAGACCCTGTAAGGGCACTGCAATTTTCTACAAACTAAAACATCTGACACAAGTTTCATCGTGCATATAGACAGCACCATATTGCTCCATATTATTACTGCGTTAGCAAGCTTGGTGGTCTGTAAGTTATGACTAAACATTTATAAAAATACGATAAATTAAAGCGCTCAATTCAGTATCGATCAATATCGGACCCCACCCGAATCAATTGAAAATCAACGCTTACTATTGACAATCCAGAGTCATCACCCCTAAAACTTCACCCGTAAGGTTTATAATCCAAAGTTGAGATTGTACTACGACTGTTTTCTATGTGTTTTCGATTGAATAATGCCTCAAATTCATCGATTGATTTATAAAAGCAGTAAGTGATTTGAATCGTGACTGCTTGAGTGTGTGTGTCGAAAGTTTTGTAGAGTGATGTGAATTAGTGGTATTTTTGAGACCCATTTTATAGTGCCACAATTTCACAATCTAAACTAGTAAAATTGGTCTGTAATTGTAAGTGTGTCTCTGTGATACTGATACCCTCTGTGGCGTTGCAAAGGTCTGGCTTCTAAGCGAGAGCTCCCGAGTTCTAATTCAGGCTTAGTCACTTCACTACATGCTAGATGTGTGGGAAAAAGCGTGACGCAGGATTGCATTTTGTAGACATGTATACTAGTATTTTTATGAAATGAGCACAAATAGCACAAGCTATTATATGTGCACGGAGTCTTACTCACTTGTTAGTAGCTCTGTTATTATTGTAATATTGGATTGTAATTTTAACTTTTATAGATACTTTTAGAGTAACAGCAGTAACAGTAAGAGGGTGTTTTTTTTTAGAAAATCGGCAGGTAAGCAGACAAACAATCAATCATATTTATGCAAGCAAGACATGACTCGTTTTCCAAATAAGAATATTAATAAGACAAACAGCAGCCATTGACAACAAATAAATAAATATACATACATTAATATGTACCGCATTCGCAATATATTTCTACAACAATACAATAAGTATGTCTCCAAGCTAAATTCAACTAAAAACATGAGCCAGAAGGTTGAATGAAACCGGTTGGACACGTAATAGGAGAGTTCAAAAGTAGTTAGTTAGTTTAAAGTCATGGCTGAAACAAATAAGGTTTATTCGATGTATTTGAGAACAGTACCATTTTTTTAATTCTTTTGAAATTTAATCTCGCGGATTTCGCTACTTTTCAATGTGCCTGTATGTAAATGTTTAATGTATGCCAGGATCGTAGCAAGTGGAGGTCATTAGTCTCTGCCTACCCCTCTTTCGGAAAAAGGCGTGAGCATATGAATTGTTGCTTTGAATTCGGTTACTTTTAAATTTTATCGATAAAAGAAAAGAAACACACCAGTGAAAAAAAACCAGAAAAAATTGGCCAAGTGCGAGTCGGACTCTCACACGGAGGGTTCCGCATCATCGTCGTACCTACCAAAAAAGTACAAAAAATACGTTTCTTGTATGGGGACACCTTTATTTTTTCAATAGTTTATGTGGTTCAGTATTTTTTGGTTTAGCGGCAACAGATATTACACATTCTGTGAAAATTTCAACTTTCTAGCTATTACGGTTCGTGCTGAAGGGCTCTCTGAGAGACAGACGGACGAACGGATAACGGAGGCTTATATGGTAATAGGATCCCGTTTGGCACCCTTTGGGTACGGAACCCTAAAAACGAGTAAAATGGAATGGGATTTACAGCAAAATGCTAGGTACCCTATTTCGTCAATGAAATCATACCTGCTCTACTCAGTGGAACCACTAGATTGCGATGTCTCATAGCTCATCAATCATACTAGTACAACGATGCGTTCTGGTTAAAACTTCATCAATAGTTAAAGAGTAAGATATCGCCCTCTATCTTCATAAGATTAACCTGTTCGATGAAGCTAGTGGTTGCGATGTCTGGTTAGAGTAGTTAGGTTAGCATACGAGTGCAGAGAGATTCTGGTTACAACTTCATCAATAAAATTAGTTTAGGATGCAATGCATTTCATCGGATAATTTCGCAGTAATTGTTGAGGTAAAGATAGCGCGCTGTTGTGGGTTCTTATTGTAGGATCATTCAACTCGGCAGGGAATCTACGAAAAAGACGGAAACAAATATTCAATATCTTTAAATATGGTGTTATTTGAACCAAATTTGAGAACCCGTCATACTTTGAGCTGTCGGATGTGTATTTGGGTGATAAAAGTTCAAAAACATGGTTGTTATTAGATTTGGTCCAAATTTGGCAATTAAGAACACTGTCTCAATCTCCGAAAAAAGATAAGACTAATATCATCATCACAAATGATAGCTCTAATTAAATAAACAGAAAGGGCGAAAATGCGATAAAGCCCAGCATTTTTACTTTACCAACAGGTTTGTATGCTAATTCAGTGGACTCTAGACTCTAGGCTCTAGCCAATTAATAAAGAGATGCGTGCTGCGGGACAGACGGAGTAATATAGTTTAATTAAATATGCCACCTTGTTGGGTCGGTCGGAGAGAATGATGCTGGTGAGATAAAGTGTTAAACATTAAGCAACAAAATTGTTTTTTTGGGATACGTAAAGGTGCGAACTGACTGACGTTAGTTACGCGTAACATAGCAAGCATTAAGATGCGTACTGACTGACGTTAAGGTGCGTACTGACTGACGTTACGTTACGCGTTGAACAGCGAGCATTACACGTTACACAGCAAGCTGTCATGCACTCAGTACGTACTGTTACGGGGAAACCAGCGAGCAACGAGCGTCAACTGTTCCTGGCTTTCTGTCATGCACTCAGTACGTACTGTTACGGGGAAACCAGCGAGCAACGAGCGTCAACTGTTCCTGGCTTTCTGATCGATGCTCAACATGTCATGGGATCCTGGAGAAATCGAGGGAACTCTTCAAATATTATAGGCAGACCTATAGTGATTTTTGTGTTTTTCATAATAACTCATGGTAAGAATAATATTGTGATGCGGAACTGATGATGAAGACCACACATGGCCACCAGAAACGCTCAATACTAGGTAAAAATACAATCCACTAGGTATGCGTGGCTGACAGGCAACGCATAGCCTAAGGGCCCGCGCGCACTAGGCAGCCTGGCTGCGCAGCCAGGCTGCGGCAGCCAGAATATTTGCGCAGCCAGTTATAACAGCCAATCAACGACTAGTCTAGATCCTTCCGTCCAGCAATATGGCAAAATACGTCTGGCTGCTACAACTAGTGCGCGGAGACTGACCGCAGCCACATACATTCGCCTACACACGTTCTGGCTGCGCGCAGCCAGCTGGCTGCCGTGCATATAGGCGCGTTACATTGGCTGCCGCAGCCGAGATTTCGTGGCTGCCTAGTGCGTGGGCTCCCATACAACGTCATATGTTTGACTGGCTGCCGCAGCCTGGCTGCGCAGCCAGGCTGCCTAGTGCGCGGGGGCCCTAAGCCGGTGGACCTAGAGCCATGAAACTTTGTACAGGGGTTCCTTATGTAGCGTAGGGTAGCATATTGAGATGGGATTTGACGAAATAATTCCCCAAGGAGGGGGGAAAGGGGTTACAGTTTGTATTCAACTCAAAAAACACTTGACATTGGTTTCTAATCAAATAGGATTTGTGGAAGTAGTTTTTTTTTTAGTTTTTCTTTTTGTTTCAATTACTGACAGATTTGTTCCATAAAGTTGCGTATAGAACTGGCGCCCCAAGTTATTCAGAATTCTGAGATTGGATACATATTTAGTGTGTTTATTTAGTTTTGAATCTATCAAATGAATATGAAGATCTTGCATAAAATCCGATAACTAATAAAATAATTTCCGATGAAAGCAAGTACCATAACTATAAAAAACCAAACTGAACCGACATTCCTATGTTGATTGCAATAAGATTCATTCAAAAGACGTTAAAATCATAACTTACAAATAAATCATTTTCCTCAGTGTTGTGTATTGACATGAATGACTGATTGTGTTCAAAATGGACCTCGCATTTCTCCCTAGCCTCTCAGCCGCGCTTGTAAAAGTTATGAAGATTATTACAACTATTACTACTGACAATCACACCTACTCAAAGAAATCTATAGACACTCAGCCGTCGCGTCGCGAAGATTTATTAGTGTCTATTCTATGCTATTCTATTATAATATAATCTTCACTAATTCACCGAAGAAAAACTTCGGTTTTATTATGGGCATACCGAGCACCTGGACAATCGGTGCTTTGTAGTACCTCAATATATTTTAAATGACTCCTTGAGACGCACTCTCCGGACCCTTTGTGACCGCAAACGGTGTTCCTTTTTCGAAATTCGAATACGGAGCTATTTATTTTGAATTATAATTATTTTATTTTTAGCTGCCGTCTTTGGACGTGTGCCGCGCATTAGGGCCATTGTTGACGGTGAATAAATGAAGGTTGGTTGGTGGTTCGAACTTTTTACTTTACTACCGCGCGCTGGTTAAGGTTCCTCGGAAGCAGAATTTACTTATTTGAACAAACTATACACATTGTTATAGTGTAATTAAAAAAATACAGTTTTGTGAATCTTTATGTGCTTTTGATTGTCTATACTTACGACGATCACGTCCAGATACATATTTTCAAACACTATATTATTTGTACTGTTCATAGTTCAAGCAAAACTTATTAGTCTTTAGACTACGATAGTTTTGCATTAAAGTTACAAACAGCAAAATATCCCTTTCCAAGATCGCAATCAAAGCTTGTTAAACACCATTTGCGACACTCAAAAGCCTTGAGAGTTGTACTTACAGGCTATAAGTCAAGCGGCCATTGTTGTGACATGAAAATTGAGCCTCTGAGAGACAAAGGGGTTTGCAGTTTACATTAATTATTGCTAACGCATCGCTAATTGTTGGTGTACGCTAACTAGCATCCGTTGGTGACGCGGTGCAAAGATGAGGAAGCTTGCAGAAGTAACATTCATTAAAAAGCTAGATTTTTTTGAAATTTTATCTATGTGAGATTGTGAGTTATCTGTGCAATGAATGTTATATTGTTGTAATATTATGGAAAAAATATGAAAAAAAATAATGTAATAACTAGGTGTTTGAATTGAAGGAATAGAATAGAATAGAATAGAATGTTGTTTATTTCCCTAGTTTATTTGGTACATTATTTATATATCCAGCAGGTCAGTGGTGTGTGCTGCCTGTGGGTGTGACTAGGTGCTTGAATTGAAGGACCCTGGACGATTGACCGCCGCACTCACGCCCCGCCCGCACTCAGAGAGATTTAATCAACCATTAAGTCAGTTCCAAATTTGAATTTACATACAAAATCCTTTACTTAGTAATCCTTAATGTATCATTAAATGTCTCTGGGTACGGCGGTCAGAGAGATTTAATCAACCATCAAGTCAGTTCCAAATTTGAATTTACATACAAAATCCTTTACTTAGTAATCCTTAATGTATCATTAAATGTCTCTGGGTACGGCGCGGCTGCGGCGGGCGGCGGTGAGTGGCTAACCGCCGTACCCAGAGTCATTTAATGATTCATTAAGGATTACTAAGTAAAGGATTTTGTATGTAATTTCAAATTTGGAACTGACTTAATGGTTGATTAAATCTCTCTGAGTGCGGCGGTAAGAGAAAATCTTCCTAACGTCAATTTATTATTCAAAGATGGAAAGTCAGACCGAATATATAAATCACTTGATATCGTCATAGTCTGATGTCGTAAAGTAGGCTTAAATGATCTGATATCATTCAGTCTGACCCCCGGTTTCCTGGGCAGTGATTAAGTTAACAGGTTGGTTAAATAAGTTTCGGCCAATTATATATAAGTATGTATTAATTAGTTATGTCTCGTTATTTTGAATAAAAGAGGCACTTGATTGGCTGAGGCTGATTTAACCAACCTGTTAACTAAAACCGGGGGGTGAATGATTGATTTATGTAATGCAATAATTTACGTAGGAACATTTTCAAACGGGTAGTAATTAAACGAGCATCAAAAAAGTCCTAACCTAACCTAACCTAACCTACCGAAAAACTAACTGAGCCAGAGCCACTAAATTACTAACTCAGCCACAAGTCGCTAGGCGACTTGTGGCTCTGTCAGTAATTTAGTCGCTCAGTTAGTTTTTTAGTGGAAGTCTAACCTAACCTAACCTAACCGAAAAACTAACTGAGCCAGAGCCACTAAATTACTAACTCAGCCACAAATCGCTAGGCGACTTGTGGCTCTGTCAGTAATTTAGTCGCTCAGTTAGTTTTTTAGTGGAAGTCTAACCTAACCTAACCTAACTGAAAAACTAACTGAGCCAGAGCCACTAAATTACTAACTCAGCCACAAGTCGCTAGGCCGATTCGATTTCATTACTCTTTGCCCACTAAAGTGGCATTTTAACAAAAAAAAACCGGCGCCTCACTGAAGTCGTGACAAGATGGTAAGTACCTGAAGCACGAGTCCGCGCTAAACGCTGGCTAATTATCTCGCGTCTTTTAAACTCATGCGCAGCTGATTACGAACGATTTGCGCTATACGCGAAAAAAAATACTACACTACCACTACCACAACAAGATAAAAGGCAGTTTTAAAGGCTGGCTTTAAAACAAAGGGTTTTGAAATTGGTGGTTTTGCTTCTGCACGGGTTCAAGACAATATACTGGGTATTTTACCTTATTTAGTTCTGAGTCTGAGATACAGATTCACTTGCGCCAAAGTCTTATCTCGGAGCTAAATGGGTAATCTCTTGATAGATTTAAGCTCGTATTTTAAATTGTATTGTGCAATTAAGTATCATGATATGATACAAAAAATCTGTTTCATATCAAACTTTCATAGAGTTATCGCTATAAGGTAACAATAGAGTAAACTATATTTTTGTTACAAACTTATGTGGTATCTTAGTACAATGTGACCACGTCTTTCTTCTCGAAAAGCTTCCGCTTCCGTTATTGAAGTTTCTCATAGTAAATCCTTTCTCACACTATCCTTAGTTTATTCAGGAAGATTTGCTAATGTTATTTCCTTGTGTGTGTTTGCTCTTACACTATCCCACGACCATACGCATAAAGGCCTCAAAGGAGTTTGCAATAGAACGTTTTCTATTGCAACAATACCAATGTATTCCTGTTCCGATGTATGGGATGTTCATGTTGCGCGTTGGTTATTTGTTTCAAACTAAAATACATAGGATCTCGTTATACTATTCCATATTTATATTCCACTTTCAAAGAAATTTGCAGTTTTCAGATTATTTCCTTTGCTTGTGTTTGACCCTGCTTTGTGTCACATTATTGTAGGCCAACGAGAAGTAACCTAAAGGTCTTGGGTCCATTGCGATTACTATGAAAGCTATCAATTTTAGAATTATTCCCTTTACCTCGCTCCCCCGTTATGTCGCTCCTTGCTTCCGCTTTGAAAGCATTCGATTACGTTGACCTAGATTCTAGAAAGTTGATGTTTTCACAGCTATTATTTTCACAGCTATTATATTGGACCACAGTTAGCTGGATGATAAAACATTTATTTTCAGAAAACACGTTTATAAGTCCACGCGTTTTTGATACAAAAGATCTTGACAGACAGATGGACAGATGGACAGACGGACAGACGGACAGACGGACAGACGGACAGACGGACAGACGGACAGACGGACAGACGGACAGACGGACAGACGGACAGACGGACAGACGGACAGACGGACAGACGGACAGACGGACAGACGGACAGACGGACGGACGGACGGACGGACAGACGGACAGACGGACAGACGGACAGACGGACAGACGGACAGACGGACAGACTTTTTGTTCCTTTCAAGGATCGGAAGCCTAAAAAGATAGAATAGCTCGACAGTTCTCTATAATAGACCATCCTATAACATCACACTAGGTAGGTATTTGTATGTTTTACGCATCGTCATTCTTCCCACGTGTGGGTGTTAATTCGTGATAAGTATACTATATTGTACACAGCCACGGAACACAGGATCACACCATTATTATAGTGACGTTAGCGCTCATTAGATGAATTAGAATTACCTCAGATTTACATGTGATTCTTGTGTTAGCAGCGTGGGAGTAGTCAAAATCTGGGCTCACAAAGTGTATTTTATATAGTCAAGGCCCCGTCAGGAGACCGTACAATATTTGTAAACTCCATAGTAAAAATACGGGGCCTTTAGGTAATTATTTAAAGATTGTAAACAAGGAAGTTATTGATTGAGAGTTTTGACAACTCTGTTTGAAACCAACCATAATGAAATAAAAAAAAATACTTTGCATCCTGTGGTATCAGTGACTGTACATGTATAGTCATCCATGTCCTTCACTATCTACACTACATTTATCGAATGGTGTTTGTTTTATGAACATAATAAATAAATAACCCGATGTTTCTGGCCCCCACTAGGATATAGTATATTGTACCCACAGAACATTTAATTATTAAATGTTCTGTGATTGTACCAGATTGATATTGGATGATTTCTCTGTCATTTACATCTGGAAGATATCAGAGTACTTTTAATGCCACAGCCATCCCGCCTGAGAAATTATTACGCATGTTTCCAGTTACCTATTTAATGCGTAAGTAAAGCGTTTACATCATCATACCTTTTGCGTCTGAGAACGCAAACATCAAGTCATTCACAGTGAGCTAATATTTATTCATTATAATTAGAATTACATACAAACCCGTATGAACGTTAATTGCATGTACTAATTTGGTGCCGTTCATTGAAAATTCTACTCGTATAGTAGGCACACTGAGAGTCGGTCATCGATGATGAATTGATGTTTAACTAAACAAAGAATATCTTGCGTTGTCTTACTGACAAATCGTTCATATTTAACATTGTTTTACTATTTCCCCTACAGATTACACAACAATTAAGTTTGCAAGACATGGGGCTAGCCAGGCCGTCGCCGAAGATTCATAATTCATAATTAGGTATTTCTTTATTGCACACAAACAGTTACATAAGACAATATAAAACATAGAAAAAGCGTACAAAGGCGAGCTTATAGGTAGATATTCATTGTTTATTCAAATGTTTACACGTAGAATGTGTTCTGTGTTACTTTCCCATTTTAGACATAATAAAGTTTGATCAACTTGATTTTCACTTCTGTGACTTTTCCTATCAGTTTCTAGTACAAGAAGTAGTCCTATCAGTTTCTAGTACAAAAGAGTTTCAAACGAATGTTACCTAACCTAACAGACCCAACTCCAACTACCTATAAATTATTACTAAAGAAGTCTATTTATAAAGTTCTACTACAACTTTTCTGGTTTGCTTTGTGCGTTTCTCAACAAGTGATCAGTTTCAGATAAAAAGGCGATGCTATCCAACCGCCTCGCCACCTATTGTGCAGTTTAAAGTTTAGTGGCCGCTGGCTGTCCGCAGCTCTAATGAGTTATAATATGTGCCACCCAAAGTGGCCGGGATGTATGCTGGCTTGGTATGGAAGAGGCTTTCATTTGGATACTTGTGAAAGCAAGAACTTGGATCGGTAATCGAGTGGTGGCTAAGAGGAGGCTGAAGATCAGTCGGCAGACCATCTGCCAGATGATCCGACATAGCGAGGATAGCAGGAAATCAATGGATGCTGGTTGACCGAGTTGAATAGCGTTTACTTGAGGAGGTTGTTTACTCAACTGTGGGTTTCCTGACAGGCTGCTGATGATGATGATAATGAAAGCAGAGGCTTGGCAACGGAAAGTACTTACGCATCTCTTTATTAATCTGTGCGCATACTACGAAATCCATTTTTTAGGGTACCGTACCCGAAGGGTGTCAAACGGGACCCTATTACTATGGCTCCGTGCAAGCGTGGTATTTTGAAGAGAGAGGGACCTCATCCCCTTGACCCTGAGACGTCACATTGTATCGTTACCTACCTACCTACGTTCTTTAAGCATGATGGACATTTTCTATCCAATGTTAGAGTAGCAGAACCTAAATACCAGGAGGACATAACTCAGAAGAAGCAGGCTCCACAATCACCACTGGGCCCGGCGCGAAGTATCGCAGGCTTACGACTTCATTAGCCCGCGGTAACCGGCCGGTCACGAGCGCTGATAGTGTCTGCGAGTCTCCTGCGCTAGTCTGTGCGCCTGGTAGCTGGGCTTTCACTTCACCTGGCCGAGATGAGACTATACGTGATAAAAACGTACTCTCACCCAAAGGCACAGACACCCATATTTTGTTTAAATTTTATGTTGTTTTATTTGTTGCTGGAAGAAATGCCGTGCCGCAATAGGGCTGTATAGCCATCAAAGATGATGTGGGGTGCAACTGACACACTAGCGCTGCAACAATCATCTCCACAGATGTTGTGGCCAGTGATGATGATGACTTGTTGCTGCAGCGGCAACAGATGAACACATTCTGTAAAAATCTCGCCGTTGAAATTTTCAACAGCTTGAATTCAAACGAGGCACAAAGGAGCATGCTTTACTATTCCATGCCATTGATATCGTGTAGAAACCTTGTGTGAAAGCCCTGCTCGTAAGGTAGCCATTTAGACACATTTGGCCACCTAATAGTTTCGACTCAACGTGCCAGAACTAGGAGTGCCAATCAAAACCCGGCCACCTAGGTGACTTGAGAGTGTTATTATCAGGCACTTTTATCACAATATCTATCCATTTGAATTCGTGACGTCATTAGGCGCTCCAAAGGCTTCGTCACATCACCCCCGGCTTTAACGGGGCAGTTTTCAAATACAGGAAATTCTATGAACACTCTGATTTCTTATTCAGTGCTAAAAATGTAAACATAAAATGGTTTGCCATAAAAAGACCAGCCAAGTGCGAGGTGGACTTGCGAACGACGGGTTCCGTACCATTATCTATAAAAACGGCAAAAAATCATGTCTGTTGTATGGGAGCCCCCTTAAATACTTATTTTATCCTTTTTTGTGTTTCGTAATTTCTTTATTGTACTAACTTTATATTTGTTGTTATAGCGGCAACAGAAACACATCATCTGTGAAAATTTCAACTGTCTAACTATCACGGTTCATGAGATAAATCCTGGTGACAGACGGACGGACAGAAAGACGGACGGACAGCTGAGTCTTAGTAATAGCGTCACGTTTTTACCCTTTGGGTATGGAACTTTAAAAATTGTCTAACATTAGATTACTATTTTGATAAAAGAGAGTACATAAAAATTTGATGATTTGCTCAACCTTGATTAACTCAAGGGTTAAGAACGAAAATGCCTTGATCTAAAGGAACTATTCGGTGAAATGCAGTCCAGTCAGTTGTGTCAGTAGGTGACGGCCATTTGAACATTCATTTGTCAATATTGATAACAGCTTCGCTCCCGCTTCTGACTCCTGGTGGTGTGCCAAAGCCTTTAAGCTATAAGATAACACATACTGTGACAGCGTTGCAGCTATTTATCTATTTTGAATAGAGTTCAGATCCAGGTCACAATGTTTATGTTGAGTAGCACTCGTTTGACAGTTAAGTGCTTGAATTGCTCGACCTTTTCCGTTTTATTGGCGATTTGGACTGCTTACAGGTATCACGTTCACTTAATTGGGTGTCGAATTGGCCAATTTGAAGAGTTGGAAGCACTTTGAGGCCGAGATGACAGCCATTTTGCGAAGTACGACGATAGAGAGAACGCGATGGATGCTTTTAAGGGTTATGTTATGTGTTTTATCGTGAGGATCCTTTATTAAGATTGTTTATGTGGGTTAGTCCGTAAAACCCCAAAAGTATGTCCTATAAACACCAAAACCTGTTTTTAGTTATTATTGTTTAATGGTAATGCAACTCGCACTTGGCCATAGAGGATTTTAAAAAGTACAGTCAGCAACAGTATCTAACAATGATTTTAAAAGTTCTACACACATACATGTATGATACGTCATCGTGATGATGACTTTGGCTACCTTTCATTTTACAGAGATCAGTTTTTATAATAACCTTCGATCATATAATAGGTATATGATCGAAGATAATAGCGGTCTCTTGTTATTTTTAATGTGTTTTTTTTTCTTTTTATTATACAAATCTTTATAAAAATATTTCATATATTTTATTAGAAAACCTTCTTCTAAAACAAACAAGTGGCCGACTGTACTTTATCCATCTTGGGGTTAATCGGACATGAAGTATGAAAATATCGTGATTCAATATTAGTATTATTAATACTTATTTTGGGGTTTTTAGGATACGATGTATGAAACTTTGCAGTTTGGTTACGTACTTATGTATTTGGTTAAATATATTTATTTAATTTTCTTTGTCTTCCTCAGCATGTCTACAATCAAAACCTGAGATTCAATGATGTTCCGGGAACTTATAATTAACCATGATAGACAGACTAATTCTCAAAACGACCACATAAGTAGACAACTCAGTTGAACTCAGACCACCTATCTTCGTGCTAGAAAGCCCACTACAGCCCAGACCCGAGTTAAACCACGCTTCACGCTTTGTCGATCCCCGTAATAACTTAATAAGTGCGCTTTACGCGGCCGGGAAGCGTAATTACAAATTAGTGTATAGCCAACAGCGCCGACACGGGCACAGCGAGATTGGTCTGGAGATACGTGGCCTTTGTACTGGGGTTATTCTGAAGCCCAGTCTAGGTTCTGTTGCTTACTGTTGGGCCCGTAAGAATTTAAAAGCAGTCTTAGCTCCGCAGGAGCAGAAAGGATTCAGAGCATGACCCACCTGACGGACGATTCTCCTCTATGGTCGATTGAGGGAGGACTGCAAAAAGTCCACTCCACTGATGGAGAGGCTATCGAATGGCTGCTCAAGCTGCTACCTTTATGCGAGTTGGGACGTAGACGACAGCGAACAAACGCTAAATAAATAAATAACCAGTTCTAAGTGTTGTCCCACCTTTGTTACAATGACGGTCTTGAGATTCGAGATAGCCCTCATAACTGAGAGCCCTACAGTTGGTAACTTGGTGAGTGGGAATTCTTATCGAGGAAGGCTTGCACGTAAAATATAGGGATGATATGATGAAAAGGGGGATAGTTAGTTGCTTTTCTGTCGTTATCTCAGGAGATACTGACCAAACTCATGATATTCATTAAACACTCGACCTTTATAGTTCCGTAATTAAATAGTGATGTCAACAGTGGTTGGAATTCTCGGGAGTCTTGGGACAGACTTAATCGCTTTGTCTCTTTACTTGAACTAGAACAATGGCGACTGACTTTCATGAATATCATAGAACACAAAGAATAGCCCCCGAGGTCGCAGCACCTAACACCGAGCGTGCCTTCTAGTCTGTGTGCGAAACTGCAAACTGACTGGTATCAAGTCTAATAGACCCGGGGCGCGAGTGCCCGGTCAAACGGCCTGGTGAGATCAGTTATCGCTTTAATTTTACAATTTATTTATTCAGGGCGCGGTGGGAAAGGTGACAATTGTTTTTGTGGGGGACGACGTCTGGATTTTAATTTTACAATTTATTTATTCAGGGCGCGGTGGGAAAGGTGACAATTGTTTTTGTGGGGGACGACGTCTGGATTTTTGCCGCAGCAGCAATGGTTCTCGGGTTTGAATGCAGAGTAAGTAAATATAGGTAATAAGTGATTAGCCTAAATAAATAGGTAATAAGTGATTACCCTAAATAAATAGGTAATAAGTGATTAGCCTAGATAACTGGAAGAAATCGAGAAGACAACTGGATTCAGCTTGTCTTATTGGCCTAATATTATATAAACGATTGACGACCTCTGTGGCGCAGCGGTTGCGCATCTGCCTACCATGCGAGAGGTCCCGGGTTTGAATCCCGGTTGGGGACAAAAAAAAACAGGTCTTGGATGTTTACACGTTTGTTTTGTCACTGGTTCCCACGACACAGGGTATCCTACCTAGTGTGGGGCCAGAAGCAATGTATGTGCCTGTATGTAAATGTTTTTAATGAAAGCGTAATACGCGTATACTCAGGATTTTCCCAGAAAAGAGGTAAGCAGAGACTACGATCTCTGCTACCATCTCGCCACACATCTTTATTCCGAAACATTCAAGCAAAAGGCAAAAAGTAAACCGTAGTTCTAGAGATCATGATTATCATAAAACAAACAATTACCTCGCAACGTCTCTATCAGAATTAACAGAATTATTAAGTGAAGCTTAAACAGTAATTGAGCCATAATTGCCTGTAGATTGTAAACTGTTTTGCGGACAAAAAGTTTATTTTCCCGACACTAGGCTATGGTTAGAGATCGTAAAATTTGACACGCGTTTGTCTAATGAGCAATTTTGTGCGGGTGGTGAGGCAACTATAGCGAAAGCACTGTACCTGATAGGTTTTCGCGAAACGCACCGGGTTATGGTACTTATTTTCATGTTAGTAGGTAAGAGGTTCCTGTGAGGTGGAATTGATTTTATGGATTAATCGTGTGATGATTTTGTTAGAATGAAGAGTTTAAGCCATTTAATGTATTAAACTACATGTTTTATAGATGACTTTTGTGCGTAGATATGTTATAAGGCTGGTATTATTTTGACATCGATATCTATCTGGTTTTTATTGATTAAACGGATTGCAAAACCAGAATATTTAGTGTTTTTGAAATAATATCATCTAGATATCAGCAAAACAAACATTTATTTACAGGCACATACATTGCTTCTTATCCCACACTAGATGATTATCTGTAGTAGGATCGAGGAACAGAGACATCACACACATAAACATCCAAGACCTGGTGGTGGTATCCTCAGCCGGGGCTCGAACCCGAAAACTCTCGCATGGCATCCAGAGCCACAACCACAACGGCACCGAGGTCGTCATCATCAATCCTGTTTTAATATTCAATTCAATTCAATTTATTTATTCATCAAAAAGGTTTACAGATTCACTTAAAATTAAACATTTGATACCTACTTACTATATAATCATGAATCATGTACATAATTGAATACCGGCGGCGGCCCCTCACACTATGACCTAGCCCTCACCAGTGTTGGAAAAAAAACTGTTTTTTTTTATTAATAACAAAACATCCTGTTTAAAACAAAAAAAAATAAAAACATGTTTTAAACAAATGTTTAACTATGTTTTTTACAAAGCTGTTTTAAACATGTTTAAAACATTGTTTAAAACATTGGTTAGGTACCGGATTGGTATGCGTTATAATGAGTAGGTATAATATAAGTATAATAAATAAAAGAGCTATATTCAAATCTTATAATAATCATTTTACGACGACATGAATATACAGAACAGTTTTGAAGATGTGCTTTCATCCGGGCAATTAGCCCAACCAAATCTTTATGGCAATACCTGCTTGCACTTTACTCGCGGTGATTTTGCACCACTTCCAGAACTAAAAGCACTGAAATGACGCCAAAACGCACCCACACATTACACTTTTCTCATTGCTTTCACTCAAGTATCGTCTGTCCGTACACACACACACACCGCCTCACTCAACCGCTTGCCTAGCCAGATATTTATTTTTGGGGAAATCCCCGCCATCGCCAGTGAAAATTCAATGCCACTTGGATGCGTTCAATAATTACAAAATTGAAAATTACGATAAGTTCCGTAGAATAAAAGAATATAAACAGTGTTTTTTATGTGCGTGTTTAAAACACGTTTAAAACAAATTGTTTTAAAACAAGTTTTGAACACATGTGTTTTTTCTCTGTGTTTTAAACACTGTTTAAAACTCTTGTTTAAAACAATTGTTTAAAACAATTGTTTAAAACAATGCCAACCCTGGCCCTCACACAATATTGCTATTGTATCAAAATGTATAGATTTCAGATATTAGTAGCGCCATCTGTGTTTACATTGTATGAAACTATCACTGAATAAAACCTTAGTCTGTTGCGAATAGCTAACGTGTCTTCTTTAAAGGTTATGGGTATTACGGAATTTATCAGTTATTTTGAGTAAAATAGATAAATTGTGAAAGTTGATTCGCGGAAGCATCGAACACGGACTGATTGCTAGTGTGCCGATGTTAAAAGGCAGGGAGAATTACCACGACTGGTGTTTCGCGACCGGAAATTTACTATGGTTCTTGATGGGATGGAACAGTACGTCATGGTCATGTGTAATACTACTATAGTTTGTCTTTAAAGTCGTGAAAACGATGGCCACATTTGCAGACTACTGCGTGTTTTCCTAAATAAAATATTTGGCATGTCACTCAAAATACGCAGTGGTGCCCTAATGTCACATACGTTGACATTATTGTCACGACTTTATAGACAAACTGTATAGTATAGGTATTATATATCATAATATGAGCGTAGCTCATCATTAGTAAAACGGACATCTGCGCCGGCGGCGGCGCCGGCCGAGCAAACAGTGTCGGGAGCTTTTGTCAACAGAGCTTTCGTCAACAGCGGGAGCTTTCCGCCTTTGTCGCAGACGGCTTCCGAAATTTGTCGATACTCATGAGTAAGACGGAAGCTTTTGAACTTCTGATTGCTGTTTGCGCTGGTAGCTATCCCAATTTATCCATTTTTGGTTTACGTGCTTCATGAGTCTTGCATGCTATGGGTCTTACTTATCATTGGGTCTAAACGTATGGAGCAAGGCATGATGCTGTGTTTTTTTAGTGTTTATCAGTCGGATGAAAATTCCTGAGAATTTCTTTATACTTTCTTTCTTTATACTTTATTGCACAAAATAACACATTTTACAATTGAAAGTGGACAACACATGACAAAGGCGAGCTTATCTCTATTAAATGTTCTTCCAGCAAACCTAGGATGGACAGGAAATAATTTAACAACAGGTAGACCCATGTGCACAACATTTCTGAGCATCTAACTTTTTTGGGAAATGATGGTCAAAAGCTTTAAAAAGGAACAAGATCTGGTTTATCTTATCCTTTATTCGATACGAAAAACGGCATGACTGACAATGGGCCGAATAAATGAATAAAGTCAGAAATCACCTTATACAAGAAAATGTTTAAATTTTAACACGTTCGCTCATACAATAATGCTTACTTCAATAATGATAATTTTGTTTTAAATAGATGTTACAAGTAAATGTGTTCTTTATTCCGTCGCGTCGGGCCGGAAGTCTCATTAAAGTGATCACACTAACTATAGACCTTATAACTCTTTACGATCTTTGATACCTTACCTATGAGGTGAAGTTTCATCGTCAACATGATCCTACGCCCTAAACTAAAGCATTTAAGTAAAATTAAACAAAGCAACATCGGCGCCTAACTCTGTTTGCGGTACTAAATAATTAAAAATACCCACTTAAATATCTAATTGATGTCTAATATTTGTAGAGTCACGGTAATTAGTCTGAGCCAGAGAAGCGTGCAAGACTATGCCTTGGGAACATAAACAGATGGGCTATGGTCAATATTATGGTCCAAAGTTTGAGTACAAAGTGGTCATGATGGTGCTGCTGTCGGAACTTACTACGTGCTACACGCTGATAATTGCACCGAAATTATCTGTGTAGGTAGTTGATGAGTAATTCTTAAAATTATTTAAATACCACAGACCAACGTCATAGACCGATGGTCCAACGAAGTGTACCAGCATAGCAGAGCGTCGACCCTCCTCGAACATCCAGGCCTCCTACTTCAGTTTGTGCTGGAGTTGGGATGGCTGAACTAGAGTGCAGGTGCAGGGGACATGCACAAAGGCCCCGCTCTCGTGGGCCAGGTGCAGGCACAACATCCCCCTGACAGAAGAAGAAGAAGAAGAAGTGCACCAGGCTGGCATGTGCTCGTAAGGATTGGCTCAGTGAGAAAGTGGCCTATTCTCTACTAGGCCAATCCTAAGCTCAGTAGTAATAATAACATGATGACGATTACAACCGATAAGCAATTTAATTTCTCAAAATCAATCTTGTTTATAAAACATGTGTTCTATCTATGTCCAGGCAAAGTGTACTCTTGAGGCCACCTGCTTATAGAACACAAAAGGTAAACTAATTCAGTTTTAATTGCGCAACGGACTTCACAGAATGGCGCCACAGGGCGTTTGAGAAGACCTCCACAAGGCTCCGCAATGGACCACCTAGGAAATTTAGGCAAAACAGAGCTATTGTGGTTATTGGAACAAGAATAGAGTTTCATCGATTGTGTGGTCAAGATATATGGTCCTTGAGAAGTATTGTAAAAGCTGCGGTAGATTTAATTGTTCGTAATTGGTTTCCATTATTGCGTACAAGTCGATATTTTGTGGCGATGATGAATCCTTGTTTTCCAAGATTTCCCTGGTGTAGGCGTGTATTATTTCCTCACATCTTCGTCATAACCAATATATCCCTGCTACCATTACTTACTTGAGACGTAAATTAATACGTAGAAGTCGAAAAGGTTTGCGTTTACGGTGACAATTTATGAAAGACCCTTAGCATACTAGATTAATTAATTAGGTAGATATACTTTTGAAAGTCTCTACATCCAGCCTCAAAATACTCGGTCACTTCAACAACAGCCAAACACATTTCGCCAAAAAGCCAAATCGTCTCAGGAAAAAAATAAACAGTAGGGATCCATTCAAAAATATACTTGTAAATCATTATATCTCAAAGTTTCCTTTGTGTTCGATTTTTGGCACAAATTCGGCAATTAGGGCACAATGGTCAGCTAAGGGCGTTACATAGGATGATGCGCTGTCATAGAGGCGCGTCCATAATTCTCTTTAGACCGTGACATTGGCGCCATCTGGCGGGGCTATTAGAAAATTGTTAGAGCCTTTTGGTTTCACCGCTCAATGCACTTGTTTGAATTACGGGTACAGTACATGGAGGAATGTAAGATTAAATTCAAAAAAGAAGTTTAACCCTAGAAAGATAACCATAGCAAAACTTGCCTAAAAGATAACCATACGCTTCAGAGGCGCATGATTTTGTAATGCGTCTAATTAATGGTGTATTTGGCATATTTGCCTGAACAAATATACTTATTTTAATAATCCGGGATAGTTTTAAAAATAAATGCGTTACTTTAAGAATTTGTTTTATTTTAAGAGTTTGGAAACATAAATCACTAGACCTCTACGAAAAATAAAAATAAAATCAACATCCTTCTTTTTATGGGGGTAGTCCTAAATTATTACAAAAAAAATATGTTTTTCTCTTGCAAATATGTTGACAATATAACTACAATAGAATTACCTACAACAACCTGGTTTACAGACAGTCTTTACCAATTTCAGTCTTATAACCATACGCCTCGAGTGGGCTTCCACTGGTCATACCTATGAAATTATAGTACTTACCGCGAAGAAACAGCCATCCTTCTACAGCGCTAACCGACGACTGAGTTGGCTCTGAAGGACCAGTTGATACGCGCATCGATTGGAAAAAGACAACACTATATTAGCAGCGTGGGCGCCTTTGCGACGTAGGTTATCTTTCTAGGGTTAAATTTATTTATTTATTTTTTATTTATTTATTAATACACAAAACAGCAGTACAGACAAACATTACAACATTAAGAGTAGAACAAACATTTCCGTCTGCAACGCCAAAAGCATGTGTATACAGCATTACTGACACACTTTACAAGGAGCACATAATAATACAAATCTATAGTTATTTAATGGATTATTAAAGGTTATTTAATATTAATTATGCACATATTGAATACATGTGCATGTATAGCAAGAGAAACTGAAACTAATTAAACAATTTTAAAATTTTATATTTAAAGCATGGCAGTGAATCGTGATAGATGTCAGGCCCGTTGGGATCATGATTAGCAGCTACTGCGTTGTAAGAACGACATATCCTCACCAGTGGGTTGTTGGTGCTGACGTTAATTCTGCAAGGGGGGATAGAAAAAGTTCGGGGGATTCTCACAGATCGGTTAGGGACGTGGATTTCAATGTTTGATAATAGTGATGTTTCTATGGTGCCTCTGACTATTTTATGAAGACAGACGAGGTCTTGGAATTTCCTACGGTTTGCAAGTGTATTTATGCGGTAGTGCTTACATCTCGTCTCATATGAGCTGAGCGTACGACGATGACCAAAGCGTGCACACAGCATACGCAGAAATCGCTTCTGTACGGACTCTATTAAGTCAATATGGACTTTATAAAGTGGAGACCATATAATAGAGGCATATTCAAGCCTGCTGCGGACCAGGGTGTTATAAAGGAGTATTAAACTCTTTGGGTTCTTGAAAGTCTTAGTGACACGGGAAATAAAACCTAGGAGTTGGTTGCATTTAGGGATGAGTGCTGCATAGTGGTGATTGAAACTTAGTTTCTCGTCAAAAATTATGCCAAGATCTCGAGCGATGGATTTCCTTTGTAGTGCTACAGAATCTATATTGTAGTCATAGTGAATTTTATTCTTATTAAGTGTGAAAGATATACTGAAGCATTTGTCTATCCCCAGTGCCATATGATTTTCTTTGCACCAGTCAGAGAGAGTGTTTATGTCAGCCTGGAGATTGACGCAGTCGTTCGTATTTCGAATTGTGGAAAATATTTTAAGGTCATCTGCGTATAATAGGCAAGGATTATTAAGCTTCGCAGCAAGATCGTTGATAAAGATTATAAAGAACAAAGGTCCTGTTAGTGATCCCTGCGGTATACCGGAGGATATCCCCACCGGTTGGGATGTGTAACCCTTCAATGCAACTATCTGGCTACGATTCTGCATGTACGATGTTACCCATCTAAGAAAATCCCCATGTATGCCATAGGATGCCAGCTTCTTGCAGAGTATGCGATGGTTAACTTTGTCAAAGGCTTTTTTGAAATCTGTGTATATGGAATCTACTTAACATCGATCGTTAAAGGATTTGCTTATATAGTGTGTGTACTCAAGTAGGTTCGATACAGTAGATCTATTTCTGACAAAACCATGCTGCTGCGGCGCTATGAAAGGCTGAACATGTGAATATAGGACTTCAAATATAATAGACTCAAAAACCTTGGTTAAAGCCGAGAGTATGCTGATGGGTCTGTAGTTATTGCAGCTACTGTTGTCACCCGCCTTGTGAATGGGCACGATATATGCTAGTTTCCAGGTGGTGGGAAAAGTACCGGTCCTTAGTGACTTATTGAAGATAATTGTAAGGGGTGTTGCTAAAGTAGCGGCACAGGACTTGAGAAAACAAGGTGGGATCCCATCAGGGCCCGCCCCCTTGTTCACATTTATGCTGAACAACTTCTTAAACACCAGCTCCTCTGGAACTGTAATATTTGATAATGTGTCGGAACAGTTAATATCGGGAGTCATCGCATCGCAAGAGCCGCCAGCTTGGTCTGTCTCAAATACTGAGGCAAAGAACTCGGAAAATAAGTCGCACACCCTCTGGCCTCCCGTCGCCTTCTTGTTGCCAAAAGTCATTGTCTCAGGAATGGAGTTACTAGAGGATTTTTTGGACTTAACAAACGAGAAAAAGAGTTTTGTCGAGTCTTTGAGGGAGTCTTCTACATTATTAACGAAGTTATCGTAACACACTTGAATCATCAGCTTAGACCGGGTTCGTAAAAGCTTAAACTCATCGTAGTCTCGAGGATTACCATATTTTTTGTAGCGCTTGTGCACCTTGATTTTTTCGTCAAGACATAATTTCAATGGCTCCGAGAACCACAGAGGGTACCTTGTGTTGCCGACTCTCTTGAGTGGTGTGTTGAGTTTTATGATTTCATTTAGTGTATTGTAGAACGATTCTAAGTCGGCATCTACGTTCTTACTACTCAACAGTTCATGCCAGTCAACTGAGTTTAGGGCCTGATTGCACTTCACGTTATCGCACTTCCTGAAATTAAAAACCTTTTTAACCTTGGTTGGTATTCGGCTGATTGCGGTTAATAACTCTACAACAATTGCCGGGTGATGTCTGTCTAGCCTTGACATAGCGTCACAGTCAGCCAAAGTTAAGTCTGTGTGGTCTGTTATAAAGAGATCAAGGGTCCTATTATTTGAGTTTCTGATATTGTTGCATTGATTAAGATTACCCAAAGCCAACATGTCAAAGAGCAACTCTGATTTTGAGTCCAGTGGGCCGGTGTTAAACATTCTGAATGTAGAGCATGGATCAACTGACCACTGAAGATCAGGTAGGTTGAAGTCACCCATTAGTATTGTTTTGTTTGTCGGATCACAGTGATTCAGTATGTTGTTTGAGGTTCTATCAAACCAATCACGAAAGTCGGCTATCTTAAGATAATCGGGTAAGTAAACTAGACATATCGTGAGTGTTGAAGCCATGGAGTTATCACGTATTGTGACCCAGAGATCTTCAAGAGGGCTCTCAAGGTCAAATCGGCGAACTACTTGGTAACACTTGAAGCTAATTGAAGTTTCTATATAATTAAACGAATAATATTCGAGTGACCCAGTTCTTTAACCCCTCTACGCTTTCAAATCGCATGGGTGGGAATTGGGCCCCAGTCATTCTAAGAGTATTACTGGGAGTTGAGCATGGGTGGTTTGTGCACTTGCTTTGTAAGTACACAGCTAGTACGTGTGCCTAGGTTCATATTTCGAAAAAACGCACCCCGCGCGCGCGCCACAAACAAATTTTTTTCCTGATAATATTCTACTGCTAGGGCATGTATGGCACGTATTAGCTGTGGTAAAAAATTTAAGCTTCTTTCACTAAGTGCACAAAAAAATCGTTTTGTTCTGGACCGAACTTCCACTATTTTAGTAAATCAGTAAAGTAAATTAAATTTTGACGTGAATCTATTTGAAACAAAATCAAAATAAGTTGCTGTGACCCTATAACAAAAATAACTCTAGAAAGAAATAAGACGCAGTGGGCTTTATTATAAAATTTTGGGAAGCATCTGCTTATCTTGCATATCCTGTCCATGGCCACCGAGACAGCCCGGCAATTCACACCAAATGTGCCGAGAAAGGACAACAATGAACGAATTAGTTTTAAATAAAAACTAAACACGCCTTCTATCTAGCCTTTTGACGTTTGGATGAAAGACAAGACACTATAATTCTTGAGGAGTTCAAAATGAACGTTTTTTTTCCGCTTCGAAGTGCTACTGTCTAACTGAAGAAAGTATAATTATACAATCAACTACCTACTTTAATTATAAGTTTCCATAATTCACAGAATGCTCATTATCATCAATTTGTATAGTGTTACTATTATTTTACTGGTTGTTTTGTTACTGAAACATAGTATACCATTGCGTCACGTATCACGTTTGCCTATACCGATAGGGGGTAGCAGAGGAACAGTATCAACAGTATCACGATGTAAAAGATAATGAAAAAATAATACATTTAAAGCGAGCTTTTCTTCTATTTTTCTGAGAATGACCTCATTTTGAACTGTCATTATCCAGTCAATATCATAAATTATCCCCGGGATAGTTATTCTCGCATAACTTTATATTGGTAAGATAAGTAGAGCTCGTCTAAGCTGAAATGACGCGCCCCACTCCTTGGTTTTGTATTTACTTGTCATACAAAATCAAGGAGTGGGGCGCGTCATTTCAGCTTAGACGAGCTCTAAGATAAGTATTAGAAAATCTGAGATTTTATTTTTCAAATGTGATGTCAAATAGGCCAATAGGCTAAACAAACATCTAAATATACTTTATTTTATTGCCAATAAATCGCTGGTTACAGATATTTTAAATGAAGCTTCCGTATTGTGAAAGTGCTTCCGTCAGCTCATTTCTCAGCAAAATTGGCACCTTTTAGAACAGAAACACATTTCAATGTAAGTATCAATAACAGCCCTTCTTACACCAATTCAAAATGGCTGCCGAAGACGTCACGCGACGCGTTCGAAATTTTAATTGGACCGTTAAAGGAAAGGGATCGCTTTCGCAGAATAATAACTACGCGGGCAGAGGTGCGCAAAAACTTTTATCATCATCGATTAACATTCCTTTGGGGGATCAAACAAATAGGTCGGTTTTTGTCGAGGGCCATTGGAACCACGCCTGTCGCTTGATGATGCGGACACGTTTTTGAACGTGCCACCAAGATGGCTGCTGCAAAACAAAGGACTGACGCTTTTGGGTTCTGTGCTAATGATTGTTTTAATTTTTCAAGCCGGAGTAAATAGGGACTTTATTTTCTGGTAAAGGTGTACACACATTATGAAGTTATATTTTTGTAACAGATTTGAACACTATAGCTCTTCTTACAAGTTCTGTATATGTGCTTATACATAACGCACTAAATATTTATCTCTAAGTCTATTTTAAACGTGTTTCTCTCGCTCCATATTAAAACCTTCCTAATTATGTTCAGCAATAAGTACATCTGCAGACTATTAACAGAAATGTCAAAATATGTAAAATCTGAACCCGACATATTTCCGTGGAGCCAAATTAGCTGGCAGCAGATATATGCCAGCTAGTGTTGTAGTAACATGTGGTCCCATACATCGATAACCTGTAATGCGTTCATAAGCCCAAATTAAAGGATACATTCTTTTTCTCGAATTTGACGGAAACTATATCGACATACGCCAATAACACAATATCTAATGATATTTCGAATATCGATATGTTTTACAGGCATGTAAAATAAAACATAGGTACATAGTTAAAAATATGAGGTGGATTTATTAACGCACTTTTATGGGGAAACAAAGAAGAGCTTGAATCCTTTATGATCACCGTCATAAGAGAAGAAGAAGAAGAAGAAAATAAATAAATACTTAAATCTAATGATAAACTTGATTATTATAAAACATAGCATCACACTTTCTCCAATGCGATGTGTGTGACGAAGGCACAGTTGTACCCGTTCTTAGTCTCGCTATGTTCCATGTCATGTGGCACCCTATTTTAAAGATTTTAAGTCTAACCTAACAAAATATTAAAATATTTTTATTTTGCACCTATTTTGATAATATTAGTAATTTTTCAACTATTAAATTGAATGAATTTCATATAAAATCACATGGTTGATATTCTATATCGAGGATTTATATAAAACTATAGTTATTACTAGTGGCTCTGTGAGCTGTAGACCTCGCGAGTATGTCGGTGGGAAAGCTGAACTGCTAACACACATAAAAAAATAACCCAAATAATTTTCTTTCAATAACACATACAAACTTATGAATGTACCTGGTTACGTACATGCAGTATGAAAGTAGCCGCACCAATAACTTTGTAAACTACATTTCGCGATCTTTAATACAACCTATTGACTTTTTACTAAAATTATATAGTCTGTTTCACTCTCATGGTCTTTACAAATCCAACGACACCTCATTTGTTAATATCCATCGAGCCGTTTGGGTTGTAGCGATTTTTTTACATTTTAAAACCCCATATCTCCGCCATTTTGAAAAAAATCTAAAAACTGGCTCGAGTAAAAAATTCTATTTATTTTTCCAACCTGCTCACAAAATTTCACGAGAATCGGTTCATAAATGCGACCTGTAGAGGAGAACAACCGGACAGACATACGAAAGCATTTTTGCCCAAACCTGAAACGGAGACACTTCGCTCGCTTCGCTCGCTCGGTCAATAATAAGTAACTGTAATACCGATACCGGCAAATCCCAAAATCCACAAATAATTACATCCCAAAGACAATTTGTTACATCTAACGAGTCTCACATTACACCGCGCCGCGGCCGCTCGTTAATCATAACAGCGTGTTTTTTGGCCCCACAAAAAAACGCAGCGTTTCTGCTAATTGACATTTTCCTAGTTACATTAGAGGCAAGTCATTATGCGTTCAGAAAACCCACGCTTACCCGCTTGCGGGCTGGATTCTGATTTGTAATGTTATTTGGGCTGTTCTTAGTTGGGATTCCTTCTATTGGGTTTTTTATATATTTGTTCTTGATTAAAATATTATTAAATAAGGTGTTGATGAATTAACGCAAAATGAGAAATTACTTTGTTAGGGACATCATTTAAAAGTAAAAGTAAAAAGAAATCATTCTGAGCAACTTTCATTACTAAAACGATTTGATCAGAGCAACTTTATTTTTCACTTCTCCATACAAATCAGCTGACCCACTCAGGCCAAAATGTACATGAATGTAGAAATAATAAATTGATTGTTGGATGCAAAAGAAAAGTGATGAGTTGGGGTCTAGCTAGCTATTTGTTCTAGCTACATTACGAGTTAGCAATTTGATGGTAGCAGCTTTTTAATTTATCGAATGTTCCATTTAATGAACACCCTGAGGGGGCGCAGAAATGACATCGGCATTCGGCGAATGCGCCCTTATGATTTAGAGTCGCATATTTGTCCTGGTGGAGCAAAAAATAAACACTCTGTTTATGTGAACAGTAAATTATCCGGAGTTTGGTTTTTATACGAATCAGTATACCTACTCGTATGATTAGTTTTGAGGGTATAAACATAGACATAAATATTAATATTAGGAGGAGGAACAAATACCATAAAACATTGCACATGCATAAAAAAAACAGTACCCGTTCAGTAGTTCTAAACAAACATAAACAATTACATAAAGGCACTTAAATTGCTTCTGGCCCACACTAGGATACCCTGTGTCGTTGCGTCGGAACCGGAAACAGCGACATCACAAACATGTAAACATCCAAGACCTGGGTTTAACAATTTTTTGTTTTCTTTCGCCAGGGATTCGAACGCGGGACCTCTCGCATGGTAAGCAGAGCCATAACCGCTGTGCCACAGAGGTCGTCTTTTTTCAATTCAATTCAATTCAATTTGTTTATTGCAATAAATGACATGTTTGATGAAGGTGTTACATTTCGCATCACATAAGTACTGTGTAATTAATTTTACCCATAGGGTGTAGCAATTTAGAATAAAATAAGTATAAGATAAGCTCGCCACTGTCCACTTTATATCATACCGTGTTTTTGTTAACTTTGTTTTTTTGTGCAATGAAGAAATTTTGTGGAATTATGAAAGTATTTACATGAAAGAATTACACTAAGAAGTACACAACCAGATTCATGTTAAATTTAGAGAGAATAACATGCCTGTAGTTAATAATAATAATTTAGAATATTTCGGTCATTATCAATTAATTGCATTTAGATTGATATAGGTTATGCATATAATGTCAGTCAGAATTGGGAGATAATTTCAAAATGTCATATGTACACAGGATTCAATGTCAAAATTATAAGACACTAAACACGAAAAGTTTCTAAGTTTTAAGTTCTAAACCTAAGTTCCATTTTGACCCGAGATGAAGAAATAATTCTAAAGATTTTGCTTTTAGTTTCAAACCGATGTGATTTGTGTTAGTTTAATAACCATTCTCGGTAGATATAGTAAAAACTATTTGATCTGAACGATTTCCACGAAATGTAATCAGAACAGAAGACACTATTATACGCCAAAATTAATAACAGTTCGTTCTTATACCATCACTTCCTCCCGGTAATATGACAGACCAAATACCACTCAATCCCTGACTGCATACACAAAAATAGAACCGGCACAAAACTCTACCAAAACTACACCTACAGCTATTGAAAATAAGAACCAAACAATCTGAACACACAACTGTCATATCAATACGCTATCGTTCATTTTTCTTCCCTCCTGCGTAATTAACTAAACGTTCCCCACCGAATACTAAATACCTATTTAGTACCAACTACTACAAACAAAAGGAGATAGAGATACCAGTTTCGATGTGTTAAACAAGGATGGACTATGCTTAGGGTGCACTGCACACCCCAAGTTTTCACGCTTGCTTAGGGCGGCTATAGACGTTCTGTAGATGATGTAATGTCACACAGGACGTGGTGGGAAGTCAAGTTGAGTGTGAAGCGATATGATGTTATTGTATTATGTTTGTTTGAAAGATGGTTCGGTTTCATGGCCGGCTGTCTAAAGGAGAATTACTTCTGTAGCAAGCTGATGCTGGTGAGACATAATAGGAGTACGATTTATTACAAGAATGATTCTGGATTTTTAAGAAACTGTCATGTTACACAAAGAACGGTTTCAAAATATTGCTGCCAAAAATTAGGGACAATAACAATGAAAATCTTCACAAAACGCGAGACGTTACAAATGAGGAGCCACAATAAATCAAGGCATATTTCAAAATGATTGCCAACGTTGTCAACCGGCTTGTATTTAGGGAGGTAATTGGAAGCGGATCCTGTTTATGCCGAGCACCGAAAATCAGCAAACGTTGAGCTTCGGTAGGGCTCGGCCCTTGGCTGTAATCTCACAAAGAGGCAGTCCGCAGAGCCGCTCAAAGGGATTTAACAAGCGGCATTCACCGCGCCTCATTATATTTTTATACTTTATACCTTCCTCTCTGCCGTGCATAAAGTGCGCGATCAAAACGCGCGAACCCCTACAAAAGGTAATTATGTTTTGATTCCTATAAAAAAATCGAGTATCACAAAGGCGACTAACGAGATAAGAGCGTGCTAAATCGCCCCCGTCCCCCGCGGCCCGCGCGGATCAATCCCGCCAGGACGGTCGATTGGTGGAAGAGTGCGACCGTAGAGGCGGGGACAGTGGGGCGCCGCCCCGGCCCGCGGAGCCCCGGCCGGCGGAGCCCGAGCGGCAGCCAGTCAGCCACCGACCGCGCCCGCATGCGTACACGTCTCCCACGCGACACCACCCTGTGAACCGTGAACCAAGTGCTAAATGGAACTCAACTGTCAATGTTAAAGAAAAACTTCGAAGAGAGCAAAGTCAACATGGCGATAGAGAGCGTGTCGAGGTACCCGAGCAGCCCCGCGGAGGCGACGGAGCCGCCGAAGCCGGCGCGGATCAGCTTTAGCGTCGCTTCCATCCTGGCAGACACCAAGGCGAACCGCTCCTCGGACGAGGAAACCGCCGAGATGATACGCCACCACAGATCGATCCCGGAGTCACCGCTGAGGCAATCGCCCCTGGCCCAGCCGGAACTGCCCGGCGGCAAGTCGATGTCTCCTAGACCGTCGTCCCAAACGCCTCCACTCAACCTCATGTCCGCCAATGTCATGTCTTCTGACGATGAGTATGAGAATTCGATAGTAGACGTCGGAGACCAGAACGATATCCAGAGTGAAGATGAGGATGTATCTAGAGGGAATGAGAAAGAGCGGCTCGGTCCGATCAGGCCTCAGCCGTTCAGCGCGCTGGCGGCGGCGGCGGCGTACGGGCTGGGCTGGCCGGGACCCGCTCCCGTCGTACCTTCCTTCGGGGGCCTGTTCCAGTCACACTTCCCTGGGCATTTGACAGGTTCGTCACCGTTATTTTAACCTATAGCTTCTGATGGACCCACCCTTTAGGATAGTTTACTTTTAGTTTTATCGTTGATTGCATATTTTAACTTCAACTAAAATATTTATTCATTTTAAGGGTTCCGATCCTTAAAAGGAAAAAATAGGAACCCTTATAAGATCATTTTGTTGTTCGTCCGTCCGTCTGTGCGTCTGTCCGTGTGTCATTTTAAACTAAGATCGCGTAAACGTATCAAGCTGAAATTCATATCGTGGTCCCGAATAGGACTTTTTCAGTATCTTACTTTTCAATATATATTTTTTTTTCAATAATGGCATAGGTGGGTTTTTTCTTGTCAGTGATTTGTGGTTTGCCCAATAACCAAGCCCATTTTTTTTTATCAGCGTTAGACTAACTACTTTACAACGTAATACTGTTGAAAAAGTCGTAATGATGCACCAATAGTGCAAAAAATAACTCAGTCAGTTTTACAGACTTCATGAATTTACTGTTGAGCAACGCCCTTGTCAGTTCTGGATGAATGATCACCATTTGAGGTTTTTTACATTCTAGCAATTATTAAAATCTAGTATTTGGTATTTCTTTTTTTAATTTTTCATGAGATATAATTATTAGTAATATATTCTATATAAAATATTATTTTTAACCAAAATGCCTACCTCAATGACAGACAGAACAAATCCCAAAGGGTCTTGCGATATTCTAAACAAATTCCCTTGAGCCCTTCAAACCAATTCGAACAAAACAAACTGAATCTCAATGGGTGCATAAACTGCGGACATAAATAACGGATCCTGTCGAAAACGGAAAACAATATGCCATTGAGCACTCCGCAAAATGGTAGGATTTGCGAAACAAGATTTGCAAGATGGCGGATATAATGTTGAAACTTTTGATATTCATGTTTAAAGGATTTCGTTGGATTTAGGCCTACTTAAATGGTCTGGAGTGGATTTAAATATAATAGGCTGTTTTCAAGAAGTCCTGTTAAGCTCTTTGTGATAGGTTTATCTGTCATATTACATTTAGAATAATTTTGCGACCATACCCGGTGTTGCTCCATTTAAAATTTTAGTTCCTGCAGCAGAAACTGATGTAAATCCTATCAGGTTCTGGCGCTTAAATTGGTTAAATAAATATTTAATCAAAAAAAAACTTGCAACTCAAGGTGTCTGTAAATTTGGATCATCTTTGGCTTCATTTACTTATTTGTTATTGGGTCCAATTAGATTCTAGTTGGTAAAGTTGGATTAACCAGAATATAAATATTAAATTAAAATTATATTGCTTCGGGAACAGGCGTGACCCTATTTTGTAATTACCCTTTGACCCTATCTTGAGTTCTCTTTTATGAAAAGAAACAAACATAGCGTCACGGCTTTTCCCATACGAGGTGGTAGAGGCACAATAATCACACTTTTATTCAGTTATTCCATAATGTAATACAGAGTTGAGTTTGAAGCCGACCGTTAACGAATATTTGGTATAAGTTAAGTCTAATGTAAATAATAGATATAAATGTTTCATCACAAGATAGAAAAAAAATATTGGTATCTAATAATGTAACACATGTTATAGTTATGATAAAGTTATTTGATAGGATTTTCAAATCAAAACAAATCAAAACTTTATTGCACCAAAATGTATAAATAAGGTCTTAAAATTAATTAACAGTCTCTATTATAGACCCTTTTCTATTTCTTATGAATAGGTTCCAATTACAGGTTCGCATTAAATTCTTGATATAAGACTTGACAACACAACACATTATAGCATGCAATTAGTTGTTGTGGGTAGGTATTTGGTATTTTGTGGATGATTATGATTATGGATATTGTTTATGAATTAATTAGGCCGGTAATAAGAGATAGACGACTCATTTATTTACCATAACGGTACAAACACAACACATAAAATTAAAAAATCTAAATAAATACATCAGTATAAAAAACAATAAAATAAAATATTTGACATTACACAATTAGCAACGCAATTATAATTAGGTGAGGTATGGTAAGCTAGGATCACTGTGTGGCATTGTGACTGTACCGTTGATATTTGTTCATGGGTAAATAAAACTAATTTTAACAAAAATACGTTTAAATAATTCTTAGATTTTCTTACAATGTTCTAAATCTGAGGAATTCAAGAGACATAATAATATACGCCTTTGTACATATTTTTTCTATCTTAAGCTATTTTTACTGTAATGTGAGTACAATAAAGCAATTAGGTACGAAATAGTGATATTGCTAGTAGGGATATAAGGATACATTTTCTTATCGATAAGTCAATATTATACCAGTAAAAAGCCCATATCGATAAATAAGTATATATTTTCTTCAGCCTTTTTCACTGTATGTACAAATATTTAACACATTTGCAAATAAATGTCTACGAATAGTGCATTCGACCTTCCCCACTAGATTTGATCAGTCTGATGTCATTAGGATCAGAATAAATATTATTATTGATGTCATCGCTGCATCAAACCAATCCTGAGCTGTTGCTATCTACTTTATTCACAGTCTGAGATAATAACACTTTATTTACGTTACCTACATCAATTATGTTTATTTACCCAGCTTTATTTACCCAATGTTGAGTAAAAGCCTCATTCTTTCTTTACGCCCTTCTTTTTTCTTGCGCTCTTCTCATTTAATGGTGTCCAGATTTTTTTACCTTTAGTATTTTCTGGACAATTTTTACTTTATCAATGTTAATATTATTTGGAAAATTTTGACACTAACTACACAATTTTATTTTGTCTATCTGCATTTACCCCTAGCGTATTGTGATTACATTACAGTATGTATAATGCCACTTCATTTTCTTATTTTTTATCTTCATCTTCTCATTCTTTATCTTCCTTTTCCATATTAGGTATTTTACTTTTCTTTGATATTATTATTGAAAACTCGGTAATACTAATGAAAATTTAGCATTGAAACAGCACTTGAAATTAGAAGTGTTATATAGCGTTAGATAGTACGGTCGCGTGTTCCCCCGACATTATGTGCTACCGTTTTGTTAGAACAATATTCGCGACCAACATTAAATATGCGATAATATTGTTAGACGTAACTCTCGTAAAGCAGTCGGTTTTTTCGTGCCTTTCAACACATTTCATATTATGTAACGTGACGTCAGTTCCGTTCCGTAGCGTATTGTTTGTAACGCTATGTTTCATTATTATCAGTATCACACACATATTCTACTTTTATTTTCTCTTTGCACCACTTGTCAAGCGGTTGATAAATGTAGGTACCTATTATAAATTTGCAACAAGAACTAAGCGCACATGCACATTCGCCCATAACGAGTCCGCGTCACGACTGTTCAGATTATTCCTGAATTTATACTTTTTGCCCTTTTACACAACTGCTCGTTTCGAACAAATCCCCGCGAAATGCCCGGCAACATGTAAATTGCTCATACGTTTCCTGACAAAGAATAAGATTACGCGTGGTTTCACAAAACACCATTTACTTAACCTTATACCAACACAGGGCTCGTAACCCTTATTGTGGGACGAATAAAAGGACCGAAGGGCCCCGACTGAAAAATAAAAAGGCGCAAGTTCATAATAAAACCAGTTTCTTATCGAACGCGCACAATGGTGTGGTTCGAGGGACCAACCAGAGGCATTCGCGTTGTAAAACCGACATTACGCGTTAATAACACAATTCTTTCCTATTTGTTTACGGTCCCGCATAATGGTCTATTATGAATGCTAAATTGCTAAACGCTATACCTAACTCTGCGATTTCGAGTTGCGATCTGAAAAAATAATTAAGTGAAACAGCGCCGCGAAATGGAACAAGTGAATTATTATTTTCCAACTATCTCGTTAGCCATTCTAGGGGAATTTATTACTTTCGATAAGTATTAAATCAGGTTTAATTTCACAGTTATTGCGATCGTAATGTGTCGTCGTGTTACAGCCCCTGTATTGATTAGGACCATCTTTAATAGCTCGCTGTAAATCGCATTCGATTATTGAACGCGTTTATGCAATAGAAATGTTTTTATACGACCATAGTAATGTCGAGGAAGTAATAAGCCTATTAAATATGAAAATAATGCCATTACTCGGAATGTAGAAAAGGCCCGCGCGACCGCAATCGACACACAGTCTATGCCTAAGCATAAGTTTGCCTTTGTGCATATTGTTTAATATGATCATGTTTTCTTATTCTGTATTCCATTGTCTTGTGCAATAAGTTTGATACTACTATCCACTGGCGGTACAATATCGTGATCCCCAATTACAATCGTTAGAATTTGTCGGCTCGGCATTCTCGCGGCGTCTGCGCATAGATAATACTGCGTAATGCGCTCTATAAATGCCCGTCGAGTGCAAACTCGTAGATAAATACGTCCTTATTAGTCTATCAGAATAACTGGAAAGGCTTATCGTTTCATGCGCGCTCGTTAGCGCTTGAAACCCGAAACCCTTATTACGCCTGCAGCCAGTCTCGGAATACACACCTTAGGTTTATGCGGTTAAGAGACAAGTTGATGTTAGACTGGCGTATTCAGAAGTCGGTTGGCTGTCGACGGAGCCTTTTTTTCGGCCGGCACTCGCACGATTGCCTCTCCTAATTGGCTCGGCAACTGTTTTAATTCATTTGGCGATAGTTTTACAAGTATTTTATTGAGGGGTGGCTCCGCCTGGCGGACGGTGGTGTAACGAAGCGAATAATCGATTCGATTGCGTGAGGCTCGCACGCTCGATCGAGTCTCGGGACCGCGAATAAATTGCTTACTTACAATTCGAGTTTTAAGCAAATATTTCATTAGCGAGAGTTTATTGTTCGGATCGCCCGCCGCCGCCATAATTTTGATGCAGCCTGCCGTTTCCAATTCCGCAAACTCGCTGTACACACACATGCTCTTGTGCGGTCTAGAAAAAAAGCGGGCGTTTTCTTTTGGAAAGACCAAGTGATGCGTGGTAGCGCCATCTCTCGGCCAGTGACAGAGAGTCATAAATCACGAGATAAGATCAGAAGAGATGATTACACGGGCCCGTGTTCTCACCACGCGAGCCGTGCTTCCTGCGTTCGCAAATTAGTGAAACGCCGGAGTATTTTCGGCCGTTCGCAGAAGCCGACAGTAAATGTTAACGATGCTTCCAACTGGCGAAGACAATCGGGCTCAGAGAACAGTGTAACTGTAACAGTGGTTTCGAGTATAGTTTCGAGTAGTTGCCAATAGTTAGCGGAATCGGAATGGTGGCGTAAAATGTACAGACCGTTCCGGTTAGAACAGAATCTAGATGCTACTTCACTAGGCGGACTAGTCTATTGAGAGATGCTTAGGTCTTTTCTAAATTAGATAGTGTACGTACTTGTTTCATTTTTGTTCGTAGGTCAAAGGACACTGTTGATTCGATAGTGTTATTTTTTAGGGTTCCGTACCCGAAGGGTGCCAAAAGAACCCTATTACTGAGACTTCGCTGCCTGTCCGTCCGTCCGTCCGTCCGTCCGTCTGTCTGTCACCAGGCTGTATCTCATGAACCGTGGTAGCTAGACAGTTGAAATTTTCACAGATGATGTATTTCTGTTGCCGCTATAACAAAAAATACTAAAAATCAAAAGAAATTTAATATTAAAGGGGGCTCCCATACAACAAACGTGATTTTTTGCTCATTTTTGCTCGATATCGATAATGGTAGCAGGTAGACGCTTAAAATGTTCAAAATATATTGAGTATATTATTTACTTAAAAAATATATATTTAAATTAAAATTAAATTAATATTTAGGGTGGGCTCCCATACATTTTATTTTTTTTGCGGTTTTTTATAGATAATGGTACGGAACACTTCGTGCGCGAGTCCGACTCGCACTTGGCCGGTTTTTATTTTAATTCTTAATCGGAACACCCTTAAAGTAGATACGAAGGTATAAGAAAGCAACCGGAAAACTGATAATTGCCATATTTTAGATATAGCTAGTAAAGTGTACACAGCACACACAAAATAATTTTGTAGTAGATATTAGATTTTTTCTCTTCAAAGTTTGACAAAATGTTCAAATAAATTCATACCACTTTTATTAAATTTTATTACCTTCTTCGACCTCGTTCCGATGCAAGTTGACCGATTAGAAACACCCTTCACAAAATGCATTCCTTCACGACAAACGGATTTTTTTAGTATCGGCAATTTGCGTCGCGTATCTGGGCAAATACTCAAACCGCCGCTGCTCAAGTTAAAAACAACTAATGGCATTTGCGAACCCAAAGCGAAACTATAAGCGAAAAAGAATTTAATTCATTCTTACATACTGGGGGCTATTTGGGAGGTGTCAAAACCACTAAACTAGAGGAACTAAAGGCACTAAACTGACAACCTTCAAATCCGACAGCTCTTGCGCGGTGGCCACAGATTAAATTTTCAAACACACCATTTTAATTAGTTTAGTTAGTTTAATTCGTGTCGCCTCCCAAATCGCAGGCATTAATATTAATTTTTAATCACATAAGTAGGTACCTACCTAAGTATGTTTTTTTTAACGGTTCACATGAATCTTTTGACGATCTGTTATTGAGCTTTAGGTTATTTATTATTATGGTTATTGTTGTGTTTGCATGTAGTACAATATATTTGATGTTGATAATTATTTTGATGAATTTATGTTTTTTAGGGTTCCGTACCAGAAGGGTGCCAAACGGGACCCTATTACTGAGACTTCGCTGTCTGTCCGTCCTTCCGTCCGTCCGTCCGTCTGTCTGTCACCAGGCTGTATCTCATGAACCGTGGTAGCTAGACAGTTGAAATTTTCACAGATGATGTATTTTTGTTGCCGCTATAACAAAAAATACTAAAAATTAAAAGAAATTTAATATTAAGGGGGCTCCCATACAACAAACGTGATTTTTTTGCTAATTTTTGCTCGATACTGATAATGGTAGCAGGTAGACGCTTAAAATGTTCACAATATATTGAGTATATAATTTACTTAAAAAATAAATACTTAAATTAAAATTAAATTAATATTTAGGGGGGCTCCCATACATTTTTTTTGCGGTTTTTTTTAGATAATTGTACGGAACCCTTCGTGCGCGAGTCCGACTCGCACTTGGCCGGTTATTTATGACTAATGTAAAATGTTTGGACGCTATAAACTGGCAGATCATAGACAAACATTCCACCGAGCCTGTACAGTAAGTACACCTTACCAACCTATGTATCGTCCGTCAATCAATAAACATGTTTATCTGTGCCATGGTCGCATTTTTTTAATGAAAACGAGACCACGAAATATTTCTTCTGTCCGGATCAAAACTGTAAGGTATTTTTTGCAAATAATAAAATATTTTTTATACCAGGTAGAAATAAGCTCGCCTTTGTAATGTTTTTTCTTTACAAGAGATTTCTATTCTACCACAGCACAGCAAAATCCCTGGTTCCTTCGTATCCCACGTGAGTGTATATCATCACGACTATCGGGGCACCAGGTAGGCGGGCAGGCGGAGTGGGAGTCCGCGGAGAGGCCCCGCTGGGCTTGGCCCCATCGGTCGTATTAACGTGTTCATTTATTAATAAACGACCATAGACTTACAAATGTCGGAGACTCGCCCTTTACAAAATTACGAATTATTTCGTAGCTCTTGGATATTTCTCTGATATAGATTTTATCTCTCAGACCTCTGTAACTAATGAAAAACAAGTTATATGATTAATAGTGAAAATAATGAAATTCATCATTCATTATTACTTTGTAAATGTTCGCGTTTTTAAATCGCTATTGAACCTTTTGAATATTATAGTTAGAGTCTTTCCCCAAGTTGTCGACAAACAAATACAAAAATATACAAAGCGTCACTTCTTTTATCATATAATGTGACAGTAGCACATTTATCTGGTTAATTTATGAAAAATCATCCTATGACTAATATTAATGTTGTTCTACATAGGCGTGTCCGTCCGTCTGTCTCTCTCTGTGATCTATGTTCGTACTGCACGAACAGACAGACATACACACACACACATTCGCAATGTATATATGTATATGTAATGGTTGATTGATGAACTCCGTAATTAGGACAGTATTATCTGCTTTGAACAATTATGGAGTTGATTGAATTGTTTTATTGAAACAAAACAGGTATTTGAATGGAAGATTCTTGTTAATAGGCATTTATTGATATATACAGATTTATTAGATACTTTATTGCTTTTTGACACTAGCAATTTCCAGCCTAATTTATTTATTTAATCGTATGGCTCGAGTGAATAGGCTACAGGGGAATATTTAATGAGGAATTATCTATTCAATACACTACCTGTACACGATTGAACCAAATTAATAGTGTAGGTTACGTTAACATTTTCATGATTAAAATATTTATCTTGTTGTACCTTTGCCACCCCGTATGGGAAAAGGCGTGACGTTATATTATTATTCATGAATAACTTAATAGAGCCTATTAAAGTAAGTACCTACTATCCTTGTGAATTCAATAGGAGATTCAGAAGACATCTCCGCTACCATGCGTCTCGACGCTCGTCAGACTCCGCGCCAGCCGCAGCACCATCCTGTCTGTCATCGCGGGTCAACTTGACACCCGTTTCACCAGACAATGGTCAAATATAATTATTAAGTCTAATTGTTATTCTAAAACCATAAGTACAAATGGATGTCTGAAAATAAACATATTCTATTCTATCATGAGTAGAGATAGAGATAATAGAGTTTATAACGGACGCCTCTATCACTTCTAAAGCCTAGTACACACGAAGCCTACATCTCAGCAATAACATCCATGTGGGCTTCAACACAAGATCCACTAACTCATAGCCCGATGCGACGCTGCCTTGTATAACTCAAAATAATGAACCACTTGTCATATAATTGCTTGTTTCGTTGATTATAATGATTATTATCATTGTAGATTACAACAGCGTGTGAGAACACCGCTTAAGGTCCACGAATTGTATAATTATTACCTTAATCTGTTATTTAATATTATAAATTGGTTATCAAGTAAATTGCGTTGTCATAAGTTGATTATGGTGATTTCTTAATATGGTCAAACTTGTGTCATAACTTTAACAAACTACATAATATTAATATTAATGTTATAAAATACGATAGATCTTAATTGCCCGTTAATTGCTTGCTGTAAGATTTCTTAGCGTAAATAAATAAACCTGTTGTGGTCGCGTAATAGCTATTAGGCATCAAAATTAATTAATTAAATAATCTGCTTTAGTTAGTTAGAAAACTGTACAAGAAATACCATTATAATTGAAAACGAGAAAATAGGGTGTTCATTAGAAACTGCACACTCCGAACTCATAGCTATGTACCGTCAGCAACGGAGTCATGCTCCTAATTATAGAAGCATTCCCAATCAATTACCGACAGCAACAAGACGACTGAGGAAGCACGATGCGAAGCACTCCATTGGTAGCGACAGCAAAACCATTCGGAATTGGAATTTAAATATTTGAAGACACACTCGTTATAATTAATTTTAAATGACACTTAATTTGCAGTTATATTTAATTGCTAAGCCACGTTGGATGGGGATATGAACTGATATTGAATCAAAATAATTAATTTATCTTATGAATATTTAGATAATAGTACTCATAAATCAATACAAAATCTAGACATCAATTAGGTACCAGAGTTCTTGGACTTATTATCTAGGCCAACATTATTATTATCATTGTCATCTTACATTGTAATGACACTAAAATGATTAATCTCCTTCAGAGAAACCATCACAAGTGTACTGAAACTACTTCACAAAGCGGTTAGAGCATTTCAAGCGCTTTTAACTAGCAGTGAAACGGTCCTGTCATCCATTGGCCCACTTCCAACAAACTAATGTCCCATTGAATAATGCTATTAGTAAACTGTTTCCCGAGACATGTCATTAAACGTATCCCCACCCCTAAAGTCTTAATAGTTTTAAACGGGGCTTAAGAAAAATGTGAGGAGTGAGCAGAAAAATGTGTTGGATTGTTTGAGGAAGAATAGTGTTTCTAAGCGTATGACACTGTTTCTAATGATCTATAAGTACCAAACGTAATTTATACACTATGCGATACTTTTTTTTTACTAAACCAAGTATTAATTAAATAAACACGGTTCTTACGATACTTGATTTAAGAAAACATGAGTATGTGCCAAATGGTATTACGTAGTATGATAGTTGGCAGACCAAATCAAATTTTCGACTTATCATTAGTTTCTTAGAGCGAATTTTACCATCGAATAACTTTTACTCGAGGGTATCTTCTACTTTTTCATAGACATCAGATCAGATCACCTCATTTTGAACTGTCATTGTCATACAAATTATGCTCGGGATAGTTATTCTCGTATAACTTTTTGTTGGTAAAATCCAGCCTTAGTCCAATAATATGATAACTTCATAAATCATGTTGCGGTTTCCGCTATTTAAATAGCTATTATAGTGTAAGCGATTCAGTGTAGTGACGAATGAGTTCTAAAATGAAAGTTTCGTTTGATCACTGAATTAATGTAGTGGGCGTCTCGTCTCCATTCTCTACAGCATTAGAACGGTATGCAACGATATCTGTTAATAGAAACGGAAAATACGGTCCTTTGTGTTAGACATTCTTGTTTGATTTACTGATAATGTTGTCAAGAAAGAGCTTAAGATTTCACTTTTGTGGTTTGTTGTATGATAAATTGATAAGTTATAATTGAGTGGGTATTTCACCAGAAAAAATACCCTTATAGATACAATATATTAATGGAAGAAAATATATGGACATTTAATTTTATGGCCTATACAAAAGGTCTCGATAAGCTCTATGTCTTTTCATTTTAGATACAAAAAATATTATTTACTTATCTGTTCCTGTCTTATCGATACATGGGAAAGGGCCTTAGGGCTTTTGGAACAGGGTCATAGTTTCCTTCATTTATTAGTCAGCAAATAAACACCAATATGTAATATCGTCTTTTTAAGCAAGACAGTAAGAATGTGCGTCTCGTGTAAGAACAACACAACTGTCAAGTGTGCAGTGCGCGTTTAAAATATTGGAATGAATGACATACCACGCTGCGCACGATTAATGATCGAGAGAACACAAAAAGCAAGCATGCTCATTAATATATCAACTGTCTTTTTAGCAACAGAATCAACGTTAAAGTACCGTCAGTAGAAACAGCAAGGGCGCATTTAAAACAATTTCCAATACTTACCAAAAATACAACCTAATTTATTGCCACTTAATCACTAATACGGAACGGTGAATCCTTTTTAAGAAGGTGGGACATTAAGAAAACAATAATGTCATGAGAACCGTCGCGGGCTTCAAAACATCTCATATTTCTTTCGACACCAGAGACATGAGCGTAACTCAGCTGAGTGTAACATCTGCAGTCGATATCTCTTTAAACAATTAACAAGAAAACTGAAGCAGACAAGTCCATTTAAATATTTTTGAGAAGGTAATTTAACAGCTCCCGGGTAATTCTGAGTTTTATTTTCGTCGTTGCGCGCCTCTGTCGTCGGTACTCCCTTTGACATCCGCTAAACACGACATTAATACACTTTATTTTTTTTTCTTGAACTGTCACATAATTTGTTTTTTTGTTCAGTTTTTTTGGTAGCCCATTAGCTATTAAGCGTCCGCCCGAACGGTTTGACTTTAGGATTAATATGTTGACATAGCGGAGGCCCTGAACTCATCATTATGATTTTGGTTAGCAATTTGTAGTAAGTATTAATAAGGATTATTTTTATTACGTTTTCTAAATTGAAAACAGAAATTAATGATCATAATTGTATAATCGCTAATTAAGGCGCCTGGTATCGCTAAAATTAGCAACTGGATTTGTGGTGGTTGGAATTTTTACAAATTATTAAATAAATATAATAAAATAAAGTATTAATAGCGTAAACCGCAACGCGGCCCTTACGTCCGTCCGTTGCTGCGACAGAAAAGTGCAAAAAGTGTATTTTTTGCAAATTACACAAAAAAATGATATTTTGATTACCGATTTTACACATAAGAACCATACCAGCGTTCCTTGTAGAACTCCTAGGATAACTCGTTTTAAGTAAAAAACAACTATGAGTTTTTTTTCATGTAGTTTCCAAAATGGCATTATGATGTTTTCAAACACTACATTTTTAGCCAAGGGATGGTTATATAACATAATATTTTTTCTGGATTCAGGAAGTATCACAAACTGCTGGAATAACTTTTTAAAGATGGTCATTTTGCTGGACAATCGTCGTAATAGGACCCGGCTCTATGCAAATTATGAACCAAATAAAATAAAAAATATTTATTGAAATGCAAAGCGCTTTTATAGGCTACGGACTTGATAAGATCTTGAGTGGATCCAACTATCTCCATGACAAAAACATTTTACGTTTATCAGTAACTTAAATTAATAGATTGATTAACAGGTCGGCTTCTTAACAAACAGCCTGTTTTAACAGTTCCCTAAAGGGAATGAATTCTTAATTTTCATTTTAACTGAACTTAATTTACCGTCTGGGATACTCAATAAGATCTTTATTTGCACTTATTTAAAAATTTCAAAGGACATACAAAGTCATTCAAGAGTCTTAAAAATATCAAAACTTTTATACGTTTCTTCGGAAACATGTTAATGTAATGACGTTACTTAATTGTGTTATATCATTGCGATCTCACATTCGAAAAGCCGTGGGCGTTAATCAAAAATACTTGCTGACCAGCTGGTGTAATAAAAATCACCGATTTGCTTACTAATACGCTTGTTTTGTTGCCAAAGAAGCTAAAAATTACATAAACGCGATCTTATCAGTTGGATTGAGAAGTTGGAACGCGGGTTTTTATTTTATAGTAGTTTTATTACAGCTTGAGTTGTAACGGAACGGTATGATCTTGGAATACCAAAGGCATACCTTATTCTGTTTCTTCGAGTATTTTTTTATAAAAAATAAAACCTCACCACATTGAAGCGGGGGCATGTTTTATTGCTGCGATTTATGGTGAATAGGTTATGCGGCGTTTTTGAAATCGAGTAATGATTGTTTTGTATTTTTTTGTAGAATCGTTTTTGGGAAGGCACAGTTTTGTTTGACTCAGCCAAATTGGTTTTTCTTTACTTTAAAAAACGAAAGTCGTACATAAATTTGTAGGTTGTTTATCATAAAAAAATTGTAAAAACTAGATTGACAACATGGCATATAGCTCAAATAACTTAGTTACTTTGGCGCTTGACTAAGTAATATTGACGTTGACTAAGTAATATGTATGATTTTATGGTCAATAAAAATTTTGAACTGAACTGAACTGCTTACTTTACAAACTATTACAACAGGGCTTATGGAAGGTTTTTCGAGAGTACTCATAAACCCTAGACCCAACATCTTGCCTCTTCCGGACTTTAAATTTAAATTCCAATTCTCATCAGACGGGTCCTGCGAGCCTCCGAAGCTGAAATGCCACCTGCGCAAGCACAAGCCAAACCGCAAGCCGCGCACGCCCTTCACGGCCCAGCAGCTGCGCGAGTTGGAGAGCAAGTTCTCGGGCAAGCAGTACCTGAGCATCGCGGAGCGGGCCGAGTTCTCATCCTCGCTGGGCTTGTCTGAGACACAGGTATGTATGACACACTCAGGTGCAAACTGACCAACGCTACGTTAAGGTGCGTACTGACCAAAACGTTACAAGGTGTAATGTAACATTCGCATCGAGCATGTTGAGCATCGAGCAGGAAGTCAGGAATAGTTGACGCTCTCGTTGCTCGCTGGTTTCCCCGTAACACTACGTACTGACTGCAAGACTGCTCGCTGTGTGACGTGCAATGCTCGCTGTTCAACGCGTAACGTAACGTCAGTCTGTACGCACCTTTACACAGCGAGCATTACATGTTACACAGCGAGCATTCATGCAGTCAGTACGTAGTATTACGGGGACACAAGCAAGCAACGAACGTAAACTGTTCCTGCTCGATGCTCAACATGCTCGATGCGAATGTTACATTATACCTTGTAACGTTTTGGTCAGTTTGCACCTTTACATACATACATATACGCCTTTTCCCGGAAGAGAGAAGATACTAAAAACCTCCACTTGCTACAAGCGTGGCATACTTCTCACTTTGGCAATATTCATGTCTCTTCTCTTCTTTGGCGGTTAGGGTACTTGACGAACTCCTAATATTTTTTTATGATTCCGTTCCTTAAAAAGAAGCCTTATAGGACCAGAAGCAAGCAAAGGTGAAGGGAAAATAATCCGAAAACCTTTTTACAACAACTCATCAGCCGTTATAGCAGTCTTATTTATAATATAAAAAATATCATTGATAACATCAATATCTTTGTCCACAGGTAAAAATCTGGTTCCAAAACCGCCGCGCGAAAGCAAAGCGCGTGCAAGAAGCCGAGATCGAAAAACTCAAAATGGCGCAGTTCTCCCGTCACCATCCCCACCACCACTTGTGGGGCACGGGACATCCAGCACTACAACAATATTTCCATCACCCGTTAATGGGAGGCAGGCCCATACAGCACTTAGGGCTTCCGCCGCAGCACCTCCAAGCTATGGTGGCGCCATCTGTTTCTGCTGGCTCCCCGTCACCTAACAGCAGTAATCACCAGTGAAGCCAAAAACGTTCCATATTTGAAAGTTTTGAATTTAAATTCGGTTTAATGACGTTCGATATTAAAAACATTTCGACTTTATTTGGTTATGCTATCTGTACTTTGTAAATACGTGAGTGGGATAATTGTATTGAATTAGACATGTAATGTAAATTATTTGTACATAATAGCTTATGGAATTAAGATTATTTGTAATGTTTGTGCACTAAGGAATAGGTATTATTTCTATACCTCCTTTTGTTTGTATTGTATTGAATCTATGAAAAAACTTTGTGATGGTAATTGCTAGGCCTATTTTGTTTACTACAAAATTGCCGTTGGTTTTTAATGAATCTGTAAATAGCGCGTTTACCTATCTAGAACCAAATTATCTGTCTATGATATTTTTACTTCTATGTATACTTACAAATATATTTCTTTCACTTTTCAATATTGCTTTCTTTCATCCTCCTATCTTGCGTTACTAAAAATATTATTTATCTGTCCAATAAATAAGAGAGACATACCCTAATAGCCTACGTCATCGTCGGCATCTCAATTAGAAACATTAGTTTGCTCAATTCGCCTATCAACTGTATAAATCAGTACTAATTTAAATAATATTCATTAGAGTTAATTATTGCTAATCAGCGGGGTCAGCGAGCAGTCATGTATGATAGCGTATACAGGGTGAAATTTTGAGCAGGTACGCAAGAAACAAATAAAAACTTTTGCGATTAGATCTCCGTTAGCCCTTTTTAGCCTTACTTGTCATGTAGTTGCTATTTACATCTTCTTTACAAGAGTTAGGAGCGAGCGAATGTGCTGATTCGACCATAAGGTTTAGTTCAGACCAGGGTTAGACTATGTCTCTGAAAACTGTCGGTCGGAAGTCGGAACTAGTCATGGTAAGTTCTGTGGCTATTTCGGACCAACGATTTTTGGATTCAGATAGGAGTAGGCACTATAGAAAAGAAATAAAAATAAAGAAGAAGAAAAAACGAAATTACGAGTAATGCGTTTCTCACTTTCTTCAATGCGTTTCGCATTACATATTTAGTAAATTAATGAATGAAAATTAATTAATGTAAAGCAATGTCTTGTACGATTATTTTATTAAGTTTACGTACTCAGTCATACGAGGGCACACGACTGACTCCTTCACCAGACGTAACAGACGCCGTGAACGAATCCTGCTGGAGAGTATCTTCAAAAACGTAGCCATTAATGTCCCCACCGAGGAGCACATGCCCTTATCTGCATACGTTTAAGATTGAGCTCCATCACACTGGGTCAGGGATTTTGTTTTACAACGACTATATGTATGTACCAAGTATGTACCAAGTATGTACCAACCAAGTAGTGATAGCAGCCGGGACCTCAGCTTTAACGTGTCCTCCGAAATATGGGACATCCGATAATGTAAGCACCGAATTTGAACCTGCATCTCTTGCATGAAAAGCAAGCGTGAAGCAATCACGGATTTGTTAAGCAGCACCGTCACTATATCATTTATCAAGGTAAGTTTTTGGTTACATGCGTCCTAATCACCCTGTATGATCTGTATCTGAATTTTCGCATCCAATTACTTGACATTGTTGGTCTGGCTGTAAATACTTTTATCACTTATCACTCAATTTATTATAACAATTTACCTACATCGGAGTTATTTCGTTATTTATTAAAATTACTCACAAAAAACTGTTATCGGACTGCGGTTGGTAAGTTCAAAGATCAGAATGAATAAATATGACTTATGTATGTAAAAACGAGTGATCGTTTATTTTAACAGATGCACGTGACATAGATCATATTTTTTATCTGGTTTGTTATTTACATACACAGATACATTACTCCTGGCCACACACTAGGATACCATGTGTCGTGGGGATCAGAAACTGCGACATCACAATAATGGAAAAAATTTCATAGGCTGTGAAATGGCAAATAAACAAATGAAATGAAATGAAAAATGTAAACACCCAAGTCCTGGGGAGTTTTTTCCCCAGTCAGGATTCGAACCCAGAACCTCTCGTTTGGCAAGAACCGACTCGACCGCACGCAACAATTTCGTCAAGAACAAGATAGGTTGTATCGATTTTCTATCGATTAATATTGTAAGTTCGGATGTGCGATATTAGGCATCTTTCATTACTCTATATTATTCTGTCTCAAACTATGCCTCTACCACCCCATATGTATATTACGTAGGTCTATCTTTTGTTAATTAATCCTGTTGATCCTAGGTTTGCTGGAAGAGATCTCTTATTAGAGATAAGCTCGCCTTTGTACATTTTTTTTTTCATTATTAAGTGTCTGTATTCTGTTTTTGTGCAATAAAGTACATGGGATGTATCAGAAACTCTAGAAAGTTCACTATTCACGGTGACTCTATGTCCTAGATATCACTGTTGTAAGTTAAATTAATTAACTAATAGAATACACATCCAAGCGTACAATTCGCCAAACAAGAAGCGTATCGAAGATAAAAATAGTAGAATTAACACGATGTAACATTAGATCTGGCAAAGCAGTCCAATTTCGATCCGTCACACCCACTGCATTTGCACCCAATCCCCATCTCCACGTCTCACACACAGCTGAACAGTTCATTTCGTTCAGAATCCGCGCCCGGCTCATTGAGATCAAATGAATCTCGAACCCTCGCAATTACAATGTAATTAAAAATAACTTATTCATTTAGCATAAACGCGAGGCTGTAATTGTCTGAATTAATCACGGCTAATGTCGCGTGGCGTAATGTGAGTGGATATTGAAACAGCCGATCTTTGCATTTGTCGGCTGATGAGAGCTGTTTGTTAGGGCATGGATTTGATTTGCTAGATAGAAACTAGTGTTGTGTAATGTAAAGCTATTTCACCAACAGTTAGGGGAATCTTGTCTCTTTTTCTTAGCTGTCTAACGATTGTTTTGAAGGCTACATGACACTTCAACTTAGGTCAAAGCGAAACAACCGCTAGGTTACCATTGAATGAAAATAAAGTGTCCCTTAAAAGAAAGGGATTGTTGGTGAAATCAGCCATACATTTTAAACATTTGACCCAAGTCACAGTCTGTACTTGCTGAACTAGGTGAAGTTCCAACTGAGTATGTATCCAATTTGCATTGATGCGATAAATATATATGAAACCTTAGAGACATTTCACGGCATAATTATTATGTTATTATGAGGTAAACAGCCTTGAAATTGTAGACATTGGATTTCAAAGGCAGGTTTCATCAAAAAATTAGTTATAATTGGTGGCTTAAGAAGCTTTTTAACCAATTTAAAAAAGGAGGGGGTTATCAATTCGGTTTTTTATGTTTGTTGCATCAAAACTGGTACTATTTATGAACCGATTTCAAAAATTCTTTCTTTGTTTGAAAGGGAAGCCCAATAGGTTGGTCCCAGTTTTTGAAAATCAGGAATCGGTCCAGTATCTAGTTAGGTTTTTACATGAAAAAAACTGTGAAGTTTAATTTGTTTTTACCTGGGTGACATTAAACATACATCCAGTCTTTTTGGTGTTTTTGGTCATTGTCGCGAGATAAATTCTGGCTGTTAGGATCGTATATTCGTTTATATTATGATGTAATACGTATCAGGAGGACTTCACTGTCAGGAGACAGATTTCGTAGGCTCGTTTTCGAGTCTATGGACGACATTTGTGTACCGAGCAGAGAGGACTTAGTGATAGGACAGGTCATGAAGTCAGTTTTTTTAAGTTTTTAACTTGGTGAATTATAGTCAAAAATCTTCATCCAGCTTTGAGTTTGAACACATCAACGTAGTCCCTCACGGCCATTAGCTGCCACCGGGCCGAGAGGCCAGGAGTGGCGCGAGACCAACGCAATAAGATCCGTCATGTTGCCGCCCTGCCAGACTGAGCTGTTCCAAATTCGAATCTTGAAGAAAAATAGAGAACCGACCATGATGAGTCCTTGACAATCTAGTTTTATATTTCCATGGTTTTCTGCATAAATCTGTAATGTTGTTATACACTTGCAATATGTACTTTCTAAGTGATAATGAATTATATCTGCTTATTTATTTATAAAGAGTATATACTTATCTATTTATATTTAATAGGATATCACACCAAAGATGATGTAGCAGAGAAAAGAATTATAATTAGATACTGTTTGTTGTTCAAAGCTTATGTGATGTTATGAGTCATTCCCAGGAAAAGTGACACGACACAGTGATGTAATCTAATCGAACGACCAATAACTAATAATTTATCGATGTTTTCCTCTCATAAGCGAGTTATTAATCGTATTTACATACCAATTCAATAATTAATATTTCCTTTTAACACTTACAATAATTTCCATACTTAGATACATTACCCATACAATAATAGCACAATAAAATCGTATTATCACGAGACACATTTCTCAATCAGAAATAATTAATGATCGACAATTATAATTTATAGCGTTGCGATCATAATAATTATATTGTAACAATTATTGTTCCGTTAAAGGGACATTAAGATACAGGTTATCTAATAAATATAATGGTTTTAATTTAGGTGATTATTGAGTCCTAGTGTAGAGTATATTGCCGTGGGTGATAGCGCTTCTATGGTATTAGCAAAATCGGAATGTTTCAAGGTCCAGACAGATGGAACGCGAGTTAGGGTAGAGTTGAAGTAACTCTCAACTTTTACATTCCATAAAAATAAAACACATTTAGGTCCATTTGCACCAAAAACTTAATAACGATTAGCGCCTTAATTTTATTTAGCAGCTGTCGAAATGTATCAAACTTAATGGTGATTAACGCGCTAATAACAATTAGTATTTTTTGTGCAAATAGCCCTTAATGTCAAAGTCGAGGTGTAAATGTTTTTTATACTGTGACTATGTGTGATGTACCTACAGAATACCCACCAAGATGTCTTTAGAATTTCCTATGTTTACTGGAGGAGCAAATAGAATCGATAAACGACATTCGATACGACCGACCGTACACGAACGAAGAATCGATAAAGGACTTTCGATACGACCATACGAATGAGTTCTGAGTTCTTTATGTCTTCCTCTGGTGATACAATCGCGTATTAATAGTTCCACGACACCCAAGTTGTGAATGAACGGTTACTAAACTGAACATTGAATGGAGTTTAGTAACCGTGGGTCAGGGAGCACTTATCCAGTGGAGAGCGCATAGATACATTTTCCTTTGAAACACAACTCACCAATTTACGGGCGGCGGGGGACGAGGTAAGAGAGCTGTGATTGGTCAGCCGCTGCGAAACTGTCTGGCGGCCCGTCATCGTACGTAGGTTGCGTATGCGAACGTTTGTTGGATACAACAAACGTTTGGCGAGCCGCATTCCCCCGCAGGTGCAGTCAATTGGATATTGTATAGCCTCTGCCGTGGGTATAGTGTATTACATGCCCTTCTTTGAAGAGGTATTCCAGCCAATGGAGAAATTCCTTTCTTTCTTTTCTCTTAATCTCATGCCCAATTCCACCAACAGTTAGGGGACACTTAGCTCTTTCTCTTACCCGTCTAGCGATTGTTTCGGAGGCCGGCCTCTTAAATTTAGGGAGTCCTTAGTACCGTAGGAGACGTTTAAACTAAGGTCAGAGTGTAACCACCCCTAGGTGGCCCATATTGCGGAGCACTCCTGTCTTCCTGTACTCTGTTTCTTCAATATTATCAAACAAATCAAAATTATTACCCTTACCAATATTATGATATAACCTCTCAGAATATAACATATTTATTAGCGTCCGTTCTCTATTTAATATGTATTATACAGGGTGTAACAGAAGGGTTTAGACATATTTTTGGGGGTTATTAGGGAGACCATTCCGAGCAACTTTTACTATGAAACCGATTTGATCAGAGTAACTTTATTTTTCATTGCTCCATACGTTTTGGTCGGGGCGGTCAGTTGATTTGTATAGAAAAGTGAAAATTAAAGTTGCTCTGATTAAATCGGTTTCATAATAAAAGTTGTTCAGAATGATGTCCCTAACAACCCCCTAAAATATGACTACACCTTTCTGTTATACCGGTATAATAGCCACAATCTGCAGATGATAGGGTCAATTTTACATATTAAGATCCAAAGCACAAACTGTCAAATCTAACTTGAGTAATGTCAAAATCATGAATAGATAGTTTATTTATTAAAAATAGACGTCGTAAGTTAGTAAGTACCTAAGTAATGTTTTAAACCGAATCTCTGAAGTAGCCAGTAGTTCATCTGGTCGTAAAAGTTTACTATCCGTTTTTATGTTTGTTTTAAAACCAATATCGGTTAACCCCCGTTCTGGGTTAGAATGTCGACCACTAACTTTGAACGATAGAGCTTTATGGGCCGCGTCACAAAAGCACCGCTTTCCTATCAAAACTTGTAAAACGTGTCGATTTTGTGAGCTAGAGTTATGTAGCGAGAGAAGCTGTTAGAAGTGGCTACTAGTTTGGGTAGTTCTCTTGCTCCAACGTCTATTTAATTGTTCTTCATTGTAAGTTTGTTCGTAGTATGTCCTTGTGAGACGATAATGATTAAAAAATAGATCAGTTCATTAAAAAAAAAAACACCATAAAATCATAAAGATAAAGGTAATTTCCGGCGTTGAAAAAAAAGGACGATGCCAGAATTCATTCTAACGCCATTTGAGAACAATGTGTTAAAAGACAAATCACATTGTTTAATACCACCCTAATACTAATACAGATAGACCACCTAGAACAAAATATGACATCGGCGTAAACTGAGATGCTACAGAAGCTTCTTTAGTTCGAGGCCATTATCGCTTGGTGCAGCACCTTCAAAAAATTGCAAATACCACGAGATGGAGCTAAGATAGGTATATAAGATTTTTTTAGATTAGCGCCACCTAGAAGTATGTTAACTGAAACCATGGCGTTTAAAGTACAAATCTTATACTCCTCACGCCATCTCTTTTTGAGGAAGGGTTACTAATTCTAATTTGTATGGGATAAGCACCCTGTGATAGAAAACACTGATGAACAAGAAACATTCTGACAGTTCATATCAGTATCGTTGTTGTTGTGTTTTTGATTGATTTATTTGATTGATTGATAAATATATACATAATACTTTTTCAACCTTGCCAACAAGCTAAGAGTATCGCAAAACATGTCTTCACATTTTTACTAGACGGGATTGCAAAGGCGAAATTTGGCATCGCACTTTTGTTTAGCAAAAATTTTATAATACAGGTACAAGTGTGCTTTACACAATAGTATTGTTAGTAATTTAACGAACGACAAAAAAAGTTTAACCTAACCTAAACGACATACTTAGCGAGCGGCTAAAATATTGACCAGTAATTTAGTTAGACCAGTAGTTTAGGTTAAGTTTTTTTTTCGATCGTTTTATAATTTCCTATTATGTATCTACATATAAAACAATATATAAAACAATAGTTGTTGCTTTTTTTGTTATACATAAACGATTCACGGAAGTGCGTTAACTGTTGTGTACCGTACAGTGTACAATGGCCCCTAAAATTTCAAAATTTTAACTGGCAATATAATCAAATCAAATCAAATCAGAATATTTATTTCAGATAGCATAAATTTTGACACATATACATCCATAGGTAGATATTATTTTATAATTATAAAACAGTTTAAAATTAAACTAAAATAGGTAATAAAATAGGTTTAGAGAATTTTATTCTCATAAGAAATTAAATTTCACTCAAAATGAGATAAACTTAAAATATTTAGGTAAATTAATTTACGGTACTCGTTGCGATATGTAGCTTTAACTTATTTTTAAAAGTGTTTATACTTTTGCAAATTTTTACATCATTCGGCAATTTATTGAACATCTGCGCTCCCTCAAATACTATGATTGTCTTTCTTCCATAATTAGTCCTAGGTTTAGTTAGTTTGTGTTTGATTTTGTTTCGAAGATTTTCGTTATTTGATAGGTGTAGTTCTATGTTACATTTTATGGCATTCGTAGTAATTTTTCTTATTTAAATACAATTGTGTTTTATTTGTATAGTTGATTTATGTTAAATAGTTTAGTTTTCTCAAACAGTTGTTTAGTTGGTGTGTCAAAGGGGTAGTGTAGTAAAACCTTTTGTTTTGGGTTCTCTGTAGCGAGTTAAGGTTGGATGGAGCCGCTGATCCCCAGATTTCAATTAAATATTCGAATATAGAAACTCTATTATAAAAAGATTCTCTTGTAATTCAACTCTTTGTGAAAATCGCCTACTTTTTCGGTTGACATTTTTTATAACCGATAATAATAATTATATGACTCAATATTAAGATATCCGTTGTTTTATAACCGAGACAGTTTTGTGGCTCAATGATAGGAAAGCAGATTTGATAATTGGCCCATTTAGACCCGTAACAACTAACCGCTCTTAGATCTTACTCACTCTTAAGTATTCTCAAGCTGGTAACAGTGACAGTTAAGTGTAGTTTTACAATTAATTTACAACAATTTTGTAGATCGATGGCTTTTATTCAATCATTGTGCAAGAGTTCTTTATTTATACATTTTGTCTAATAAACCTTATGTCTAGTCTACATTACAGGGTGACACACGAATGGCCCTAGAGGGAAAGTACTTTAAATCCTTTAGAGATACTAGGTAGATAGTTCATTTTACTAAAAGGAAACATGCTTTTATTAAAAAAAAACAAAACAAAACTACTGCATTCAGATTTTTCAAATTTGCTTGTCTCATCCTAGAATCGAACACGCTTAAAAATGAAAAATAAGTTTATTTACATTAAAAAATCGTAATGCCGAGGTTATCAGCACACAGAAATCCAAAGAGGGGCGATGAACTGAGTCAGTCCGTCTCTCTTCGGTTTCCTTAGACTTAATTAGAAATACATAACATTGTATTTTTAAGGCTAACATTTCAAAAGAGGTACGGGGGAGTTCTTTGCTCCATCCCTAAGCCCACAACTTCAGAACGGGCGGTAGTATACAAAAATATTAATATGATATTGACGTTGACTAAGTAATCTGTATGATTGTATGGCCAATAAAAAAAAATTGAACTTGAACTTATCCCAAAAATTTCTTCCAATAAATATAGGTAGGCAGGCAGACAGGTATTTTAAAAGTTATAAAATTTTCTTTAACCGGAAATTAAAATAGTTTAAGGCACTGGAGGTGGCCACCCAAACTAGAAGCATAGAGTTCGTATACCGATAGAAGTGGCCGCCTCATTAAAGCAATTAACGAAAAACTATAGCGGTCTCACCTTTGATTTATATTTATAAGTGATTAAGGCGAAGTGGTCAATATGTTAAATTTTTGATTCGGTACAAATGCTGACACGGCCACAGATTAATAAAGAGACACGACGTAATCCATAACAGAATAGAAACTTACCTACACCCGCATATTCAAATATGCGTTTAAAAATTTACTCGAAGTTTTAAACCAGTGGCTTAAAAATCTATCCCATAGGACTCTTATTTTAAGGGTAGCCAGCGGACAATTGCCAGCTTAATAATAATAAGTTTATAGTAATAAACCCGTCTTATTGTATAACTAGTGCCATTTATTTTATAATAACAAAGTACTTATGTAACAAGTAGTAGTAATAAGTAACAACTAAGTGCCACAAGCTAGAACGTACGTTAGCGCTAAACTCGAGTAAACTTTGACAACTTCATTATTTTTTTATTGAGTAGTCAAAGTTAACATATACAGGGTGACATTTAATTAGCTGACCATATTTTGAGGTATGATAGTACCCATCATTATGAACAACTTTCCCATAGAAACATATAGTCGCAAATGAAAAAAAATTTTCGTCCCCAGTACATTGCCCCGATCAGCTGATTTCAAGTTACTATGGGAGACCCAAAAAATTTTTCGTTTGCGACCCCATGTTCCATGGGGAATGTTATTCATAATGATGGGTACTATCATTCCCCAAAATATGGTCAGCTAATGAAATGTCAGCCTGTATGTGACCTACGTATACGTACTCGTAGGTACTCTATATGCAAGCCCGTGTTGTAATATAATGGAGGTAAGAGAGGATCTTTGCCTTAACAGAACAACTCAATAATGTCCCGGTCCTGCATATTTTTATTCGACTTACCCTTATCGCTGAATCAACATATTTATTTTAATGTCTTTATTCGGCTTTTTCCGGTAGCCGTTTAATAGTTAAAATCCATTAATGTTAATTATAAATTCAGTCGTATATCTCACGTTAGTTTTATGCAATGCGTTTAATAACAAAGTGTTGTCGTTTTGTTGGTTTGTGCGCTTTGATTTAAATTAAACAGATAAATCTACATATTGTTTTTGTAGTTCGTATTTTAGGTTCATTTTTCACTAGAAGGATAGACACAATGAGCAAAAATTTCTTGGAATAATAGGCCATATTGCTGAATGATAAAGAACATATAAAATATTGTTGATGATATTTTGATGTCGAATGAATACGCAGGAATTTACCCTTTCTCAAAATTAATTACGAGAATACGTGGAACTCCCGTCAATTCCCGAATTCCGAAGTTGTTTCTGTTTATCGTCGCCCAGTCGATATAGGGAGAATATAATCATCATACCTTACCAATCATCATACCTTACTATTAGTATAATATTAAAGTTTCTGTGCTTATACCTATTTTGATAAATAGAAGAGTTTACAAAATCAGAGGTAGAAGTGAGCAGACGCTTCAAAAATATCCAAAACACTTGTTTCCAAAACATCCAAGTAACTATTTAAACTCTGTAATCGTAAAAAAATATCAGTAGAAAAGCTATGAAGCAAACTCGGGTGCAAAATCTAGTGAATTGTAAAACGTCACAGTTCAATTTGTAAGCGAAACATCGCCATTAATTTACGACAATTTATCGTCTTTATAGAACCGGACTCTTTGGTGTGACGCCATTTTTTTTTAATTAAAACTATAAAAGCGTGTCTGTATGAACAAATAAGACAAAATATAGCGTCACACCATTTCCCATACGGAGTGGCAGATGGCCAGTTGTGCTCACGTTTAGCCAGTTGTATAAGCCTCGTTTTATACTTTATTGCAATCCAGGAAAGACCACACTTTACGGAAAATTACATTTAAAGTCTATCCCAACTGAGTTGCATGATACTTTGAAAGGGCTTTGCGTAAACTTGGCGTCGTTTTGACGTTTCCTTAGAGTTTTGTCAATTTTGAGTTTTGGCGGCCATTCATGAAAGTTATAAATTTTGATAAAGCAATAAAAAATAAGCTAGTCTTTTTATGGAGTACATATAGCTAAATCATTTCGAGGCTGAGATATCACACTTTAAAGTTTTTTTAGTACAAAAGTGTTACCTTCGAAATGATATAGGTACAGCAAAGCTTCCTCTTTACATATTATATAATATTGTAGTGCTACCAAATATATAATAAAAACAATATCAGTGGCCGCGAATAAAAAAAATCGGCCAAGTGCGAGTCAGACTCTCACACGGAGGGTTCCGCACCAATCTTACCAAAAAAGGAAAAATATACGTTTTTTGTATGGAGATATTTTTTCAAAATTTTGTGTATTGGTGGAGAAGCATCAGATATACTCATTCTGTGAAAATTTCAACTTTCTAGCTATTACGGTTCGTGCTGAAGGGCTCTTTGACGGACAGACAGACAGGCACACGGACGGACGGACAGTGTAGACTTAGTAATAGGGTCCAGTTTGGCACTCTTCGGGTACGGAACCCTAAAAAGACGCCAACGGTCCATACATAACCCTTTAATCTTAAATTCGCAATATTTTAATGGCGTTTGATAAAACCATCATGAAAGGCCTAATTAAATAATTTGTAGAAAACCTTTAATCAATTAGTTTAATTAATTTATATCTTCAGATCAACATTTACTCAGGAGTAGGCCATAGTAACCAGATATGACAGAAATATTAATATAAAAATAGGAAAAACATCCTATTTATTTTTTAAATAATTACAGCCAATGATTGATTACACCACATCAGTGATTTTATTTCAATACTATTAAGATTTACCGATTAATCCAAAGTGTGAAAAAATCCTTACACCTGATTTCCCTAATTATTCCACGCACTTTAACTACTCGGTGATTATCTCCAGAATGTAAAAAGTCCGAGTCATAAAACCGAACATAGAATATCATGACGCCATCCTAAGTAGCGGCAGGCAGGTGATACAAATATAGGATATGTGATAAAACTAACTAATTACTAGTAAAGTGCTTATTGGAGACTAAGACTTGGTCGTTAACATTTTTTTCCTCTGACTTCGGGTTTGTGCTTGATTTCTGTATAATTGACTGTTTAAGGGTAAGGGCCTTAAGCATCGATATATACAAAGGATAGGCCCTCCCGTACTAAACTTACCGTTTTGAGGCCAGACAGAATAGCGCCTCTGTTGGAATTTATCGGTACTATGTCGGTCGTCAGTCGAATGATTGATTATCCTATTTTTACTTTGAGGAATTTTTCGAGAACAATATTTTATGAATAATCAATTAGCAATAGTAATTGTTATAGCATACAGCCAATAGTAATTGTAAATTATATAACTTACTTGTGATACGATACTCCTTGTTTATGTGTATTGCGATTTCGGTATGATTTACAAGTTTTTACCTCGCAGGACACCATTTTTGTTGTGCTACCGATACGTCACGCGGCTAGCACCGACTAAGCACGACTGATTGAAATCGGTTCACTTTTCCCGTTTTGACACCGTTTTGGTAGCGACACTTTCAAGCGCCCCGTGCCTTGTCCCCTACTATTGAAGTCTGTGGCCTTAAGCATACTTTGTTTGCTGGAACTGTTACTAGACATAGGTTCGTCTGTGTGCACTATTTGTATATCTTGTTCTACGTATTTGCTTGTGTGAAATGAAGAAATTACGAAACTTTTTCCATACATGCCTACATGTCAACCTAGCACGAAGGATAACGGGGACTTTATCTTTACTTCGCTCACCCCCTTTAGCCTTCACCTTCGCCTTGATATTTTTTGTGCAAATAAAGTTTTGAAGAGTTCACAATTTAACGGTTTGCTTTGGATATATTTTCAATTATCAAAAAATATTATATTGTATCATAGTCATTGTTATCATTATACATATAGCAGTAAGGTGCAAAACTCCGAAGGAATTACTTGGAACCCACAGCCCTTCACGTCCTTCCCGGGTAGTGCTAACGAGCGACAAATCATTATCATCATAGTCATCAAATCATCTCAAGACATTATAATTTCCAGGTTCTCAAATGAGAACCTGACCACTTGACACTGGCAAAATTAACCTCAAAAGAGGTTAGGACGCCATTAATAAAAAGAAGAAAAAGGTGCAAAACGTCAGTTCATAATCTCGTGATATTATAAATACTTAAATGGTGTTCACAGTTAACTGTTATACGGTAGTGTCATAATGGTAAGGTCCTTTTATGTAATTTGCATCTCAATCAATCGAAATTCTGGTAAATCATTTCAATCAGGGATGATGGAATGCTAATTGATGTAATAATTACTTATGCAATTAAGTGAAATGATATTTGCGTTTGATGACTCAACTACCTTGTTAGGAACCAATTAAAATAATTGTAATTAAAGTAATTCTGAGAACCAGAAACCCGCGTGTACTATGTGGAATTCTTAAGGCGATATACGTCCACACTAACTACTATAAATAAATAACAGTTTGATAAATCTGATAGTTCTTATCCGGCTATCACAGGTTCTATTTTAAAACTGTTTAAGTATTCATCATTTTTGTAGGTTTTTGTAGGTTAATACTGTTTATAAAATCTGTTATGAAATGAAATAATGCTTCCACTTCTTATAGGATAATGCGCACCAACCCAACATAATTGTTTTTGTTTGTGTAGTGTTTATTGTTATTTTTTATTTATAAGTATTTATTTATTTATAGTATCGCAATTTCATCGGTAAGTGGTGATGCGATATATATGTTATTGACACCATTTGAATACAGAGTTAATTGTAATCAATTATAAGACCATTCGCAGCCCGTGTGAGCGTCAATCGCATCCGTTGATAACAAGAAGCCATCCAATTTATTTTTTAAAACTGCCCGCAATTTAAAAAAACAAGTTTGAAAACAAACAAAACGCTATCGCATTAACGGTACCATAAAACGTTAATTATCTGTGTTAATTGCAATTAAAATTAAAAGTTATTGCATGTGTTATCTGCAGGTCAGACTACGAAGACGCAGAGTACCTATAGGTATACTAAGATATCAGTAGCATTTAAAAACAACACAAACCTGATGTTGAAGTGGTAAATTGAAATTATTACTTTCTTGTTTTTAATCACCTTATAAGTAACATTCATTTACACAATATCATCAGATGCGCAAAGGACTACCACCCTATCACGTAATAATTTAATTAACTAAGGATATGTACCCATTTTGATACTCGGTATTAAAACTAAACTAACCCCACAAGTAAGTGGGTACAGCTGTGCCTCTGCCCCACCCCGTATGGGAAAAGGCGTGACGCTATGTATGTATGTATGTATGTACTTATGCCTCACTAAACAAAGCGAATTTGAAAATGGACCATATCGTACAAAAGATAAATTTTACATTGTCAGTTTGACTGATTCGCACGAGAAAGCCGTTAAATACAGTTTAAAAACAACTTTAATAAAACACGGGACGAAGTTAAGTGGCAACCCTGGCTGATGGGCAAAATCTATAAATGACTTGACAAAACTGTCAAACAAAAAATAAGTAAAAAGTTAAGATAAAAATCCCTTTTACGAACCGTAAAACTGAAACTATTTTATAAACTCTTACCCGGTAATTTTAGTTTTATCAAAATCATCCAATATATTTCAAGGTCGTCGTACTTTTTTCCGTAACCGTAACGCTCTGTTACTACAATAACAAACCGACACGCGTATGTTTCTAGTAAGTGAGTATCAATTAAGGCTCTGGTGTTTGCCAGATTTTTTCATGGTTTGGGCGTGGCCTAGCTTTTCCCGCCGCGCAGCCATGCCTCATCCCGCATCACGAGATCGCGACGCCGGAAACCAAAGTTTCAGAACAACGGTATGCTAGTGCGTGTCAATGATAATTATAAGATTATGATCTAGATACATGTACCTACCCCACCTACACATCAGATTTTATTGTTTATGTATGTACCTGACTACCAGTCTCTTGAAATGTAAACCTCACTTGTTCATAATTGACTTTTTACATAGTGAAATCTTCAATTGACTTAATTATTAAATCAAAATTTTTGTTTTATTTTATGTATAGCTGTGGATTTTTGTTCAATAAATAAATAAAACATGTATGGACGTACCTATCGTTCAAATTAAAATATATCAAAGCATTACGCCCCGTTTCCATTCAGGAAGACAGTCTGAATTATTTAAAACCTATTTGATCTACTAACTGCTATGCGTATTACCGAGTGATGTTTTATTGTAATATGACGCTTTTTTAGGAAAACATCTTGGATATAGGTATACTTTGCGTCACATAAAATAACCGGCCAAGTGCGAGTCGGACTCGCGCATGAAGGGTTCCGTACTATTATCTATAAAAAACCCCAAAAAAAACACGTTAGTTGTATGGGAGCCCCCCTTAATATTAAATTTCTTTTGTTTTTTAGTATTTGTTGTTATAGCGGCAACAGAAATACATCATCTGTGAAAATTTCAACTGTCTAGCTACCACGGTTTATGAGATACAGCCTGGTGACAGACGGACAGCGAAGTCTTAGTAATAGGGTCCCGTTTTGCACCCTTCGGGTACGGAACCCTAAAAACGCTGGAGGCGATGGAGCGGTGCATGGCAATAGCTTCCTTATATGTATGGGTACACTGGTGTAATTTGCGGAAAAGAATGTGGTAATATGCATGGCAATAGCGTCCTTACCTGCATGGACAAATTGGCGTAAATCGCCTACCACTGCAGCGTTCTTTTTAGATGATTATATCAATATTCATAAGGATGTGCTAAGAGAGTTCATGACTGGTTACCTAGAACTAACATGTGACAATGTTTCCGTTTGGTAGGTAGTTGTTTCCGTTAGGTAGTATTCATGAATTTCGATGGTTTTCTGATAGAATTTTCCACACAAAATTAGATACTTTTTCTCAGAGCATAGAGTTTACTTTTACATGAGCATAAAACTATCGAATATCAAAACGAATGAAACTACTCACGCAGCTCACGCTTCACGACTACCTCGATTATCGATTGTTTTAGGATTATTCGAATACTTTGAATGATTTCTACAATCGAGTGGCTTAGCGATTGTTATTCACAATCGTGCAACAGAGTGGCAAGTATAAGTTGGCGTTCCTGTAGCGGCGCCTCCTACACACTTTTATCGCCGCCGACAAAAAGTCGCCGCCATCTTGAACATTTTCGTTACTGCTCTGATTTGCTTCAAAATCGATACCTGAAGATCTGGTTGGAGTCCAATTATGATTCTAAAGTCAGGCTTTGAAAAAAGTCGCCGCCATATTGATCTTTTTTGTAATGTACTAGGCCGATTTGCTTCAAGATCGATTCTAAGGATGCGGTTGGAGTCCAATCATGATTCTGTAGTCAGATTTAGAAAAAAGTTGCCACCATCTTGAACTTTTTGTAACTATAGTCTATTCGTGATAAGAATGAAGTGGAGTCATCACTCCATCCGGCGGCTTAGCCACGCCACAGATTAATAATGGCCACGCCCCGTAACCAATCAAATCGTTTCCTCTTAACAAGCCAAGTTCACAGTGACCGGTTGAAGGCAAACCTTCAAACGCGACGGTTGTGTCCTGTCCATTTTAATTTTAATTTCACAACATTCTTATCACGAATAGACTGTAGACGGATTTGTTTCAAAATCGATATCTAGGAATGCGGTTAGAGTCGAATCATAATTCTGAAGTCAGATTTTGAAAAAAGTCACCGCCATCTTGAACTTTTTAGTTATTGGTCTGATTTGCTTCAAAATCGATATCTAAGGATGCGGTTGGAGTATATTCATGATTCTGAAGTCAGATTTTGAAGTTTTGTGCCGCACCGGCTTCAAACTGGTATTTTAAGCCCCGCTATAGCTATTGCTATGTGATATCAAATTTAAATTTTGCAATATGGGTATGGTTTTCGAGGTATTTTGCGGTTCTAGTGACGAATTAGGGGTCCATTTTGCATTTCAAGATGGCTGCCGCGCCAAATTTCTGTTTTGCAATATGGGTATGGTTTTCGAGGTATTTTGGGGTTCTAGTGACGAATATAGAGTCCATTTTGCATTTCAAGATGGCCACCGCGCCTAATTTAAATTTTGAGGCATTTTAGGGTTCTAGTGACGAATATACAGTCCATTTTGCATTTCAAGATGGCCGCTGCGCCAAATTTCTATTTTGCAATATGGGTATGGTTTTCGAGGTATTTTAGGGTTCTAGTGACGAATTAGGGGTCCATTTTGCATTTCAAGATGGCCACCGCGCCAAATTTATAATTTGCAATATGGGTATGGTTTTCGAGGTATTTTGGGGTTCTAGTGACGAATATAGAGTCCATTTAGCATTTCAAGATGGCCACCGCGCCTAATTTAAATTTTGCAATATGGGTATGGTTTTCGAGGTATTTTAGGGTTCTCGTGACGAATATACAGTCCATTTTGCATTTCAAGATGGCCGCTGCGCCAAATTTCTATTTTGCAATATGGGTATGGTTTTCGAAATATTTTAGGGTTCTAGTGACGAATTAGGGGTCCATTTTGCATTTCAAGATGGCTGCCGCGCCAAATTTTTGTTTTGCAATATGGGTATGTTTTTCGAGGTATTTTGGGGTTCTAGTGACGAATATACAGTCCATTTTGCATTTCAAGATGGCCGCTGCGCCAAATTTCTATTTTGCAATATGGGTATGGTTTTCGAGGTATTTTAGGGTTCTAGTGACGAATTAGGGGTCCATTTTGCATTTCAAGATGGCCACCGCGCCAAATTTCAATTTTGCAATATGGGTATGGTTTTCGAGGTATTTTGGGGTTCTAGTGACGAATATAAAGTCCATTTTGCATTTCAAGATGGCCGCTGCGCCAAATTTTAATTTTGCAATATTGGTATAGATTTCGAGGTATTTTAGGGTTCTTGTGGTGAATTAGGGGTCCATTTTGCATTTCAAGATGGTCACCGCGCCAAATTTCTATTTTGCAATATGGGTATGGTTTTCGAGGTATTTTAGGGTTCTAGTGACGAACGAATTCGCGTTTATTCCCAGTAGTACACACCCCGCCGTCCACACTGTTACGGTATGGAAAAAAAATCCCATACGGTAACAGTGTTGACGTAGGTATGGGACTTTTTATTCCCCAGTAGTTCCGTTGGTTGCAGTTCATTGCGTGTTGAAAAATTGAGTCGATTTTGAAGCAAATCGGTTCAGTAACAAAAAAGTTCAAGATGGCGGCGACTCTTTTGATATTTGACTTCAGAATCATGATTGGACTCCAACCGGATCCTCAGATATCGATTTTGAAGCAAATCGGTTGAGTAACAAAAAAGTTCAAGATGGCGGCGACTTTATTAATATTTGACTTCAGAATCATGATTGTACTCCAACCGCATTCTCAGATATCGATTTTGAAGCAAATCGGTTCAGAAACAAAAAAGTTCAAGATGGCGGCGACTTTTTTAATATTCGACTTCAACCCAAGCAGCACATTAGCGCATTTAGCAGCCAACTAAACATGGTTGGTGGCAAAAATCACTATAATGGGTCGCATATCAGTGCAGATTATAACGACTAGTTTTTAACTCAGCTCTAAGTTCTACAGGAGAACAAAATATTACTGATAATGGCATATTGGTGAATTTTGCCACCATTTAACAACTTGTAGTGCTTAATTGTCTAAATTCGAACTAACAGTGGCAAATAGGCTTTTATATTCACTGATATGACACCCATAGTCGCAAATGGGTTGTTAAAATTACTGTTATGCCTATTTGGCACTTTGAGATCCAAAGAATGGCATATTAGTGTATTTAATGACTTATAGTGGCAGCTATAAGCTTAGGTTGTTATATGCACTAATATCCTACTTTGAGTTCTTTATGGGGGTCGCCAAGAAGCGAGAGTACCAATTTTCACTTATATAGAACGACAATGACACTTGAAGTTGTAAAACTAACTAAGATAGCTAAGTAGCCCCATAAATATTTACACAAAAACCGTTAAACATCAAACCGGCCAAGTGCGAGTCAGACTCGCGCACGAAGGGTTCCGTACCATTATCTATAAAAATCGCAAAAAAACACGTTAATTGTATGGGAGCCCCCTTTATATTAAATTTATTTTGTTTTTAGTATTTGTTGTTATAGCGGGAACAGAAATACGTCATCTGTGAAAATATCAACTGTCTAGCTACCACGGTTCATGAGATACGGCCTGGTGACAGACAGACGGACGGACGGACGTGGCTGGCTTCGTGGAAACCAGAAACAGCGACAACACAAACATGTAAACATCCAAGACTTGGGGTATTTTTTTTGTCCCTAGCCGGGATTCGAACCCGGGACCTCTCGCATGGTAGGCAGACGTGCAACCGCTGCGCCACAGAGGTCGTCAATACCAATATCTTTTGTTGTAACGTTTTTCTCTAAAAGTAGGTACGTGAAATGTATTATTATTATTTAAAACAGTTCGAGTGTTTCTGCCATAGCGTAGAAAACTGTTTTAATGACTTACTCATCGTTCTTGGAATAATTTAAACAGTACCAGCAGCATTTAAAAAATACCGAAATTTCGGTATACCGGTATTTGAAATTTTCAATACAGCTAAGATGTATTACAGCGTAATTGTTCCTACCTTCGAAGTCCATCATCAGACCAGCTCGGTGGTACCATAAGAACATGCTCCAAGAAATCTACTTTCGAATAAAAAAAACTACATTCAAATTGGTTCACCCGTTTACGCTCCGCGAGCTGAGAGACAGAGACACAGATACACAGATACCCAGAGTGACACACGCGTTAAATAAAATCATAACACCCCTTTTCGAGCAGAGCCCATAAACCCTTCGATCGCGATCTCGCTTAGTAGTACATGCGATTCGCTTGCAGAATCTGGCCCCAAGTATTTTTTTGTTTTCTCACGGATCACCAATTGAAACCGAAAATAGTTACTACAGGGTCTAATATTCACTCATTTGATAAATTCGAAGGTGCATTTAGGTGATATTTGGATGTATAGGTGCCATTATGGAGTAAATAAGCTGATATTGCAACTGCAAGTAATTGGTTTGATCGCCATGATTAAAAGATGGCGAACGCAAATTGCAAATATTTTGAGACGATTAAAACAATAACAAGTTTACAACGTAAATTTGACGCGTATGTGATACATTCTAGCAACAAAATAATCGCATTCTGACCACCAGATTCCAGATTTTCAACAGAAAATGTAAAAGTGAGGTTATGTTACAATTAATTATTATATTTTTTTTGAGGAAATTTTCATCAGAACGATGGCGCATTAAAATCTTATAAGAAATATAATATGCACTTCACAATAAAATCAAAATTGCACCGGTTTTATCTGATCCTAAGACAGAACATGCGCATGTACCTAATTACGTAAATATGTTGTTGTTAGAGTGTAGAAGTCTAGCCATCACCATTCGTTAATAACGCACTTACCTTGTAGTTATATACGATGAAAATCTCTTCCAGTTCCAATATATAATCACTCAGTCTACTCACACAAACAAAACAAAGCAAAAACAATCCTGCTTGCCACTAATAGTACTACACTGATCTAATGAACGAACTGAATAGACTATCATTCGTTCAATCAGTCCAATTTGCACTTGAAGTTCCAATTTTCACCAACGGTAGCAATTTGAACGCGTTTAGACCTTATTAGATCTTTAAAATAGGCTGCTATTTTTCGCCTTTTGGTTGCATATAGGTGCTATATAGGTTCTAACCACCTATATAGCACCTACGTTAGATCCAAAAATCACCTTGCGTAGCAATTTGATATAATATGGAACTCCTATGCCACCAAATGTGCTGCTTGGGAAAATCATGATTGGACTCCAACCGCATCCTCAGATATCGATTTTGAAGCAAATCAGTTCAGTAACAAAAAAAGTTCAAGATGGCGGCGACTTTTTTGATATTTGACTTCAGAATCATGATTGGACTCCAACCGGATCCTCAGATATCGATTTTGAAGCAAATCGGTTCGGTAACAAAATAGTTCAAGATGGCGGCGACTTTTTAAATATTTGACTTCAGAATCATGATTGGACTCCAACCGGATCCTCAGATATCGATTTTGAAGCAAATTGGTTCAGTAACAAAAAAGTTCAAGATGGCGGCGACTCTTTTGATATATGACTTCAGAATCATGATTGGACTCCAACCGGATCCTCAGATATCGATTTTGAAGCAAATCGGTTGAGTAACAAAAAAGTTCAAGATGGCGGCGACTTTTTTTATTATTTGACTTCAGAATCATGATTGTACTCCAACCGCATTCTCAGATATCGATTTTGAAGCAAATCGGTTCAGAAACAAAAAAGTTCAAGATGGCGGCGACTTTTTTAATATTCGACTTCAGAATCATGATTGGACTCCAACCGGATCCTCAGATATCGATTTTGAAGCAAATCGGTTCGGTAACAAAATAGTTCAAGATGGCGGCGACTTTTTTAATATTTGACTTCAGAATCATGATTGTACTCCAACCGCATCCTCTGATATCGAATTTGAAGCAAATCTGTTCAGTAACAAAAAAGTTCAAGATGGCGGCGACTTTTTTGATATTTGACTTCAGAATCATGATTGGACTCCAACCGGATCCTCAGATATCGATTTTGAAGCAAATCGGTTCGGTAACAAAATAGTTCAAGATGGCGGCGACTTTTTAAATATTTGACTTCAGAATCATGATTGGACTCCAACCGGATCCTCAGATATCGATTTTGAAGCAAATCGGTTGAGTAACAAAAAAGTTCAAGATGGCGGCGACTTTTTTTAATATTTGACTTCAGAATCATGATTGTACTCAAACCGCATCCTCAGATATCGATTTTGAAGCAAATTGGTTCAGTAACAAAAAAGTTCAAGATGGCGGCGACTTTTTTAATATTTGACTTCAGAATCATGATTGGATTCCAACCGCATCCTCAGATATCGATTTTGAAGCAAATCGGTTGAGTGACAAAAAAGTTCAAGATGGCGGCGACATTTTTTTAATATTTGACTTCAGAATCATGATTGTACTCCAACCGCATCCTCTGATATCGATTTTGAAGCAAATCTGTTCAGTAACAAAAAAGTTCAAGATGGCGGCGACTTTTTTGATATTTGACTTCAGAATCATGATTGGACTCCAACCGGATCCTCAGATATCGATTTTGAAGCAAATCGGTTCGGTAACAAAATAGTTCAAGATGTCGGCGACTTTTTTAATATTTGACTTCAGAATCATGATTGGACTCCAACCGGATCCTCAGATATCGATTTTGAAGAAAATCGGTTGAGTAACAAAAAAGTTCAAGATGGCGGCGACTTTTTTTGATATTTGACTTCAGAATCATGATTGTACTCCAACCGCATCCTCAGATATCGATTTTGAAGCAAATTGGTTCAGTAACAAAAAAGTTCAAGATGGCGGCGACTTTTTTAATATTTGACTTCAGAATCATGATTGGATTCCAACCGCATCCTCAGATATCAATTTTGAAGCAAATCGGTTGAGTGACAAAAAAGTTCAAGATGGCGGCGACTTTTTTTAATATTTGACTTCAGAATCATGATTGTACTCCAACCGCATCCTCTGATATCGATTTTGAAGCAAATCGGTTCAGTAACAAAAAAGTTCAAGATGGCGGCGACTTTTTTTATATTTGACTTCAGAATCATGATTGGACTCCAACCGCATCCTCAGATATCGATTTTGAAGCAAATCGGTTGAGTAACAAAAAAGTTCAAGATGGCGGCGACTTTTCTTAATATTTGACTTCAGAATCATGATTGGATTCCAACCGCATCCTCAGATATCGATTTTGAAGCAAATCGGTTGAGTAACAAAAAAGTTCAAGATGGCGGCGACTTTTTTTTATCAACTTTTATCTCAGCTTGGCAGGCATAGCATAGCACATGTTGTTCATTGTGTAAAGTTGCTTAGGACGACCGCTAGGGGCGCCACTGTCAACCTTATAAAGTTTCTTCTGATCTCCGCTGATATAGAGACGGCAGCACTCAGACAACGATGAGCAAAGAATGAAAAAGTGATAATGTCTGTGAGGATCGAACTTGGATCACTTGTGTTACTCAGTGCTGGCCCAAAACGATAACAATCCGAGCCATTGCTGATACTAAGAACTGATTCGAATATTGGCATATGATCGTGCGGGCATTTACGTTGTATTGATTGTGCAGGTAATTTGGAATAATAATTGAAACAAAAAGTAAACTTTAGAAAAAACCGACTTCCACAAACCCTATTTGATTAGATTGAGTTTAATACAAACTGTAACTCCTAATCCCCAATTGGGGAATTATTTTTTCAAATCCCATCTCAGTGCTAGCCCACGCTACTAAGGAACCTCTGTACAAAGTTTCATGGCTCTAGGTCCACCGGAATAGGCTATGCGTTGCCTGCCTGTCAGCCACGCATTGTATTTGTACCTAGTATTGAGCAGGTCTGGTGGCCATATGTGGTCTTCATTATCAGTTCCGCATCACAATATCATTATGCTTATCATGAGTAAATACACGAGTTATTATGAATAATTGAAACAAAAAGTAAGCTAATGCCCGATACTACGCCATACCCATATTGCAAAATAGAAATTTGGCTCGGCAGCCATCTGGAAATGCAAAATGGACCCCTAATTCGTCACTAGAACCCTAAAATACCTCGAAAACCATACCCATATTACAAAATGAACTCCAAATTCAGATTAGCTCGATGGCACCATATTCCTAAAGGACTTGTCACAACGAACCTAATGAGATGAGTATGAGAGTAGATAAATAGTGTATGAACTAAACATGGTGTGAAACTACACATAACTACCTAGGTATTAAAACTCTCGTGGGATACTATCAAAAACACCCACTCGTGTTTTAATACCCCTCATTATGGAACAGTTTCATAAACTACTATTTCAATCCTACTGACTACCAGTAAGACACCGTACTACCAATTTTCAGGAGTATCAAGACGAATCCCATAAATTTTTTAGGCCTTGGCTACTTTTGAGGAGGAAAAACCGTATTTTATTATGCCATGACGATGCCGCGTAGCAATTATTTTATGACTGACTTTTATTGAGACGAGCGACACAACCTCTCCCTTCGAGAGCCTAAGCGGTAATGCCTCCCGTCGCCTTCGCGCATACCCGCATGCAATTTATTTCAGCGCAAGTGATAAAATGAAGATTGATTCGAAATCGCCGATTAATTCTAAAATGTTAAACACTAAACTTTAAGATATTTCGATTACCTATTTTTAGACACAAGAATCAAACCAATATTCCTCGTAGAACTGCTGGAATAACTCGATTTAGGTAAAAAAGGACTATTCGTTTATAATTTTTTTCATATACTTTATGATGACATTATGATATTTTCAAACACTAAATTTTTAGGAAAGGGACTATTTTATAACATATATTTTTTCTGGATTCAGAAAGTGTCTCAATCTGCTGGAATAACTCAATCTGTTGGGCATTTTAGCTGGACGGGCGCCTTAATGTTAGTTACCAATCATAATCACCCCAATCATCAGATACTAGTTATTCTATAATAGTTATTTCTTGTCATTAGCAACACAGTATATAATATCAACCCTTATAAGGCGACGTGGTCTCTCATACCCGTCGAGTGCACTTTTATTACTAATTAACCGTTCCCGACTTGAATACCGAACGTGGTGTCAATCCACGTCAGTCTGACAGCGGTCGCACAACTTGTAAATGATCGTGCCCAAATATGGCACCCGACGTGGTGTTGCGACGACAAATTAGAATTAAAATTGCTCGTGCTATATCATATGGCAGAAATTAACAGGGCTTTTTGGATTATAGTACGTCTGTGCGGTTAATTTGTAGTTTTATTTACAATTATACCAAGTCTGGTTGTTATGAATACGTATTTAAAAGTTTAAATTATAAACATGTTTGATGTACTATCTCTACTTGGTAATATCACAGATACTATAATATTATACTAATACAGATAGACCAACTAGAACAAAATATGACACTGGCGTAAACTAAGATGCTACGGAAGCTTCTTTAGTTCGAGGCCATTATCACTTGGTGCAGCACCATCGAAAAACTGCAAATACCCCGAGATGGCGCTAAGATATATAGGATTTATTCGAAGATTAGCGCTACCTAGAAGTATGTTAACTGAAACTACTATTATCTCTTACTTTACTTTACTTACTTTATACTTTATTGCACAAAAACAGAATACAGACACTTAATAATGAAATATCTCTAATATCTCTTCTGTGCTGAAACTAAAAAAATTCACGCCATCTTTTTTTTACGAAGGGTTACTAATTTGTATGGGATGAGCACCCTGTTAAGCCTGTTTATGTAGTTGGTAGATAGTCGTAAACCCCCCTCAACAAACCCGCACTGAGCCAGCGTAGTGGATTATGGCTCAATATTTCTCGTATCCGAGTGAAGGCCTGATATTTTTGGTGAGGACATTAATGGACTACATTTAATAACCAGACTTCAACAACAAAGGATTTTCAAAGGAGGCTTAAGTTTTTTTAACTGCGTATCGATTTCGATTCCCAGTAATCGGCGACCAAAACAAATTACCTATGCGCGATCGCACTCCACCCGAAAACTTTTGAAAGAATGTTTTAATTAAATCCGACCACTCATTAAAGGTTGGACCGTGCCTTAACGAGCTCCGTATGACTGGCCGAACCGGTAAGGACAGCTTTTTATTTTCTGTCGTGTTACCTCCCGTCTCTTTTACACCAATACCGGTTTTGTATACCCATCTCTTTCCACGGTGGCAATTAACACTCGATGTATACGGTAGCAATGAAAGAAATTAGTTAAAAGTAAAGAGTTGCCCCCGTTTCTACGGCCTGTGTCAACAGCCAGGTAGCGGGCTCTTTTTTTTCTGACGGGTTTCAAGTTTTTTTCTCTTTTTGGGTCATCTGGCTCGCGGTCGCCTGCTGCGGGTTAAGTATTAAGTTGTATTTGGATCTGTGTTATAATAATGAGGTTGCTTATTGTTTGTCTTAGGCCCGGTCTCTCAAGAGACAGATAAACAGTCAGATAACTTTATTTGACACCTCATGTACGTGTGAAATGTAAAATTTCTCAAATAAACAGACAGTTGAACGCTATCTGAGGAATGAGAGATCGGCACTTGTTACATTTTATACTGGTTTAGGTAAAGTACAGTAGATACAGCCTACAAAATGGGATTAGGTATCTACCTAATGGAAAAATGGACCTGAATGCCTGAATGGGACAGCTTGTGAGATTTCGTCTTTTACGCTATACTACATATTTAGTTCTTTACTGTTTCTAAATATAAAGCTACTGACACATTGCGATTCTGATATCGATTTCAGGTTATTCGGTTATTCAAACAACAGTAATCATTTCATTGGAAATAACGGCTAATTGTGTTTCATGATAGTTTTACCACACCTTAAATACCGCTATTACTGCAATTACGAATAGTAATCACTGCAGTTGTTAACAAATAGCGTTTTAGCAAAACACGATACAAGACGGCATAATCAAGAGGCTTGTCTTATTCTGCGTTCAAATCTTCGTTCTTATGATTCATGTTGTAACGTATGTCTATGTCTATGTCTATGTCTATGTCTATGTCTATGTCTATGTCTATGTCTATGTCTATGTCTATGTCTATGTCTATGTCTATGTCTATGTCTATGTCTATGTCTATGTCTATGTCTATGTCTATGTCTATGTCTATGTCTATGTCTATGTCTATGTCTATGTCTATGTCTATGTCTATGTCTATGTCTATGTCTATGTCTATGTCTATGTCTATGTTGCGCGTTTTTATTAAAAGTGTGACTGGTCTTTGCTAAGCTCATCAGCTGTTTCGCATTTATATCCTGATTCTCTTGTCTGATTTCAGATGTTTTATAGAGTCACAGTGGTGGGGTGGGCTGTTATAACGTTCATACTTTCTTTATTGCTCAACAAACATTACACAAAACAAGACTTGTTTCAATTGTTCTCGATAAACCCTATTGAACAGATAAATCTGACATTTTGTATGTCAAATGTCAGATTTATCTGTTCAATAGGGTTTATCGAAAATAATTGAAAAAGGGCCTTACATACCAAAATTCAAAGGCAAGCCTATCTCTACTTTAAATTTATAATGAGTTAGAGTCTGGCTAATTAGAACTGAACATCGCAAAGCGCGGCAAATGTAAAAATTCTTATGCTTGTAACAGCGTATATGTCACCGGATATACGTATATGTTACCGGCAAAAAATGATATCTGTCATTCAGTTCTGAATGACGGTTTTCATACTTTGACTTTGACGGTCATCAATGCTGAGCATCACGCAATGCTGAGCAAAAGCAATGTCACGATGACCAAAGAGAATATAAACAGCAGTGTGGCCGCTATAGAAAAGGATGTACTCGTCTAAATTAGACTTGCCAGAATCTATATGCGACACAACATTCTACAGTTCAACAATTTGACAGTAGCAAAATGTATGAGACCTATATGTAGTAAAATGGTGTGGCTACGGATCGGTTAGGTTAGGTTAGGTTATGTAGAGTTGCCGTTTCTTTGGGGGACCCAGAGGCTTTATATCCAATTGACTGCGCCTGCGGGGGAATGCGACTCGCCAAACGTTTGTTGTATTCAACAAACGTTCGCATACGCAACCTATGTACGATGACGGGCCGCCGGACAGTTTCGCAGCGGGCTGACCAATCACAGCTCTCTTACCTTGTCCCCCGCCGCCCGTGAATTGGTGAGTTGTGTTTCAAAGAAAAATGTATCTATGCGCTCTCCACTGGATAAGTGCTCCCTGGAGGGGCCTATATGAATTCTGTGGTCGCGGTATACTCCTTCACGGTCTACCAAAGATATGATTGAAGACGTGATTAGACGTGTAATAAAGAACATAACGATTAGTAAAGTATGTACCTATTGCGAGAATTCAATTACGCTCTAGCAAAAACTATGCTTGGAATTCTAGCTTCGACCTATTGCCAAAGGCAGGATAGGCACGCATGCTATTATACAATGTTGTGTAATTATAATTAGAGATAATAAGATGGTAATGTAATGGTAGGTAATCGAGATTGCCAGTTGCTGTTGTCGATTTTAGGCTTGGATAATTGAAACAAAAAGTAAACTTTAGAAAAACCGACTTCCACAAACCCTATTTGATTAGATTGAGTTTAATACAAACTGTAACCCCTTATCCCCCCCCCCCCCCCCCATTAGGAACTTAATTTTGTCAAATCCCATCTCAGAGCTACCCCACGCTACTAAGGAATCTCTGTAAAAAGTTTCATGGCTCTAAGTCTACCGGTTTAGGCCATGCGTTGCCTGCCCATCATCACTATAGGTCTGCCTATTATATTTGAAGAGTTCTCTCGATTTCTCCAGGATTCCATCATCAGATCCTGACTTGATGTCAATGGGACCAATGGGAAGGTAAACCCTTTAAAACAAAAAAATTGGTTGCCTGTAAAGTCGGTATACGGGCGAAAGTTTTACGTGACAACGACTTTGAGTGGTAAAATAATTTTAATGTGAATATTCATTCGTATAGTAGGAAGAAGGATGAAATAATAGTAACAATTTAAAACATTGTGCTCGAGTGGAAGGGACGCGTGCCTTTCACTTTTTATGTCTGTCTCTCTCGCTCTTAGGCGGGCTAACCATGCCCGAGTGGAAGGGACGCGTGCCTCTCACTCGCTCTCATTGTGAGCGCATAACGTGAGCGGAGCGTAACGCAGTTTCTTGAAGTGTCACCCGGCAAACCAATTTATAAGACGTTGTCACGTCAAAATAATTTTCCAAATCGGTCCATCCGTCTAGGCGCTATCGGGGCACATACATAAAAAAAACATCCGGTCGAATTGTAAACCTCCTCCTTTGGGAAGTCGGTTAAAAAGTAGGATTGAATTAGGTGACTATTACTCTATCCATGCTTAGAAGCAACTTAAATGGCTAACCTAAACATTCATAAAATCCACTTTTTAATCACTAGGGATGTTACCAAAACAATCGGAAAGAATCGAAATTGTTTATTCAGTTGAACTAACAGAAGAATTGTCATCGTCATCACTGCTATCTGCACTTAGGGATATAATTAGTTCATTTTCAACTATATTTTGTATTATAATGTCTCTTTGCAAATCTTGTAAAATTATTCCCGATTCACAAATTTTTAAAGGGTGTATCGATTCTTTTGATTAATTGATTTTTATGAGCAATATCCCCTCACTAACAGGCTAAGATTGAAATCTGTCAAGTTTCCTGTTATAATTAGATACCTGAGTTAGATACACTATATAGACAACACTTCTGGTGGTTATCTATGAGGAGGCTAAATAAACTGTTAGATACCTACATTTGCATCTGGCCCCACACTCGGATAGCATGTCGCATTTGTGTGCGTATTTGTTCGGTAAACTATTGAAGCGTCGTCGTTGTAAGTATTATTTATTTTATTAAGCTATGCTTAGCGATGATTTTTCTTTAAATAAGTTTGTATGAATGTTTGATTGTAACCAAGAACTTAACAATCGAAACACAACGAATTAAATGAAAACGGCTGACCGATGACTAATAATTACGTACCTCTGCCACCCCGTATGGGAAAAGGCGTGACGCTATATTGTTTTTGTAGTACAGTAATAATTACCTACGGTAAAGGGAGGGATTGAGCAGCTTTTTAATCGGAAACCCCAGAAACCCTTCCATACACAACACAACCCCATCAAGCAAGAATAATGGAGTAAAGTGGAAAAATCACATTTTCTGAAACATCAACTCGAAATTATCGTGCTAACTCTAATCTTATTATAAGCAAAAAGGTGTAACAACAAAACTTAACAAAAACTTTAAGCCCATCAACTTACATGGGATCAAAAAGGATTACAACACCTCTTGCTGCAAAAAGTTAACTTTTATAAGTCTGTTTGGTAAAAAGTTAACTAACAAAGTTTATTGATAAATTCGATATACCGATTCTTTCTTCGACTTTATGCCGTCGGTTGTAGGTCGAAACTCCCAGCCCAGTAATAAAAGGTGGATCTTTTTTGGTCACTCGAGTAAGTGAAACTACGGGGGGACTCGGGGGGTGGTGAAGTACCAATAATACGATTTGAAGTTCTGTTTTGTGTTGTACTCAATGGCTCGGATGATGGCTTAGAAAGGTTGCATTTGTTAACATGATTTTATGGTTTAAATAGTATTTGAGGATTTTTTTTGTTGAAAGTTTATAAAATTAATTAAACCTTTGTTCAATGATATTCATTTAATTTGTACATCTTACTTATAAAAATGAAATGTTGTGCGTTAGAGTCTTCCTTTTCCCGTGAATTGGCCCTACCGATGTACATAATGCTAATGCGTATTGGGTTTTATTTGTGTCAGTCTGGAAGAGGTTTAAGTAAAAAGAAAATAAGAAAAAACTCAAATAACAGCCATAAATCGACAGTAAAGTTTGTATGGGAAATCCATCCTCTTCACTTCACCTTTGCCAGAATAGCGTTAGCAGCGAATAGCAAACGATTTTTTTAGTTTTCTTTCAAATTTGTAACAGATGGCGTACCTACATAGTACATAGCCAGAGTACTATTATCTCTTCTGAGACATAGCATCAAATCAATCAAATTGTTTGTTTGGCGCCATTTCATTATTAATGTATTTTTATCTTGAGAAAATAATTATGTTTATTTTTCAAATAGGTGATGTGGTTGGTAGGTCAAGTTGGGGGTGAGAAGTCGTATTTGGGGAGATTTTGCTTCAAAGAGTTGATGTAGTTGGTGAGTTAAGTTGGAGGCGGCAATAAAGATTTGAGGTGTAGCAATGGTGGCAATACGGGAGAAAGTATATTTTGTTTTAAAATCAAACCAATTTTAGGTGTTACAAAGTTCACCGGGTCAGCTAGTAGCTTATAAAACTAAAAGGCGCAACCAGAATTTTATCGGTTTAAGATGCCCCTATCCACCAGACTGAGTTTGATAAGATCTGTTTTCTTTACATATACTTAGTTTCAAAGTGCTTTTCTGAAAAACAAATCAAGCTGATTGCACATTTGGTAACTAACATATTTTGTCAGGATGTTTGTTAGAAAATCTGTCACTTTGAAGATTCCATTGTGACCGTGATTGGTCCATTGTGGACCACCCGCCCGCGATCGAACTGTCACTCAGACAAACATGGGTTTTACTTGTAAACAATGAGGGATAAACCTTTTGTATAGGTTCACAACGATTTGGGGGAAAACGGTGTAAGCGTAGTTTTAAATATTCTACTACCAAACCCACTAACATTGTAAATAAATAAAAATAAAATTTTAATAGTTTTTTAGAAGTCCGCTTAGTCAGGTTTTATACTGACGTTGATTTATCAATAATTGACGTGTTTTGGGTCATTGTTTCTAGTTAGTACTAAATTCTTGTTTTTACCATGCAATGAGTATATTGTTATGTAAGAATTTTAATGAACAAATTACCCAATTCAAAGCCAAAAATAAAGTTTTTTAACAAGCTAACAAACTACGCTTCACGAAGTTTTAAAAATGTTCAAATTTTAAGTTACTCCCTTTCGCTCACTAACGGCTCCGCCTACGCAGAACAAAAATTATCCAATAAAATTGGATTTGACTCGCTATTCTGCACTTGAATGACGAGTCAATCATTTTCGTATTATGAGACACAGGATCACAAAAGGACCCCTGTTGGTTTCCCACTATTCCCGACCGTGAAGTCCTTCTGACAGACAAATTCTGATGCCCAAATGATGGAGTGTCAAAAAACTTTTTAAACTTCTTTACAGGTGTTACCTTAAACACTGCTCAAAGTTTAAAAGGCGCCCGGTGTTATGTTATTTTACTATGGGAATTTATGTGACGGACCACCTAAACTCCGTAACATGACAATTCAATCAACGTACACCGTACACATGATCACAATATGTGAGATAAAATTATTTGTTCATAATTTAATCATTATCTTCGGAGGTCTACAGTTAACTTCTCGCCATTTGCCTCGAGATTGCCACTACCTTGCCCCACGCTACGTATCATAAGTATAGCTACTTGAGAAGTAAGTTGCTCATCCCTCAAATGTAATTTATTGAGCACCATTTGACAACCGAGATACAGTGTTTTCACTAGTTCGGTTGTCACTGATCCCTCCTATTTTACGAAAAATGTTCCTAATTAAGTATCTCCTTATTTTAGTTAAGTAGAATCTGTGTAAACCATGTTATCTGTCAATAAACAAATTTCATTTCATTTCATAGCTGCTGCTGCAATAGACCACTCAGTGCTGGCTGCAGCACCACTGAATGATCTGTTTGGCGATGTATGGAGGGATATTGTGCGAGAATGTGGCAGGTTTTGTGAGACGACTGCATGAATTTACTGTGGAATTATGTAAATTGAACTTCTAATTGGATCTTTTTCAGGGTTCCGTACCCAACCAAAGGGTAAAAAACGGGACCCATTACTAAGACTTCGCTGTCCGTCCGTCCTTCCGTCCGTCCGTCCGTCCGTCCTTCCGAAACCCGCGGCTACTTAGCTGTCGACCAGGGAGCACTTATCCAGTGGAGAGCGCATACATACATTTTCCTTTGAAACACAACTCACCAATTAACGGGCAGCGGGGGACGAGGTAAGAGAGCTGTGATTGGCCAGCCGCTGCGAAACTGTCTGGCGGCCCGTCATCGTACATAGGTTGCGTATGCGAACGTTTGTTGAATACAACAAACGTTTGGCGAGCCGCATTCCCCCGCAGGCGCAGTCAATTGGATACATAGTCTCTGACTAACCTGTATACAAATCTGCGTAGTTTTTCCCATTACACGCTCATTCCTCAAGTGAATTGTCGATTAAACTGGCCGCCATTTACCCTCGTTTATTGCTAAGTGTTAATTAAGGACTCGTTCGCCTTTTACTCTGGTTATTGATATCGGTAATTTTTCTATTACGTTTGAAGCTTGTTTGAAGTTTTATCAAGTGAACATTTTGCAATACGACGTTTTGGCAAATAGTTAACGTTGGTTCTGGCTGTGTGCAATGCTGTGCCTCTGCCACGCCGCGCCGTATAGTAGTGAGGAAAAGGGCAAGACTGAATTTTCTTAGTAATAATACAAGCAAAAGAATCAAAACCTATAGGTAGGGTACTTTTCGTTGACCAAGAATCATGTTTGGAAAGAAACAAGAAACACAAGTAAATGGAAAAAATCGAAAACTGTCTAGCCAAGTCCTTCCACCTTTGATTGAGTAACTGGGTACATAGTTCTAAATGTACGAGTAATTGCAATCAATTTATAAATTATATTGCCCTATAGACTTAGTAATTAGGTATCGTTTTTATTCCAGGCTATTGTACACATTAAAGAACACGGGTTTAATAAATTTTCAGGAAGGATTAGCTTTAGATGTCAAGAAAAAATCCTCAAGAATCGATGTATTGTAAAAACATGACAATTGCTATGAAATAATTGCTGCATTTGTATAATCGAGTGCTATTAATAACCATTAATGGATAACAATAGTTATCCCACATAACTCTGTGATACTACATTAATTTACGATGTCAAATATAGACCTTTATCAGCTGACAAAATGGCGAATCAATGACTGTGACGTGACAATGAATGGAGTAAAAGTTATCAACTAACGATGTTTCCATTAACTTTCCCTTACCTTCAGTAGGTAACTTATTTATGTGATTAGAAAAAAATCTACCAAACGCCAAAAAAATATTAGTACCGACACAGGGACGGCCATTTTTACGCCACAATCATTGAGTCCGCAATCCATTCAAACTTTGCTTGCCTACTGGTAAAAGTTTACTATTTATTAATTTCTTGTTCTGTGTGATTGTTCGTGAGTAATCAAGCAATTGGAATGGACGGGTGTGACCAGCGGCGGCGTATAGAATAGCTGATGCGCTTGGCGAACACAAATGAGTATACAGAGAGTTGAACACCAACCTATGTACTATTGGAGAGGCTCTTCAATAAGAAGAAGAATAGAGAAACAATGAAATATGAGTATGATGAAGTCCTCTTCGTCGTATCCGAGGACAGCGACCTCTGCTATCTTCTTTCTGATGTGGCTGGCGAATCCGAGCCCGAATCATTGTGGTCGATTCTCTAGGTTACACTGACTAAAATTACTTGACAATATTAAGTTTGACAGCTCTTATGCGGACGACATAGATTCCATTTTCGAACTGACTTTTGAATTATTTTAATGTACTGATGAACTAATTCAAAAGTGAGTTCGAAAATGGAATCTATGGCAACCGCGTAAGAGCGTCGGAGCTAATATTGTCAAGTAATTTTAGTGAGTGTGTCCTGAAGAATTGGCCCCATTGTAAGTACCTTTATGTGTATGAGGGCTATGGGCGAGTTTTCCTCGTCTGGCGTATCGCTTCCAGGTCTGCCGGACGATTTCCTCAAATTCATCAAGACCGTGATCTTAATTATTATGAGTAACCATTTCGTTAGCAAAGTAAGTCCCCCGTTGGGGTGAAGGAGAAATGCTTTCCGCCATTCTTCGGTGGGTGGTCTCATCAGCGAAGTGGCAAGAAACTATGATACCGTTCGCTGTGTACATTTCAGTAGGGTGACCACGGTCAGTGAGATTTCAGGACTAAAGGAAAAGTCTTGCCACGAACAATGTGTCGCGTAAACAACGTAACATCCGTAGATTGGTCTTGATCACTAACTGAGATGACTGGTGGTACGAAAGCATATAGTGGACTCGTATTGCAAGATTATATCGAATCGATTCAAGCGACCACGATTAATTAAACCATTTCTTTCTTCTCCACACAGTTTTGGATGCTACCATCATGTATGAGATCTCTTTTGTCCGATATCCGCAGAAAAGTATTCGCCGATAAGTGCCGAAACCAAATAACAAAACCTAAGAAAGTACCAAGCATAGAATTCACACCTATTCCATACCTTGAAACCACAGAAAAAAAAGTAAGGTTAGATAACAAACAACAGTCAACTTTGACATCGTCGCTTTTTTTTGAGGTGCAGATTTTCTTTGACAATTCCCCAGTTTTCCCCAACTTATACCCCCCCTACGCCCTGTAACGGTTGTTCCCACGTCGCCGCAGTAATTGCCATTATTTACTGCATTATAATTGTTTCGCCGGCTTTTTGTTCGCAGCATTACGCGCAGGCACATGTAGTCTCCCCGCGATGTTAAGTGAAAAGTGATGGCTAAGGGAGATCGCTTGTTAGGGTTCCCGAGGACGACATGTTTTAAGCTGTCTCGACCGTGCATAGGATCAAACATACAAACATGGATAGAGTTTAGAGAAGAACGACGGATAGGTCCTAACAGATCATATTCGTTAGTTTGTTCCTGACGTCATAGCTGCGATGGGCTGAGTCCCGTCACGCAAAATGAAGTATTAAATCCCTGGCTAAAAGTGGGCACAGTTGTGCGTCTGCCACCCCGTATGGGAAAAGGTGAGACGCAATGTCTATGTTGCGTTTATGCTGTATAAAACATAAACATAACATAAACATTTACATACAGGCAAATACATTGCTTCTGGCCCCACACTAGGATACCTTGTGTCGTGGGAACCAGAAACAGCGACATCAAAAACATGTTAACATCCAAGACCTGGGGTTTTTTGTTCCCAGCCGGGATTGTAACGCGGGACCTCTCGCATGGCAGGCAGATGCGCAACCACTGCGCCACAGAGGTCGTCTAATTCTATGTGACATATTAGAGCTTAGAGGACGTCTTGAAGCAATCCTTAACTGCAACAAGAAATGAGGCGAAGAAACGCGATTCCTTATCCTATCCAAACATGGTTTTCTGGTATAAATCTCTCGTTAGAGATGTGCTAACCTTTGCACATTATTAATCTTTCATTAGTTCTATGTATGTCTGTGATATACAGCAGATGTTTTTGTTGCTTCAAATCTCGCTGCGATTTCATGTACGGAACCAAAACGTGGCTTCCACAGTTGCAATACGACTCTGATAAAAAGTTGTTTACTCCAGTGGTCTCTCGTGTCTTTTATGGACATTATAATTAGTCGGTTGGCATATTGAGAATACTTTCATAATTTCATTCACTTCTGTGCTCCTAAGGGATTCCGAGAAATTAGAAATTGTATCAATTAACTTACTTTGTTGTAATACTTGTATAGTAGTAACATAAGTACCTAGTCATACTACAAGAGGCAATTAGGTTTGAGGGTGATATCATTGTGAGCTACTTTCCCCTTTTGTCTAAAAAAACATCTTTTTAGGGTACAGTACCCGAAGGGTGCCATACGGGACCCTATTACTAAGGGCCGTCCGTCAGCGGGTCCTAGAGCACGAACCGTAATAGCTAGAAAGTTTAATTTTTCACAGAATATGTTTATCTGTTGACGCAACAACAACAAATACTGACATACGAGAAATATTACAAATGAAAGGGTGTCCCCATACAAGAGACTTGTTTGATACACCCACGCATTTCAATATGATGGCATATTTCGCGTCAACCCACATCGTTGTGGAAGCTCAGGTGGTATGTTGTATTGTAGGCCCTTCATCCGCAGGTCGTGAGTTCAAATCACCGTGAGGGCATAATATATTCTTTTTCTTTCTTGTTTTATTGTTTTGAGTGTTAAGTTTTCTGGTAAGATGGTACGAAACCTTTCGTGTGCGATTCCGACCCGCACTTGACCGATTTTTTTGTACGGGATCGCGTAAAATGTTGTCTCTTGGCCTCCAAATAAAAAAGCTAGCTGCACAAAATAGTTTATTACCATTTTATACGGCTAGCGAGCTAGCTTACTTAATTTTTCAGCAAAAGTGTGTGTGTGCGTACTGACTACCTGTTACATTTCCAGAATTTTCGCTCGAAATAATTAGGCAAAAGTGTGAACCACCTCGTAACAGAGGTGTTACATATTAACAAATTAATAAATTCACACGCTTGTGAGAATGTAACCAGATCAATGGCTTCTTACAGTCTATCAATAGTCGACAAAATATGAGGAAATCGCTCTACTAGAGACGTAAGAATGGTTAAGATTAATGAATTGTTGTCGCTTTTTGTGATCTTGCAGGAAAGTTCAGTTGCTAAACGACAAAAACACAGACATTTTTTGCATAATTGTTCTAGACTTAAGTGTTACTATCGATAGTGAGGTAAGTGGAGATACTTCTCGCCGTACTTCGTACTTTTTAGGAATCCAGAGATTTGGAATTAATTTACTCTCTATCGCATAACAAAAAGAATATTCAATAGTCCAAACATCAAAAAAGAAAGTCATCCAAAAAAATACACCACGATTTCAAATCATTCATTTAACCCAAAGACCGCCGCGGTCGATCATTTGTATACTAAATACATTTAACGAGTGATGCCCCGTAATCGAGGTTTATGATCGATCAAAGATCCGGATCAAATGAAGTATTCACCGCGAGGTGTAAACTGCCAGTTGTGTTGACAGAGACGGTAATCAATAAATCACTAGCGGAGCCACAAAGGAGTATTCATGGCGTTGATTATGCCTCTTGAGAACGCGATGATAGTGCTGTGACGATGGCGTGTCGATAGTTTACAACTTATCGAAGTTTTAATAAGTTTTGATAAGAATATTTTATGCCCTGTCACACAATGAGCATTGACCTGGCTAAACTTGGGCAAACTAAAATATACCCCTACCACCTCCATTTGAATTTATTGACCAATTAAATCGCAAGCGGCTTTATTACAATCTGAGCAGCCACCTGGATAGGTCCTTTGCCTGCAGAGTAAACTTATGCTCTCACTCTTCACCTTTCGTTTATCAAAAAACAAATCCGTACCTCTTCGATGATAAATAAATACCCACTAGAAATTTTGACAATCAAAAAAAAAAAAAACAAAAATGTTTATTGTTTAACAGAGACATTTACATAGTGTAGGCTGAAGCCTTCTTTTAACCGGTTGGCGCGAGCCATTTTTTTTTTTTTTTGTAAAAAAAAAAAATACTTTAAAATTAGTTTGACAGTGGGTACCAACGTCAAAAATTAGACATTCATTGACGTCTTGGTACCCACTGTCAAAATAATTTTAATGTCATTTTTTTTTTATAATTTTAATGTCAATATTGTTCCAAGGACTGGATTGTCCTTACGCTACCCAGCGTGTTAAGTATAAAATACCTGTATTAGAAGACTTCGCTCCCTCGTTTCAGATAGATAACATTGTTTTGTTGCCTCATGTCTTTCTTGAATGCAGGTTAGCGGGGGCACAATGTTCCCACTTTGAGCCAAAAATTTAATATATTTTGCATGACAAAGATAAATACGTCTGATTCCTTGACTATCGATTTTCGTAACACATCACTAGGTCAATACTTAACCGGCACTTTGGTGGTCCAATCGCTCCTTTGAAGAGAACCTGCGCGTCATCCACGTGGGTCACTTTGACCCTACGGTCTCGAAACCGAGTTAAATATACCTCTATTAAACTGTTATTATCTGCCCATTCACTGCGGGTTAAGAAAACAGTTTTATTATTCTGGATGCTGGGCACGAGTTTACTTAATTGAAATAACTGACAGTTGTACAATAATTTCAGTGTTAATACCTACCTAATCAGTAATATCTGTATAAAATATAATAATATCAAATAAATAACGGAAATATCGATGAAGTTGATATTACGTTGAAATAACATTTAGTATTGTATTGTCGTATACGAATTAAAAGGCAAGTATATAGAAAGTGTTATCTCAGCACTAATAAAGAAACTTGGCACATTTTATCTTTCTCCAGGTACTTATATTATTGAAAAAGACAGAGAAAGTTAAAAAAAAATAATTAAACCCATGCTAGTGGTGAAACATCTAGTCGATAACCTTTTGACAGTTTAGCAATTTTCGCTTTATAGCACTTTCGAGTGCCGACTGTGTCATAATGGGTGATTTGATAGCTATTCACGGCGTGTGCTGTGAATATAAGATATCAAAGCGATGTAGATTATACTTTGTGATTGAATTTCGACTGTCGTATTCGATAGATTATATTTTGGTTTTGATACCACAACCTGTCTTATATATAATCCTGTGTTTCTTAGTGCAAAGTTATCTCTTTAACAATATGGCAAATAAAATTAGCCCTTAAGCACAATTGCACATGTATTATTAGCTTTTGAAAAGGACCTAAACATGCTGATAACTCAGGTTACTGACACCCACCAAATCACAGGGGAGTAGCGAACCATTCCGCAACCAGTAGTGTAGTTCCTCATTTATTACAGGAAAGGACTCAAAGTAAACTACTTAGTTATTAGTTCTTTGCGTCTTTTTCAGTAACTTCGACGCATACGGCTTTTGGTTACATAACTTACTTCCCTTTAGATTACAAAATAGGATCGTAATATTTTGAACAAATATTATTGTGATTGTAATATTCACGATACCGAATCTCATAATATAAATCCTTAACCCATTACCGCGGCGTTGCTTATATTGCAAATTACACGGCCAATATCGTAATAAACTTAATGTGTAAATGATTTCTCGCGGCAGGGGGCCAATTTGACCCCCACTTGAGAACCGCGGGGCTTCGAAGCCCGCTAATGTGGTGGTCGGAGTAAGCGGCTGCTTAAGGGTTAAATGAGTGTGCGTTTTGAAAAAGATTATTGATTTAGTTTTTTGTTTTAACGAGCCTCCGATTCAGCTTTATTTAAGCCTAGATTTACAAACGAAAACTCAAAATTTAACGGACAATCAAAGTCGTACTATATTTGCTACCGACAGAGAAAAGTAAAAAATTATAACACTCCTCTTTTTCCCTGGAGATTTATATGTTCATTCGTATTTGTTACACAAGTATTTATTTTATTCAAACAACTGGCCGGCTCTTTGGAATGCGCAAAGCCATACCCTCAGTCATTCCAGGGAGGCCTATTCAAAGCAGAATAATTGTACATTCCGTACTTCTGTTGAGCTGGAAGTGAATAAAACATTTTGCACTTAATAGATCGATGGGAATTTTTCACAATTTCACTATAATGGTGTCCCTAATGTTCATGCTTTCCAGCTCTTGGAATTTATGCAAGGATACCGCTATTTTTAAGCTAAATTGACCGGACTATATGTTGACAGTAGATTAATAGTTTGAATGATCAGTAAATTGTAATGTTAATAGCGGAATGAAGGCCCCAGTATACATGCTACGTTTGACATGGGGGCTAACTAAACGCCGCAGCTATGGAGATACAAAAGTATCTTCTCGATGTTAAAATAATAACTTAACCATAAATAAAGTAATACTTTGAAAGTATTCCTGATATTCCCTTTACCTTTCGGGTCGTAAAAATTCCCAGCATGCCTCCTCAAGCGGCAGTTTAAATCAATATTTCACAAAGAATGACCTCAGAGCGAGCAAATGAAGTTACAACAATGGACCCTAAATACAATACCAAAAGATCTTATTAGCTAGAAGTTATTGAAGAAATTTCAGTCTTATTCAGAAGTCAATTTGGTTCGAGGTTAAGACATTGAGATGTTACTTAAGATGTTTTGAAGGACTGAGTCAATTTGCATATCGTCGTCTCTTTTTCTCTTATAGCATTTTTGCTTATCGCATAATGGCATCGCTCTCAGTGTGGTACTTACGCAGACATAGTGATTATTATAATTAGCATTGAATAAGTAACTAATTAAGTTTTAATCATGATCGTATGAATCAGCTCGGATGGTTTTAGCAAAACGACTGTCCGCGCAAAGGAGTTATATTTTTCGTATGAACTATTATATAGTATAGAAGTAAGTTATGTACGACAGGTTGACCCGGGGGGCCATATCGAGAAGAGTCGACAGTGACAGTATGAAATATCATTCATGAGCCAGATGCTAGAGACACCGTCACTGTATAAGAAAACAATAATTATTTAAATTATAATACAGGCCCAAACATTGCTTCTGACCCCACACTAGGATTTCCTAAAACGTGGCATTTAGAAGCAGCGCAATCAAATGCAAATAAATGCCAAAATCTCCGCGCATCTCTGAGGAAAAAAGTCTTGACAGACGGACAGACAGACAGACGGGCAGAGAGACAGGCGGAGAATTGAGGTTCGTTTTGTTTATTTTATATTATGGAACCCTAAAAACATAAGGTAATGTACCACGCCCGTATGAAATACACACGCTGTATACAAAATATAAGAACTGTCAACATTGTCTTTGACCAATATTGACTACAACCTGAAAACTTGCACGCCGTTGTACAGTATTATTTTCACAGCAGGACCATTATCCGCGATGGCGGTCTGAAACTACTTAATAGGGCGATAATTGCCTGGCTATTACGATCCCGCCCTACGCCGCCCGCCCTAGCGGGGTGGGGGCGGGCGGGGACTGTATGGGTGTTGTGGGTAGAGGGTAAGGACGTGGTTTTGTTTAGTTTTGAGTTTAGTTAGTGTAACTAGCGGCAATGGGCTAGCCCCCTGTTATGCAAAGAGGATACCTATCTAATTACTGGCTACGCGTCGTCGGCGCAAATGTCTGCTCTGCTAAACAGTCTTTTCACAAGTTCCCATTTTGCCTACTTTCCAATTGGAATACATCCGATATTGACCAGTCATAAAATCTTTTGTCTGTCAAAGTCAATTTCGAAAACCCACTCTTAACTATTCTAAATTCTCTCTCTAGACTTTATAATTGTATAATATGCTATAGAACAGGTAAGTGAGTGATCAAATCATAAAGTGGTCGAACTAAGAAGTGTCAACACTAAAAGTGCTTAAATTGGGACGTGGTCAAATTGGAAGGTATTAAAATGGGTGTTTAAAAATGATTAAACTTGTCGTAATGGGATTTTTCATAGCGGACCTCAAAGGAACAAAGAAAGTGTGCTACAGTTTGCAAAAGTCTCTTCTGGTTAATGTCGCTTTGCCGCTTAGTATGATTTGATTCAAGGTGAGCTACATAACCGCAAAATTATTCTGGTTCTTATGAAATATACAATAAGAGCGCTTCATTATTCTAAAAGCAATAGCTTACATAGAACGCAGCTATATTCAGAAAATTCATTATAAAGTTCAGTTAACTAAATGTTATAAAGGAGATACAGTAACTAATGTAGTACAAGGTATTTATAGAAAGAGTTTCATTCAGTTTTTACAGCGGGGCTGTCAAAGATTGTGGCACAAATCAGCCCTAGCAACCTAGCGTCACGCCTTTTCCCTTACGGGGTGGAAGAGGCAAAGTGCCTACTTTAAGCAAGTTATAAAATACTCCATTCATGTCAGCCCTAATGTATGGAATATCTGTCACATTTCAACAATTTCGGGTAGATTGGAGGAAGCGAATAGCTGGACGTACATCTAACGACGACGACGTCAAGTAACGGATTTTGATTCATGTCTATGAATTCCAATGGATCTGTTTTTGCTTATAATCGCCAGTGACAGAAGCGGGAGGTAGAGATGGTGAACGCATTTTTATAGGAATTAATAGACAGCAATCATAAAATCTATTGCCTGTCTGCGTTGTGTGTCGGGTAATGTACATCTAGCTTAAGAATTCATCGTTCAATGAAATCATTACATGATATTAATCCTTTACCTGCTCCATTTGGTTCAAATACATATCAAGGTGCTGTACCTCCTATACCGCCGCGCCGGGCAACGGAGATTGCTTAATTTTCTTTAATATTAAGTTGTACGGTCCTCCGTTTTAATTAATATCGACAAAATAGTCCACCGACCACGTCGCCTCCCCCATTCCCCCCTGTCCTCCAACCCCCCACTCAATGCTCCACACTTCTCCCGCCAGATCTAGAGATAGGTAGGGTTGTGCAACCTCTTAACTTTATAACTTTATGTTTTTTTTTTCCATGACTGAACCCAGTAATATCCAGTTGACGGAACGGTGAAGTTAAAAGCTCCTTGATACCAAGTTCTTATGAAGTAAATTGCTACAAAATCAAGTAAGAATGAAGAGAATCAAGAAAACCTAATGTAACGAAGAAAAAACCCATGTATTATGTAAAAAATATATAGTATGTTTTTTGTAATAACTAAAAATAAATAATTTGTATACCTATTAAATAAAGGCTCTATCATGTGAAACAGAAATGATTTAATGACCAAATGTAAACCGTGATAACCAAAACAAAGTAGTTGTTTACAACTTATTTCTTATTCACATCACTACAAACAGTTCAAAACATAACCATCGACAGACGCCATCGGCCACCAGCCGAAACAAAGAGCAGATATTAATTTCAAAATTGCTTAAAAGCATTACGCCGCTTGTTAACTCCGGGCCCCAAAATGAACTCATTAAAACTATAAAGGCTGAGGTAATTAAAGGCGCCTGTCCCATTCCACCACCCCCCCCTACTTCTAAGGGGGCGATGCGCCCCCCGTACAACCCCCCTGCCGTTATTACCGGCGACATTACATTAAACTCCGGGGGGGGAAAGGGGGCAATTTTGAACTAATAAGCTGTTTAATTTTCACTGGCTGCAAAATGGCGATTCCCTGGCAATGGCAGCGAAGTGGAGAGTGAAATAAACAGTGTTTTGTTTGGTGATTGGGCGTGCGGTTTGATGGGGAAAGCGGGGGGACTTATAAAGGTAAGTTGCAATGTAATGGAATGTTTTTTTTTGTTATAATAACGCAGTTAGGGCCGTTATAAAAAAAATGAAATTATTTTCAAAACGAACTATTTACAAACGCATCTGAAAACCTCCAGAAATCATACGAACCTGGTAAGAATTAACTATTAGGTATTGAACTCATTCAAAGTAGGAAATTTTCCACATTTAGTTTGTTGTATAAAAATACAAACATCGACGCTATAAACGCAGTGTCTGGCTCCCGCCAACCAAAAAAAGAATAAACAATTACCGAGCAAACATCGGGCGAGCGTCGCGAATCGATCGCTCGATTCGTCTCATAATCGATCTCGTTAGCTTCGAAAACGATATCGCCTGCATCCGATCAGATATCGGGTATTAAGATCATTAGGGCCCTTAATAGGGGGGCTTGATCTGCCCCCGGTACCTTATTCGGTTGTGTTCGACAACAGTAAACGGTTGACATTGTTTCACAGATGAGGTGGCAGCCTTACAAAATACTTAATGGTGCAATGGTTCGTGGGAATCTTTGTTTCTGGCCACGCACTAGAATACCTTGTGTTGTGGGAACCCGAAACAGCGATGTCACACGCAAAACTCTTGACCTAAATAGGGGATATTTTTTTACCTCCCCTAGCGGGATTTGAACCTGGCAACTCTCGCTTGGACCGCAGCGCGAGGTAGGTAGGTTGGTATTTTCAGGTCTTCCGATCTAAAGATAGAGTTTGCTGACCAGTGCTAGTAAATAATCCAAAAAAAGAAAAATATTTTCTGCTGGCTAGTCATATCCATTCCTACGCTCTTCACCCGTGGTACATTTCTTATCATAGTAGTTTTATAATAATTTTTATTATTATCTACACTTACTTTCTGTCTCATGCATAACCAACAACCTACTTCTAAAATTCCAATCTAATCATATCTTAATCTGCAATCACCAAATCAATCATCTCCTCTAACAGCCGAATTCAGTTTCAAAATCACCCTTTGCGACAGCGCCAATAAATCATAAACAAACAGTTTAATCGACAATCCTTTAAAACATTATAATCTGATGACTAACACGTGTACTTCTGTCTCATTAGCCATCACCCTGTATCACCGCACTTTGGCTCACCCATACATCCCATTTTCGCCTTACTGACGATAACTTTAAAGGTGAAACTCCTGTGAGATGGTTACGGTAGATATGGCGTTATTCACAGTGAGTTTTGTATTGTAGTTTTAATACATAATCTCGGCATTAGCATAGCAAAACGTTCATTCATCAGACATCGGGCGACGTTTGATTGGAGCACTGATAAGGTGGAGGCTGCGGGTGGAATTATACAGAGTTGGTGATACTGGTGAAATGTGGTTGGAAATCTGTGTCTTTGTCATCAAAATGTCAAACTTTTCTCAATATGGGGTGTCTGTATGGGTTATGGCTGAGGTGGTAACAACTGTTTTTTGGTTCGATACCAACCAGAGCGTACGGACTACGTACGGTGTTGGACTGATATTTAAAATACATAATACCAAATTTTTTGGAACTGTCAAAACTAATGAGTTAAATGTGTTTTATAAAATAGGTACTTGCTGGTTAGTCTTGTTACGTATTGATTATTTCAATGCGTTAATAACAACACAAGGTATTAATTAATTTTTAAGCAATAATACTATGAATATATGCTATTTTATTTAGCAAATGGTTTTTGTTGAATAAACGATTTTCAATTTCAAATTCATAATCAAAAGCTGTCTTATGTGCAAAAAATTAAGTATAGGATTAAGTAGCCACTCTCATCAGATAAATACAATAAACTGCAAATATGTAGTTTAATCTTGATAAGGGGTAAACTAATTACCCTCCCCCCCCCCCCCTCTGCCGCTCGCGTGAAACCTTGAAGAGCACACATGAGCCATATAGCAACGCCTAGTTTCTGATTAAAAAGTACAGTGGGGGATATAAGATTGCCATACTAGGCTTTGCATCGCGGTATTGCTGGTACGATGCTAGGTGCCAAAGAGACTGGATATTTAAATTCTTGGGTATGAATGTAGTTATGTGTCAGATTATAATCCAACCCTGAGTAGCACAAAACTATTTTAAAATTGAAGTTGTCACATTACCAATATTTTTGCGAGAATCTGATAGTCATTTGTTTCTAAAGCATTTGCTTTAAAAAAAAATGGTCAAGTGCGAGTGCAAAATAATTGATATAAATTTCAGCTTAGAGTGCACCGAGCTTCTAGCGCTAATCGATTTTGGGTATTCTTGCGCTTCGTGTATGTGTGCGTGAGGCAAACCGGCGGCGGCGGCGGCAAGAGCGAAAGCATGCGAAAGGCTAGCAAGAGCCCTGCGCCGCCCGCCGCGCGTGACGAGCCCTGCGCCGCCACCCCGTGTCGTCACTCGCGAGTTGGTTGGTTGGTATAGTAGAACCCACGAGTAGCGTCGTTTGAAAAGCCGGCAAATTCAAAAAAAGTCTCGTCATGGCAACTGTATGTTTACGACCTGAATTAAGGAGAACGCACACTTGTCTATCACATCTTGCACTAATCGCTCGGCTCCGATGGGTCTGAGTTCACCTTTGACAATTTTGATTTTGACAGTTTTGACAACTTCGACTTTGTAGCTATCTAAAAAGCCTACTCTATGATCATGATCAAACTACAGGACTCGTGGGTTCTACTATACCTATCTATTACCAATACCTATTTACAAAATAAAACAAAAAATCGATTTTAAATAGTTTTATTACAAATATTTACGGCTAGAAACCATTCATACAGATTGTAATTGAAAGGTGCAGTCATTTTTTCAACTCAACTCAAGTGGTTGTATTGTAACTGCTCCTTGTCATGTCCGACTACAAACTTTAGGTAAATTCACACCTTCGATCCGATCCCTGATAATTATAAATTGAATAATACCTTATTACCTTTTATGATAATATTCTAAGTAACAGTAAGTAGTGCAATAGAAATTCATAAAGTGAACTTAATAACGTAAAATAACATAACGGCTAAATAAGGTGAGAGTCCCAGTTATCGACCCTTTAATTTAAAATTCAAATGATTTATTCTTCAAAATAAATTCTGAATGACAATCAAGACTGAGTGAAGTTGCATGATCAGGGGGCCTAGACAAGTGACATCGCTAAGAATAGCGAGTCGAAACGATACTTTTTATGTATGCGATTGGACATTTAGATTCGCTAGGTGACGTCACCTTAGCGATTCCAAATATCAAATCGCATACATAAAAAGTTATCGTTTCGACTCACTATCCTTAGCGATGTCACTTGTCTACAGGCACAGGTAATTTGGTCTTATGGCAAGGAACACACGAAAAATTACCACACAAAACATGTTTTGACTTTAAAGCCTACAGCGCGACCGTGTCTAAATTTTTAGCGTTTAATTTTTCATCATCTGGATATTTTTACCTGTTACTTTAAGTAGTAAGTAAGTAATTTCATTGTCTATTTCTCCATCCGCTGGAAGACAAGAATTTTGTTTCCACGTAATTGGCACCCTGTAATAAAACAGAATATTTTATTTAATTGTAATTACTTTATTTATCGACAAAATTGGTGTTCGGATGAAATTTGTAAGACTTATTTCATAAAAATAATTATTTTTTGAACTTACGATTCCAGAGTGTGATAAATTTTAGAATCGGTGTCATCCAAGGAATTTACCCTGTAAATCGAAAAATAGATATAGTGGTCATTCATACTTAATTTATTATAATGTTTTCCTATACACCCTACTATTTCTATGTTTACAGTTTATCAGATGACTCTTTGTTTTGTAGTGAAGTGCCAACAGCTGGTACATTTACCCTAAAAATAGAAAAAGATAAATAATTTTCCAGTATACATATTTGTTCAAATATCGTAAGTAGGTAGATAGGTAAGTGCAAACCACTTTTAATAAGTAGGTATAATCGGAAGGTAGGAGGATTATACTTACGAAGCAACAGTATTCTCTTTGTCTTCAAAGTTCTGTATTAGTTGTCTTTCTCTCATCCCGTCAGCAGATGGTTCATATTTATTTTGCAGTGAAATGTCAACAACTGGTACATTTACCCTATAAAAGAAAAAGAATGACAGAGAATGGAATGTGAGAAAAAATGTGAAAAATATTAGTGGAATTAATTTAGTCAAACAAACCACAAACTACAAGTAGGTAGGTAGGTATTGAGTATACTTACGAAGCAACAGGTACATTCTGTTTGTCTTCAAAATTCTCGGCCTGTAAGCTGTAAGCGTCGTGCTCTAGAAGGATAAATTAAATTGTCGTTTAGGGTTCCGTGCCGAAGGGTACCAAACGGGACCCTATAACTAAGCCTTGTTTCATATGAATTTCTTTATTGAACACAGATAATTTACAGTGTTATTTACCACAATATTTTTAGGATTCCGTACCCGTATTGTGTGGTGGTACGGAACCCTCTGAGCGAGTACGAGTGCGACTCGCACTTGTCCAAATTATTTATATATATGCAAGTAGGTAGGTAGGTAGGTATACGAGTTACACTTACTTCATTTCCTCATGCAAGCGTTTAGCGCCCCCCTTTCCTTTGATTTATTTACTTTGTTCCCCATCTCGAATGAAGTGATTTTTGACAAAACTCTTCGTACGTTTTCAAATCCGGGCGTCTCAGTGGAAGCGACACAAGCTTCCCGTCCGACAGCTGAAGCACTACTAAAGCGGATATGGGGGAGGAGAGGCAGGTCGGGTTTAGGATGGCCGGAACGCGCATGAATTTAGGTATTTCCTTCGTATTGATAAACAAACCCACATTTTGAAAATGTAAAGTGTATACGTTATAGAAAACATGTAGTAGTTTGTTATTATTCAAAACTGACAACTTTCCGTAATTATTCAGGCCGTACTAAGGGTTTATTTTATTTTTTAGAGATAACTTTGCGAATTTATTCTATCGAGCCAACTTAATCAAATCGTGTTTCCATCGTATATACCGGCTGAGATATATCCCCAACAGTACTAATATATTTGGAAAAAAATAAATTTAATTGTTTATCACTTCAAACAAGGGTTATAAAAACGTGTTATTGTGAATAAAAAGCTCGGCCAGATAAGGCGTTTTACGCGCGAGTTCCACTCAACTCGCGCGTAAAACGCCTTATCTGGCAAGGCTCTCAAAGGTTGTGTGTGACACGCACGGACAGGCAGACAGACAGACAGACAGATCCTATAATATATTTTTTTTAGGATCGGTACCCTAAAAACATATGGATTTTAGTGGACATACTGGACATCATTTATAATTCGTGAAAGTGGCCGTGTTCGTGGTAAAAAGACGATGTGTGTTTTTGGGAAACGTAGATCGGAAAATTATTGTTGTCATTTAGCCCTATTTTTAAATTTTAGAATTAACATTGAGTCGTAATGCGGATCTATTTGATCCCCCACTGTACAAAAGATCCTATGGAGAGATACGTTTGTTCTGAAATAGGCCGTTTGTTTGTTTGAACTATGGAAGAATAGACCAAGATTGTATGAAACGATTAGACGTGGTATCAGAACAACTAGTACTGGAAGCGCCTTCTTGTCGCGACAAACGCACATATTATAAGACGTCCATTCCATACACTTCTTTAGTCTAATCTCGCCAGCGTTTTTAAATGCCTATCAGTCGCAAGATACGGTACCGATATTACGGACCGGACAAGACTGGATTCGGGTAAATTATGGACTAAGCCTACAAGACAGGCCAATACAATGAACAAGAAGACACAATAGGATTCAACATCTCATCCCGTTACTCCTCAGTAGGAATATGGGCTCTATTTGGACTGATCTTTGACCATAAAGCATACGTAGACTAGACACAGACTGAAAACTTTGGACTTCGGCAAAAGGGTGCAAGAATTTCGTCTCCATCATAATTCCTCTTTGAAGAATAGAATAAAGATTGTACGAACCGATTCGATGACGAGAAAAATCTTAGGTTTCCGTTTTGTTGTATGGAACTTCCTTTTAATGGATGAGCACAAGAATAGGCCTCCTTTATTCTCAAGGAGCTTGCTCAAATCGACGAAAATAGTTTATTGTGTACTAAATGAATTTAATTAAGAGGATCGTGTACTCGCGAGCTTCCATACAAAAAGCGGTAACGTTTTCCACCCCTTAAACCTTGTCCGATTTTCACAATTTTTTTACATGTTTGAGATACTATGGAAAACTATGCTCGTACGTTTTGATTTTTTTGAAATAATGTATATTTTAGGAAATATAAGAACATAACCCAGTCCATATAAAAATATAAGTTCCAATATTTCCTAAAATATCTAATATTTCAAAAAAATCAAAACGTACGAGCATAGTTTTCCATAGTATCTCAAACATGTAAAAAAATTGCGAAAATCGGACAAGGTTTAGGGGGTGGAAAACGTTACCGCTTTTTGTATGGAAGCTCGCGAGTACACGATCCTCTTAAAGGACTTAATTTATCAGGCTATCTTCCTTGTAACTTCCTTTTCAGAGATTTAGTGGAAGCCGGAATGAATTCAGGAAGCGGGGTTACATAGAGTGATTGCAACAGCAATGATGATGATGAGTGATTGGAGCGGGAATCAAATGTTTATGGTGCGGTGCCTTTAGCTAATAATTCAGAGCTCATAATTCCCTCACAAAAATATATAAATGTATTAGATTTTTTTTTTATGGCCACCAGTGAACAAACAGTCCAACCTAACTTATCTGAAATACTAAATATCCGAAAAAAATACTAAACAACCGAAAATCTCGAACGAAGTTTCAGAAAGTCGGTATTCTAGTCGGAGATTCGTAATTATTTCAGAACTAATATTATTAAATGTAATTAAATGTGTAATTAATATTATCAATAAATGATGTCTATGTCTATGCTCTATGTCTATGTCTATTTCATTAATGGTGCTGACCATGAATAGTCGTTAGAACCCTTCCACTTAATCGCACTGAGCCAGCGTGCTGGAATAAGGCTCAATCTTACTCGTATCCGGGTAAAGACCTGTGCCCCTCGGTGGGGACATTACTTTTTATTTGGGCTTTTACTTTACTTATTAACATATTTAATATCCATAAATACGTTCTATTACAGGCTGAACCATTACGAAGCATTAGCGTTAGTCTGTTAAAAAATCAGAATAAATTTGCTTGACGGGAGGTTCGCCCGTCGTCGCCGGTCTTCGAGCTTCAAACGACTGTAATGGGTGCTCAAACTCAATAACATACCGCATTCATACTCAACAAATACCTTCATTACCATATCGCATCCAACCCAAGACCAAATACAGCGCGATTTCCATAAAAACCCTCTCATAGTTCAAATATTCCGTCGACTAATGAAGACATGTCGTCAATAGGCTATCGTGTTCCGAATGAATCGTAAATAGGCTCATTTGTTAACTCGGCTTCTCATTCCAAGCCCTTTTATAGTCTAAGGGGTCTTGGAAGGACATACCTCAGCATAGTATAGTATCGGCTGCGGGTACCTCACAAATCGTAGGGGGAGATGTAACTGTTTTGTCATAGTTGGGTGGGTTTGCAATTTATGTGAGCTTACTTGGTGGATTATAGTTAAATTAAAACATGTGAAGAGTAACACATCACATTGTAAATAGTATGTATTTATTGATAAATATACATGGTGTAAATGAATTGACGCAAAATTAGAATCTTCTTTGTTAGGGTCATCATCTGAGGAACTTTCATTTTGAATAAGCGAACCACCTTCAAAACAACAAACCCCCGGAAAAAAAGTCACTTTATTAGATATTGATATGATCTGTTTGTAACTTGAGATCTTATCAATATTTAAACTACTTTAATCCCCAAGAATGCGAGAAACTTCAAATTTATACACTCTACAGAGCTAATAATAAGATGCATATAATATGTAAAAGGTACCTAAGCACACACACCTAAACACAAAACAAATCAATTAAGGCAATAATGTGGCCCTTCGCGCCGCCGAGATCGTATCGCGAATCGAGAAATGTACACGCTTAATCTACAATTGAACACAAGCCCTATTGCTCGTGCAGATTAAGCCTGTACCCAATTTTATAGGACGTAGACCCTGGTGCAGAAGCGACTAAAGTCACCCCCTGTCGCGTAAGGACAAAAGAGTTCTTGGAACAATATTGACATTAAAATTATAAAAAAAAATGACATTTATTTTGACAGTGGGTACCAAGACGTCAATGAATGTCTAATTTTTGACGTTGGTACCCACTGTCAAACTAATTTTAATGTCAATATTTTTCCCTTTTCGGCCAGGAGAATGACAATGGCTTGAGGGGGTTAACAAGTGTCCGTCAACCCAACTCGACAACCTAAAACGGAAAGTGGACATAAAAAACACTATACAGATAATGAAATACAGAATTTCCGTATTTTCTCCAGATCCTATTTTATTGCACATGGACTATATACTTGTAATTGTATAAGTATCAGAAGGTTAGTGCGTTTAATTATGTGAGTATGGACACAGAAGAGATAATAGTACTCCGTACAGAACGGCCACTCCCTTCCCCGCGCTGATTCAGATACCGCACCCCACCCCTGGCGTCATAAGATTTGTTAAAAGATCAATAGACAGGGCTGAACGCCGGACGAGTGACGGACGACGCGTATACTTTGATTGATATCGCTGCATTTGCCGCGCCACCAGCCCTAGCAAAGTTTACGCACACATTTGCACGTATACAAACATCATTTTGGTTATGTAGTAGTAATAGGTGATTATTTTACGAGCGTTCTATGGAGTGTCCGAGGTGTGGTATGGGGTAAGTCATTACTGGAGTGTTAATCAAAGGAGGTTTTGTTAAAGTTTTATTGGATAATCATAAGGTAATTACAGCAGTTGTTGTAACTAAAATAAATCATTCATCAATTGTAAAGGAATACAGACCTGACTGACTAAATTATTAGTCTAAGCTTGAATGAAGCCTGCATAAAACAATAAGTAATTTACTTTTGATCATTTAAATAATGGCCAAGTTTAGTTATAGTACTTACTTTAGTATCTTTGAAACCAGTCTGTGGGCATGGTCAACATGCAAAACGCAAATAACGTTCGCATGAAACGCTTACCTTGCGTCTCGAAAAATGTCAAATCGCATACATTTTCCTGGCGGTGTGGCGTTTATTATAATAATGAATTCTGTACTGTATTAATAAAAAGTGGCCAAGTGCGGGTCGGAATCGCACACGAAGGGCACCGTACCATCGTACAAACCATAAAACAAAAAAAAACACGAGGATTTGAACACACGACCAACGGATTGAGAGCCTACATCATACCAATGCGCTACCACAAAAAAGCGGGTTGACGCGATATATAGCATCATATTGAAATGCGTGGATGTATCAAAACCCATCTCTTGTATGAGGACCCCTTAAATTTTTAATATCTCTCGTATTCCAGTATTTGTTATTGTTGCTGCAACAGATATACACATTCTGGGAAAATTTCAACTTTCTAGCTATTGCGGTTCGTGCTCTTGGACCCGTTGACGGATAGACAGACGGACTGACGGACAGACGGACAGACTGACAGACGGACAGAAGTACAGACGGACAGACTGACAGACGGACAGACGCACAGGCGGACAGACGGACAGACAGCGTAGGCTTAGTAATAGGGTCCCGTTTGGCACCCTTCGGGTACGATACCCTAAAAAGCGTATACACAAGGCGCATATTAAATCGTTTTGTCAAAGATTACTCGAGTTTAGCGTTAACACGTGTTCTAGCTAGTGGCACTCACGGTATCTACCCATTTGCTAGTATTTAACTGTTGCCAGTAGATTAACCCGGTTACACTCGCGTTCATGATAAACGACGCAAGTTATGCAACAAGACTTTAAGACTCTTAGTATTAAATACACTTAATTGCTTTATAAATAGAGCAATTACGCATTGGCGGATATCAAAGATAGTTATCGATAAAGGATAAGGAATTCAAATATCTTAGGCCCTAAGGAATTGAGACATTTAATTGGTTCGAAGATTTATCTGTGACATTTAAAGGGGTAATTTGCGGATGAGGTTGTGTTAAGGGATGTTAACTTTTATAGAATCGCTATTAATAAACTGACCGAGAAATACTCAAACTTAAATATATATAAATAAATACACACATCGGCAGATTTTTTTAATAAAAAAGTATTTTTTTCGTGTAGTGTGTTAATGATCCAAAACAAAATACTTAGGTACAGAAAATTCCAACACAATATACTAGCTAGTTAAATGACCATTACAATCATTAATCATCATCTCACTGCATAGTTAAGACGTTATCACATTTTCCGATAGTTGTTTGTAATCGAAACAGGAATTTAAGTTGAAACAAAGCATCAATTTAAATGCCATATCTCATGCCGTGGAGCGCCAGTTATGACCACGGCCAGCCCGAAACAATTACTTAATGTCAACGAAAAAGATTATTTAATAATTGTTGCCGATGATATATGACGGCCAGACGCCCGCCGCGGATACCACCTGGGGTCCAAACTCAGTATTAAAATACTCAATACTCATACAAAGCTTATTTATGCGACTCAGAGTAACATCTTACTCAGTGCGCCATCCTGCATTTGTTAAAGAACACAGTAATAGTTGCTCCGAGGTTTCTAATGTCTCAATTTTCTTTGTTGTTCACATCAAATTGCACCTTCTGACCGCTGTTTGGAACTCCAATTCGATTGTACAGAGAAATGCACGAGTTAACAAGCGCAGTTTCAGAACGGCTTGCGAGGAATATTCGAGACATTTAAGTATAAGACTATAGTCTTCAATTTTAAAGTTGGAAATGCAATACGACTGACCGTTACGTTTAAATTATATCTTGTTTAATGAGTCAGACTAGTACCTCCAGCAGTGTATCTCAACATTTCAGAAAGTAAAGTCCAAATCCGACCCTACCTTCAAGCCCTACAGTGTTCTTTTAACCGGATGTGTTCTGAAACTTGAGTCATTCTTCTTCGACGTTCTATTTGCGAGATGTTTCGACTGGGAACACAGTCATGTAGCTAATGCGGGGAATCTACATATCATTAAAGAGATGTTGCTCCGTTGGTACGTGTGTATCGCTTTGTACTGACTGTATTTACGACTCGATAGGTTTTTATTTATGACGCGAACGAGTATGGTATGGGGGTGAGGGTGTTTCTTTGTAAGTGACTGTTTTAAGCACGCGTGGCATTTCTTCTAAATTACATTACATAGCGTGTAACTCCTTTTCCCATACGGGCTGGCAGAAGCACAATTGTGCCCACGATTAGTCAGACCTTCAATACTCCATTTTTGCTAACCTATCGCCGCAGCCATGGAGATTGAAGATGACCGCACGGTGTGCGTGCACGACAATATGCTCGTAAATATTTCGATTATAAATAAGGCCTGCGAATAGAAAGACAGAGATGTTATTAACATTCTTCTAAATACCCCCTTGTCTTTACTAGAGATAGCCACATCGTAAAATCTTATGAATCTCCCGCAAAAATACTTTGATTTACTTTAATTCTTCCTAATTAATTTCAGGGATGAGACGGAGGGATGAGAAGAGAGGTGCCTTCAGCCGGGACCGAACCGAAGCCTCCACTCGAAATGAGTATGTTTTCAGACGCCTATTGTAGCAAAATGTGCTTTCAGATTTATTGTTTTATACGAAGCGAAACAACAACAAGATAGAGCATCACGAATAAAATGTCTATGAACTGTTACGGGTAAATGGAAATTCCTTTAACGTACAAGACGTAGCCCATTAATATACACACCGAGGTGTAAAGGCCTTTACCTGGATAAGAGAAAGAAGAGTTTGAGCAATGCACAGCGCTCAGTGCTGGTTGATCGGGGGGTTTTACGACTACTACCACCAAGTAACAAGTACAAAATACAAATACAAAATCCTTTATTTACTAAATAGCTTAACGATGTAGTAGATTTTTAAGAGAATAAAATAATTATAAAAGTTCTTACGATTATATCGTGGTGGTCTAATAGCCGTTGTTATAATTCCTAAATCAATGGCCACTAAACCAGACTAATGGTCTGCTCGTGCTCACCCCCTCAGTTACTATGATGATAATGATGAGGTGGGACGCCCGTTGGAAAACAGACGGGTGATCGATCCTCCATTGCGACTATTTCACTTAAGGTTGATTCACACACATCAGGGATGCCACCGGGACGTGTCAGGGCCGGGACCGGGCCGTGTCAGTGCTTCAGTGTTCCGTCAGTGATTTTAGAATCGACTATTCACACATATCAGGGGCTCCGCTCAGTGTGGTGTCCGGGTTGTCCGTCGTACGTACGTCGTGATTGTTACTATGGCGCTTTTTAATAACACGGAGCTAGCAATGATAGCTATTGCTTTAGACGAAGAAGAAGAGCAACATCAAAGAAAGAAGAGAAAGTGGGTGCATGAAGCATGGCAATTAAGAGATACAGAAGGAGAATTCGTAACATTGTACAAATTGTTTTTATATTTAGTGTACATGTACTTTGCATGATTTGACTTGTAACAGTCATAATAGGTACCCAGTAATTTAGATCATACAATGCCGTATGTTCCCGCACTATTCGATTAACCTTTCGTTCTTTGACATTTTTGGTTTTCCCGGCGTCCGGGATGCGTCCGTGTCCGTGAAAAATATTTGCGGGAACCAATGCGTCCGGGCTTCCCGGTGTCGCCCCGGACACTGACAGCACTGAGCCGTCCCGGACACTGACAAGTGTGACTACTCTCATAGAGAAAGTATGAAAGAATATTTTGCACTGACACGGCCCGGTCCCGGCCCTGCCACGTCCCGGCGCGGCGGGAGCCCTGATGTGTGTGAATAGACCTTTACTATATTTTACACAGATGACCCGTTTCAATAAAACCAAGTGTGTCTAATGTCCATATGTCCACACTCAAAACCAGTATCACCAAAACCTCTGTTTACCCCCATTTCACACGTTAGAGCCCGTTTTGCTTAACCCAACAGACCATTCAACCACTATATCATTTGGTTGACTAATTTCTTCAGCACACTGAATGAGGATCGACCACCCGCGTTGGTCAGCTGCTAGGGCCATAAGGTAACCCATTAGCAAGTTTGGGAAACGCTGGTCAATTCAGTGTTACGGTGGTTTGGGTAAACAGTGTGATATGGCTATTCCACACAAACCTGAACACCTAGATCTACCACCATTTCATAATAAATCCATGTTTGTCTCACCTGTTTGCGCTCATGAATTACACAAAGTTATGGAAAAACTCAAAAACAAAAAGTCAAGTGGGTATGATGGTATGTCAATAATAGTTATTAAGTACATACTTAACGCTATATCAAGCCCTCTAATATTTTTGTTAAACAGGTCACTAAGCGAGGGAATATTTCCAACCATTTTAAAAAAGGCACATGTCAAACCGTTCCACAAAGGGGGGGACAAATTGGATGTCGGAAAGTACCGACCGATTTCCCTGCTTCCGGCACTATCCAAAATATTTGAGAAGGTTATGGCCGAGAAATTGAGAGTATTCTTGTGTTCTGAAAAAATTATAAAAAGAGAGCAATTTGGTTTCCAAAGGGACTTATCTACTATAGACGCGATATTTGATTTGGCTGACTTTGTAGCTGAATCTCTTGACGACAACCACAACGTTATAACAGTGTTGCTTGATTTGTCCAAGGCTTTTGACCATGTGGACCATAGCATCATGTTGGACATATTAAATAGATATGGATTACGAGGCCAAGTTTCTAATTGGTTCAAATCTTATATGGAGGATCGGCATCAGAGTGTAATATTATCTAGTATTAATGAAAATAACACCCTACAAGAAATAGAATCAAATTTTCGACCAATCACAGTTGGCGTCCCGCAAGGGAGTATCTTGGGCCCAGTATTATTTTTGCTGTACGTAAATCATCTGCCATCCCTCATCAAAAATAAGGTTATTTTATTTGCGGATGATGTATCAGTTTTTTTCAAATTCAAGCGTGGTGATTACGAAAATTTACCCGACGCCATAAACACAACTACTGGTATTCTGATAGACTGGTTCAATCGGCTTAACCTAAGCACAAACGTCAGTAAAACAAAATTATTGCATTTCCGTAATTACAACACTCATGTGCCTCGTCTAGACATTAAACACAATAGCAATAAAATAGAGTTCGTACCTCATGCTAAATTTCTGGGCATCTACACGGATTGCAATCTAAACTGGAAGAAACACGTGGAAGTAATCGCAGGAAAACTAAGTAGTTTTTGTTATGCCTTGCGATCCTTGGTCAGAATGTCATCAAAGGAAGCCGCTTTGCAGGCATACTTTGCATTCTTTCAATCCAGGGTACTATATGGATTGTCGGTATGGGGAAATAGCACTGACATTAAAAAGATCTTCGTCCTTCAGAAGAGAGCTGTGCGCATTGTAAATGGTATAAATTCAAGCATGGAATCCTGTAGGTCGTCGTTTAAGGAGTTAAAAATTCACACCGTCACGGCTCTCTATGTAATCGAGCTTTGTAAATTGGTACGTAGATACCCAGAAAAATTTCCACTGAAAGCTCCAGGTGCAAGTAGTAGGCTTAATGATAGATATAGGTTTAAGTTGGAGGTTCCGTATAGCAGGACAGTGACATACACTCGCTCTACTAAATTTTCTGCAATTGAGGTGTATAATAAGCTCCCAAATGATATTAAAATGTTGACAGGCTCTATATTCCTAGATAAATTAAAATTATATTTGATCGAAATGACTCCCTATGACATGTATGAATATTATTCTTATGAGAGCTAGTTATTTAAGGTAAATTAAAATAGAATTTGACATATTATCCTAATCCAATCTAGATCCTTACTGGGAATTATTAATTGTTGTGTATGTTTTTAAATAATAATGCAATGTTTTGTAATGTAATGTAATATAATGTAATGCTTTGTGACTATAACTGTAATCTTGCTACACCCAATAGGGTAAAATTACTTTGAAACTATTTTTTATTTTATAATAACACCTTTAATACGACATGTAATTTATTGCAATAAATACTTGAATACTTGAATATTCAAATGTGAAGAATATCTTTACGCTGACTTAATGCTGCGCCTGATGGCTAATCCTAAAAATTGGTCAAGTGCGGGTCGGACTCGCACACGAAGGCTTCCGCACCATCGTCGACTGTGCCGTTTACGGCAAAACCTTCAATCTCGTCGTCAGTCGTATCTTGCTATTAAAAATTGACAGGCGCAATTGTACTTAAATTGACCTATTTAATTCTAAACACCCTTTTTTCGTGTATTTCAGTATTTGTTTTTGTTGCGGCAATAGAAATACACATTCTGTAAAACATTTCAACCCTCTAGCTTTTACGGTTCGTGCTGTAGGACACGATGACGGACAGACGGACAGCGGAGCCTTAGTAATAGGGTCCTGTTTGGCACACTGCGGGTACGGAACCCTAAAAATAGCCTTCAGCATTAGTACTTAACCTAAGTACATTTTTCCAACGAAGTCGCTAATGAAAAAATAATTCGTCCCTCAGTACATCCCCAATCAGCTGATTTCAAGTTACTATGGGAGACCCAAATATTTTTTTCGGTTACGACCATGTGTTCCATGGGGAAAGTTCTTCATAATGATGGGTACTATCATTCCCCAAAATATGGTCAGCGAATTAAATGTCACCCTGTATTATTCAGTCATTTTGAGATAGTTTATGTAGTCATTCTGAGATAGTTCATCTAATCATTTCCACGTGTTTGAGCTGAGCACGGATTATTATTACGGGCCTAGTTCTAACATACGGCATGTAACAGAAAGGTGTAGTCATATTTTAGGAGTGTTAGGGACATCATACCTACTATGAAACCGATTTGATAAGAGTAACTTTATTTTTCACTTCTCCACACAAATCAGCTGACCGCCCGGACTAAAATGTATAGGGGAATGAAAAATAAAGTTGCTCTGATCAAATTGGTTTCATAGTAAAATTTGCTCAAGAAACCTTTCTGTTACATCCTGTATACACTTAGGTCGATATGTAATCGAATGTATGAATTTTCTTCTTCAAGATTTCTTTTTCAAGTAGGTCCCTACCTCCTTTGTTCCAAAATATGAAAAGAGTATATTAATCTAATCCGCCTCATTGTGCGTTCATACACCCTACCGTGGGCAGAGCATAGACCTTAACACTTTGAGCCGCAATTTAGCTCTACAGCGCATGTAAACAAGAACGATGTAAAGAAGTGTGAAGCTTGATATGTTGCAGACTGTAGTCACATATTCTCATTTCACATTTGTTCGACTATACACTAATATCGTGAAATATTAATATCGCGGATTGTGCGTTTCCATTAGCTAAATCTGGATATTTTTCTCATAAGTCAAGAATTGACAAAAAAAGACTCTTGTTTAGACATGACAAACAAACGGATAATTTTATAATAACGCTAAATTATACAATACTAGATGAAAACCCGGCTTCGCTCGGGCTCGGGTAAAATGTGAATGTGGGTACAAAATGAAGGTAGATATTTCTGTAGTTATCGGTTCTCAAGGAATATTATAGGCAAAGCAAGGCATAGATTCGTTTAGCATCGTTCATTGTGTTTAATAAATATTGTAAATTAAAACTACAAATGTTTTTACTTAAATAACTTTAATTTAAAATCAACCTTAAAATAAACGAACTTTAATTAACAAAACAAATAGTTTTTAAGGTTTACTCTCGGTAAACCTCTCTGTTATAAAGCACCCAGTCTTTTTATTTACTTTGGAAGGTAAGTATGGTTAATTAATTACACAATAAAGAACAACATTTTTACTACAACAACAACATTAGAACAACATCATACAATTTATCTATACAGGGTAACATTTAATTAGCTGACCATATTTTGGGGAATGATAGTACCCATCATTATGAACAACTTTCCCCAAGGAACGTATGGTCGCAAAAAACAATTTTTTTGGGTCTCCCATAGTAACTTGAATTCAGCTGATCGGGGCAATGTACTGGAAGACGAAAAATTTTTTTCATTTGCGACTATATGTTTCATGGGGAAAGTTGTTCATAATGATGGGTACTACCATTCCCCAAAATATGGTCAGCTAATTAAATGTCACCCTGTATGTATACATTTTTCGTTAAATATTTATCACCTTATTATGGTATGGTATTAATCAGTCTTTTATTTAAACGATCAATTATTTGTATCCGTTCAGTATTTGGCTATGTATTATTATTTGTTTATTGAAACCCTTACTGAGTATGATGCTGTCACATTCGACACATCGACTGCACCATTGCCATTGTTTGCAGTTTCTCGCAAATATTTTGATTTTACAGAAATTGCATGCCACTGGAAGTAAATAAGTACTTATTGAGTCTTACTTACAATCCACAGAAGAAAACATACAACCAAATTCACACAGTTACTCACCATCTTTACGAAGAGCCCTTCGTTGCATCCATTTTCCACAATTGTGGCAATGTTTGCCAAATGCAAGGAGATTCGGCTGCAAATGCAAAATGTTATGAAAGACCACGCTGAAAGAATGCGATCTTGCCTGGCACAAATAAAATACTTACGATTTTCGGCATAATATTATGTTTCTTGCACTCAATTCAATTTTTCACTGGCTTCCTCAATGATTCTGGCTTCTGCCAACAGAAATGTGATTACTTTCTCTGTGACAGAAATGAATGGCACGGTATTTTGTCTGTGAACTATGAATCGGCATTTTCTTCTATTAAAGCTACATCCACACTATCGTTCCGCACGTTTTTGTTGGGATACCATGCTTAAAACGACCATTATAGCTACATCCACATTTCCTTCGGCATGTTTTTGTTGGGAAACTATGCCTAAAACTACCATTAAGCTACATCTACACTATGTACTAATCGTATACAGAAAAGGAACATGAATGCAACCGCAAATAAACGCAGTTTACCGGTTTCTAACCCTAGAAGACATGTGTGAAGAGACCATTGTCTATGGCTCTAAGTTACGTGGCCAATATGGCGCCTGCGATTTGTCTGTTCAGTAACATTAGAATTTAACAAAATACTCGACAATCCGAATTTTGCGGATATATGTTGTCGACTCGAAATCTATATTTTTTTATGTTTTATTATTCAGGTAAGGTTTTGATTGAGTCTACCGTACCCCTCGACGGAATTATTAATATAGATAACAGAAACAACATTTGAAATCCAACATTAAGTAATCATCTTTTATTTCCTGGTTGACATCGCATGTTTAGATAGTTTTTTTTGCCATTCCATAGATATAAAATTTTGATCGACTTTCTCTAAAATTGCATGTCCATCAAACTGGTTTAAAAATAATTTTATAATCTAAAACAAAACACTTTTTTTTTTACTTTTGTCGGGGTACAATGAAAACGCACAACTCTCGCGTCTTTTCGCGTCAATATTATTAATGCCCTCCAGATAGCAATACGTGTGAAGTATTAACGACATAACGGCGTAACGGCGTTACACCTGCGTTATTAGCGTTATCGTCTCTACGCTCCGATGCATAACGACACTAATGTTTGTCTTGATGAATGTAACATATGAAATATCGACTCGGTAATATTGAAAAGTTACTCTGACATACCTACTGAAATTCAGGCTGTAATAAATGTGTTATTTAAATGAAAAATATTTTCAGCATTTATATTTCCACAGAGTTTAGTACTCGTGATAAACAATTGGCACAGACGCTTCAAACGTAACACGCCTCTTTTTCGTCGGGGATTAAAATTTAAAAAATATCAACATTTATTTGTTTACCGTAGTTATTATAGATAGTTTAGAAAAGCTCAAGTCAAAGACAGAAAACTTTCAAAAGTAAACATCATACGAACCACCACAATCATACGAACCCCGCATTCCCATCAAAATACCAGAGGGACCGATAACACCAGAAAATCTCAAAGACAAACAGCAAAACTTTCCTCTATTGACTTTTCACACAAACCGATTACAACATAACCCACGATTAAGTTATAACCACCCACACCGACTAACCAAATTAAAATTTATTGCCCGCTTTTTTGTAATGTGGGAACTTCAAACAAGAATAATCCTAGCTTACGCATGTAAATCTCTCATTTGAATTTTTTATTAATAATGGCCGCCCGATAAATCCCGACGAAGAATAGTATTTAATAAATCTGGCGGCGTAATGGCGGACTTTTATTATTATTGTTATTAATAATTTGGTTATGAATAATTCATCGCGAGGGTGAGGTGTGAGTCGATATTGTGGTCTTGTAATTGATATATTTAATTAAATATGTATATTTAGCCTTATATGTGTTCTTGTAGCTATTAAAATTAATTTAAAAATATTGATAAAATAAAATAGCTGCAGCTGTTAAAAAAAAATAAAGGGATGAACAGCATCAGCGGCGATGGCCTAACCCCCTGTTACACTTAATGGCGTAATAAAAAAGCGGCTAAAAGTGGGCACAATTGTGCCTCCACTGACCCGTACAGAAAAAAGCGTGACGCTATGTTATGTTACGTTATAATTATAAAAAAGTATAACCCGCACTCCTCTTATTTAGAAAACACAACACTTATGAAATATTTTGATTCGCACAAAGCAATAACATTATTCATTCGTCCGAAAGAAATCAAACACCGAATATAATAACAGTCACTCAAAACTGCAACTTAAAGGGGCGCCACCCTATGACTGATCGTTTTATCGGCCAAAGTTAATTTCCTCGAAGCAAATTCTATCCCCGACTATCCCCGAATGCACAATACAGCATATTTGCTTATCTTTAATTGATTCACTCTCCCCCTTTATTGTGATAAGGATTAGCTGTATTCACGCTGACTTTTACAAGGGTAGCGCACCCTTAACGAGCTGAGGGGCAAAGATGAAGTGAGGCGATTTGAGATGGTTGTGTGCCTACTATTTTGGTGTCTCTGAGAGGAAAAGGTGTATGATTTATTTAATTTTTGAGAGGTTAAATCATCGAAGTCTGTGGGTGCAATGTAAATATTTAAATATGGAATATGGGGGCCACTTTTGATGGGCCAAATAAGAAAAATAAAATCAACTCAAATCAAGATATATAAAATATATAATATAGGCTGTCACATGTCACATTGCAGCCCCATCGGAGTTGAGAAAAGAGTATATAAACTTACTAGAGTTTAGCGGCATATACAAAGGAAAAGTAAACATAACCTCATAAACATGTATTACTTAATTTTATAAAATTGGCGATTAAAAAAAAAACTGACAGTACCGACCTCATGTATAAAAAATCTATCAAATATCCTTGTGAATAGACGTTACAAATTTGCTCGAGATATTCGTTATTATGGGCAATTGCCCTCATTCCCATCTGGAGCATTACCTTCTGCGGGGCTTATATATTTTCTTTATGGAGTGTCACTTCTGCATCCCTTATCCCTCACCCCACATCCGTCCTCATCAGATTTCGCCGCGTGGCCCGAATTATCGGCCGCCGCCCGTAATGCGATATATCGCGATATCCAACGTTACAACTATTATCGCGCGCGGTGTGACTCGGCTCTTAGCGCGCGGTGTGATACCGCCCTTAGGGGACGTATGTTTGGGGGGTTGTAAATATGGTTTATGGTGTTATCGTCGTGAGATGATGGTTTGACAGTTTAGGTTATGTGCGGTGGCAGAAGCACGGTTTGAATGTTTAGCCAGTAATTCAATATATTTTCAGGGTTTTCAAGTTTTCAGGCCCATCGCAACTCTAGATATATTTTTTATTGGATAAGGTTAATGCTCAATTTCACCAACAGTTAGGGGACACTTAGCTCTTTTTCATAACTGTCTAGCGATTATTTCGAAGACGGCCTGTTAAATTTAGGGAATCCCCTAGTAGCCTAGATGACCCTTAAACTTAGGTCAAAGTGAATCAACCGCTAGGTGGCCCCTGAAAGGAATTAAAGCGTCCCCTAAAAGTTTGAAATTGTTGGTGAAATCGGGTATTAGTCACTTAAAACCATCCGTAAAATCAACTAACGGTTAAATCATTAATAGTAATAGTTTGACTACTAAAATGTTAAAATGTCTCAGACTCATGATAGGCATATCCATGTCGGCAGAAATGTTGAAAGTATTTCCGATGCACACCACTCCCGCCGACCCGTCGTCAGTGAGTTTGTTTCCACGAGACGTCGATTCGCGTTACGCCACCTTGCCGCGACGTCGAGTCTCGCTCCATAGGCGCTTATTTCGAATCGACGTCGCGGCAAGGTGGCGTAACACTAATCGACGTCGTGGAAACAAATCCGTCAGTGATGTGCTGAAGCCGTCAATTTCCCCAAAAATATTGAATCCTCTAGAGTAGGTATCCAAAAAACAATATCCAAGTCACAGCCAACACCTGTACTGAACACTGCAAGCCATGACAATGGCGGCATCGCACATATGTTAATAAAACGTCATTCACCAACAGAGACTATATATCCAATTGACTGTGCCTGCGGGGGAATGCGGCTCGCCAAACGTTTGTTGTATTTAACAAACGTTCGCCTACGCAACCTATGTACGATGACGGGCCGCCAGACAGTTTCGCAGCGGCTAACCAATAACAGCTCTCTTAAATCGTCCGCCGCCGCCCGTAAATTGGTGAGTTGTGTTTCAAAGGAAAATGTATCTATGCGCACTCCACTGGATAAGTGCTCCCTGTTCACAAAACGTCCTTACTATAGTCACGTTCAATATAGTGGCGTTAAAAAAACCGGAGGCAGCCGAATGGACGAGATAAGGTGCCGGTGGAAATTGGAAAAATGTACGTGGAAATGACGAGATGACAGTTTTTTCGGCGAACTAAAATCGACTCTGTGCGAATTTGGAGCTCTGTAGCTCGGGGATAGAAATTACTCACGCTTTGGAAAACCGGGCTTGATTTAAGATGCATACAGTTTTACAAAAAAAAATAATTTAGGACAGCTTGATCGCAAAAGATATAATAAAACTGTGTCCACGTCCTTACAAGTCAGTAAAACAACTTGATACTCTGAAATTGTAGAAAAAAGTAGATATAACTTGATATTGTCATAGCAAGTATATTTTTTATTCTTTTCCGTAAATCACAGACCTGCGCGTTTTCTGAAATGAATATGAATCCCCATATCTTTCTCCTCAGGTTCGGTTAAGCCCCAGTGTCCCAGAGGGGCAAAAGCCTCACCGGCTCCAGCCAAAAATCACCCCCAATTTGTTTAACTCCATTTATTCACCTCCAGTCATGAACACAGAAACTGCTACATTACATTATGGTAACTGTACGGCGCCGGGGCGTGCCGCGCACATCAAAGGCGGCGGCGCTTCCGTCTCGGCGCACGCGCGGCGCCGCCGGCAGCCCCACCCCCTTCCTGGAAGCGAGCCATTGCACGTAAGTAAAACGTCAGCTTGTTCAAAAATCGAATTATCTTTTGGTTCCTTGGGATTTACCTACATCCCAATTAGGGTTTCAGTATTCCCGGTTTTTTTCCATTCCCGGTACCCTGGAACAAAATATCCGATTTCCCGGGAATTCTCGGGTCCCTAGAAATTTAATTTTACTTTGATTATGCTGATTAATGGCCTACGCACACTGGGACGGCATGGCAAGGGATTTTAAGTTTTTACCAATGGACATTCAAACGTATCCCTATAGAAATAAGACATAAATTGATATGCTTTCAAATAATGCCGCAGCATCCCGCGGAATTCTTCGGGATGCTTCGGCATTATTTCAAACCATAGCAATTTATGTCGTATTTCTATATCGTTACGTTTGAATTTCCATTGGTAAAAAATTTAATCCCGAAGCGGTGTGCGTTGGCCATAAACCTGCCAGCAAGGTTAAAACACGTTATTTTATCACATTAAAATATTTGTGTGTACTCTACCTAACAATGCAATACATGCAAAATTAAATTAGCCCCTCGTCTGCGACAGTAGGCGCAGTGATAAAATTATCTACTGACGAAAGGTTATCTAATCATGTTTTCGGGAATGATAGTACCCATCAATATGAACAACTTTCCTTATGAAACTAACGGTCGTATTTTTTTTCTAATAATGGAGAACAATAGACATGTGAGCGAGAGGAAAGAGGAGGAAGAAAACCAATGCACTAGTTTAACACTGAACCTGCTTCGTAACTTTGTTGCAAAAATTCCCAATACTTACGGGAAAAGTGCGCTCGCTCTTGCGACGGGGCGGCGGGGCGGGCGTAGCCTGGTGTTTGTATCAAGGGCATTTTGCATTAAGATCCAGGTTGTAGGTTATAAACTCAAAGAAATCATCCATAAAGTTCGAAAAAGTACTTGGCTGGCCAACACACACTTGTTTATTTAAGTTACACATATTTTTAGAGTAAAGAGAGCATAACGATAAAGATTGGGATACTTTTAGAAACTAACATAAAAAAAGGAATCGCCAAAATTTTCCCGGGTTCGGGAATGAATTATTTCCCGGTAATTCCCGTTCCCGCGAACCCGGGAACCCGGGACTGAAACCCTAATCCCAATATACAGAGTAAAATTAACCAAGCCTATATTAATGGGCTAATGTTAGGGACAACATTCAGGGCTTCTTGTAGGTAGGTACCTACTATGAATTATGAAACCGATTTAATCTGGGCAACTTTATTTTTCACTTCTTGATAGTTATCTATCGACAAGTTGATCGGCTATCTTTAGTTACATTGTAACTTTCTGCATTGATCGCACAGCTGTTAAACATGTCCAATGTTAATGAACGACACCCACCAGAACTAAATACCTAACCGAAAACCTGTTTTTGGTAACTCCATAAAGCAATTTTATTTTATTTTATTTTATTTATTGCAAAACACAACAGATATAATACATTGCGTTTCTTAATATAAACATCTTAATTTAAAACATGGGTGTCTTGACAGCATTTTTTATTTGTGGACAGTTTATTTATTTGTATTTAAGTAAAGTAAAAACTAAATTAAAAGAAAGAAAAATAACTAAAGGTAAACCGCTTATTGAGGTTATTTTTGCGCTTATTAACCGCTCAATTGCATCGGTTGGTGAGCCAATGCCAATCAATATCAAAATATTTTCTTACATTATTTTCTTACGAACTAAGAATCTCCAGAAATGCAGCAACGCACAAATTGCCACAACCACACTCAGCAAAAGAATGACATACCTGTAAAAGGAAACAAACATTGTACAAACATTAGTAGGGGGTGCTATTTACGTCGTTGTTTTTTCCCCCCCAAACAGGATAAGGGGCGTAGCGAATAACAATTATTCAAACGAAGGCGGATCTAAGCGGTCAATATTGTACTTGTGAACTATTGAGACACCCCTTCTATCGGGGTTGCATAGGAAAGGAGGATAGGCTAACCCCCTGTCAAGCGAAATGGAGTATTAAGTGGCAGGGCGTAACTGTGTCATTTCCAATTTATTTTTATTTATTTACTAGCTGACCCGGCAAACTTCGTACTGCCTCAATCGATAAATAAAAGACTTTATTGAATAGCAATAAAGTTCAAATTGACTCTAGAAAACGATTGACTCTAGAAAACGTTTGTATGGGAAATAGAAAAGGGCTGTTTTTAGGGTTTTCCCGGAAATTATTCGATTTTTTCTCGCCTTTTAAACCTTCCCTAGACCTCCACGAACATTTCAAGACTAAGATAAGATAAATCCGTTCAGCCGTTCTCGAGTTTTAGTGAGACTAACGAACAGCAATTGATTTTTATATATATAGATAGATAGATAGATTGTCAATTTAACATGTACAACATAACAGAAATGCTTCCAAATCCTCATACAAGTGCAGAGTAGAAATAATAATGAAATACAAAGGATAAATTAACAGTATAAAAATTAAATTACGAATTGTTCAATTAATAAATGTCAACTCGTATTGGAAAAGACGTGACGCTGTTTTGTTTAGTTTAGTATCAAAGTTTAAATTGTAATTATAGGAAAGATGTAATGAAATTATTAAGAATGTACAATAAACAAAATTTTATTGTGCGGCTGATTCCATCAGATCAACTATCTGTTCATGTCTATATTAATGTGGTTAGTCTACTATTATTATTTGTTACACCGACTTAATCTTACTCTAATCCGGGTAAAGGCCTGTGCCCCTCGGTGGGGACATTAATGGGCTACATTTACTTACTTTTACACCGACTTACAATACAACGTAGGTACATAGAGACCAAACAAAATGTTTAGTAATGCAAGTATGGAGTGGTGGAGCATGACTCAATCTTTAGTTGTCATCCGTTTAAAGGTCTGCGCCCGTGGCCTTTGGTGATAAGGGGACATTAATCGGCTACATATGTATTTATTTCTGTGAAAAATAATAATAGTCATGTCTGTATTATCAGACCACTTGACCAGTTTCTCCAAACAGCATATTTAGAATTTGGCCACCTAACCGAGGAACCATAAATCCACGGGACGGGTGGCACCAAACACGGTTAGCGCGCGCCCTTGTCAAGGGGATGTAACGGGAGTTATCTATGGGGCAGTTAAGTTAAATGTCTCGGGTTTGTTACCATTGATAAACCGACCAGAACCGTTTTTTTGTTAAACTGTTATCGTATCGAGTTGTTTGTGTCGGGAACGAAAACTGGCAGATAGTAAATATTTGGAATATTTATTACATTATATTAATTAAATTGTTGTAACTGCTTAATTTGTCAGTAATTTTGTAAATGTCTATTTGTTATCCTTTATTTTATTAAACATAATAATATTCACACCACCTGAACTGTACGCTGATTCCCTATACCGCAACACAACATCTATCCCGATTTGAAATAGACGTTTTGAAGGATACTGCCAACTTCAGACCACAAATTATTCGTAATACCATTTTAAAACACATAACAAAACATATCAAACAAAGCGTCACGCCTTTTCCCATACGGGGTGGCAGAGACACCACTGTGCCCACTTTCAGCCAGTGATTCAATACTCTATTTTGCGTGACAAGGGGTTAGCCCATCGCCGCAGCTATGGAGTAATGAAGGTTTCCCCACGATGTTTTCCATCAGTGTCCGAAAAACGTAATTATGATAAATGACTTATCTCATTGGTACGTGGTCAGCACCGGGATCCGAACCTGCACCTCCTGCGTGAGAGGCAAGCATTAAACCGACTAGACCACGGATCGCATTCTGCAATATTGTAAAAGCAATTTTACATTGCGAGAAACATTAACTCTCGTCTTTTCAGAGCACTCAGAAACATTGTAGCAAAACGTTCCATTTCACTACAAAAACCAAGCACTACAAAGACCAGAGGAAACAACGCCATTAAGCAATAACTATTAAAAACAAAACTCCAGCACAGAACGGGCGCCAATTCCAAATTCAAATTATAGAATTCCCGGTACCACCGAGGCCACGCCCACAGTACCGCTCGCAAGTGTCGATAATTCCGGCAAAGTTATCGATACTTTACGATACGAAGAAATGGTACATTGTACCGTACTATGAACTGAAATAATTTATTTAACAACAAACCACGTAACTTCACGCTTTTTACCATAGGGGGTGGTAGTCAGTGACACAGCACAGTTATACCTGTACCCTCTCGAAAACACTAATGGCCTGCCTGTACCAAATGGTCTCAGTAAGCTCTACCTATCTACATATGTTATAGATTTTGTAATTTCACATACAAAATATATGATCTTTAATTTCTATAGAGTTCATCAAGATTGTTTGGGCCTTACAGAATTTAGATCTTAAATAGGAAGAGCCCACACATCTCTAGTCAGAGCTAGATTGACCCACTCTGGTTCGAACGTGTCCAGGTCGTCCCGCCATCTCCTTCTGGGCCTTCCTCTACGCCGGTGTCCGTCTATAGGCACCCATTCAGTAGCTATTCTCGCCCACCAAATGGGGAGGCCTTTGCCCAGCAGTGGGACACATAAAAAAAAAATAGGAAGAGTTCGAGTTAAAATTCTTTTTTTTTCAGTGCTATTTTTTTATACATCAAATAATTAGATAAGTATCCGACACAATGGTCGCACTTTCCTCTCATGTCGTTAAACTTTCAAACTGTTATTCTAATGGGGTGCATATTTCAAATTGTACCTTGATGTCGTTCTAAGGGTCGTAAACAAATATAATTTACGAGGGCGAAACGCTACATTTATTTCGGTTTCGGTCACTTATTTAATTATGCTCACAGCGCAGTCAAAGTGTTCATTCGGATGTCATCGAAACTTCACCTAAACAATAGAAATGCCAACTCGATTAAATCGCTATACAGGGTTATTTGAAAATTGTGACCGATTTTCACGTTCCGAAGCAATGAAGAATGAAGATGCAACATATAACCGTTCGGGATTTGGAGGTAGCTTCTAATTTCTACGAAACAAGAGATGAAACTCCATGCTTGGAATTAGCTGTGTGTGTGTGTATGTTTTTTTCCTGAAATTATTACGGTGCGTACAGAGCTCCGTACACATCGCTGAAACTCGATTTGTCCTCGATCAAACTGTTTGTCGAATGCATTATTCACCGCTGTTAATTTCAGACTATGTAACATAGGTAACAAATGTTAGACAACATTGATAAATAGCATGTTTAATGTATACACTGAAACTTATAAAACATGGTAAGGTGGACGTGTTATAAAACACAAGTAAATAACATATTACATAGTCTGTAGGCACCGTTAGCAAAAACAAGACATATTTCTAAAAGAGCACGCAAAACAATATTCGGAATATTTAGGAAAGCAATCAAAAAAGTACCAACATATGAAATTTGGTTCAATTTAACCCTGTACGTATTCTAATCCACCGTACCGATGCGATAAAGTATACCTCAATCGTGTTGCGTCGATTCAGTTTAATTGGAATTTATGTATCGATTCGAACCGCGCCATGTCCGGTGCCTCCGAGGTTTCCATTCGGCTCACTTTGTTTTTAAAATTATTTATTTTTTCATAATAGCTTCCGAACTCCTTCCGGTGTAGATTAATTAAGTATTTGCGTCCCGGGTTTATCTTAATTTCTTAATTAAGGTTTGTTGGTTACGAATTAAATTAGAGCGCGGCTTTTAGTAATTGGGTAGGAAAATGTGAATATTTTTGAATAATTAGTGATATGATAACGTATTTTAATGTTTTAAATAATTTAGTTTTTAGGTCAGTACGTCCAAAATTAAAGGATGCTTTAACACTGTACACCTTGACTTTATTGATTTTATTGTCATTCATTACGCAAAAACCTATTAATTTTACCTAAGAAGCGATATACCTACAGAGAAATCAGATAAGCACATAAATAATGTACAAAGGCGGGTTCTCGTATATTTGTGGTTCTTTAGGATTCAGATTTGGTAAGTTTTTTAGCTATTCAGATTTGGTATCATTTCCTAAAATTTTGCCTTTTTTTTTGTGTAATTTTCTACAACTTTTAAATCATCTCCACTCAAAACCACGACATATACCCCAATGGGAGAAAAAAAGTATTCCACAATGTCCATAATATATTTTTCATATTTTTTGCTACCACCATACCAAAATAGGAAAAATGGAATTAAAACCATAACAAAATAGGAAAAAAAAGTTGGGAGGAAACTACACTTAAAAAAATGCCAAATATTTTAGGACATGCTCACCCACCAAATTAAAAATACCGTGACTGTCTAACAAGTCTTACTAAAATAAAGCTCATTATAAAGCATTGCAATGAAAACAGTTGCCATAGTGATGTTGATACTTTGATACATTACATAGAAATCTTAACTGCATCTGCATTAAATAGTGGTAGCCACACGTGCTGTATTTATTTTTTTAGCTGTCTGCAAAAGCCTCCCCCTTTTGTGTCCAATCGTCCCTGGACTTAACCCGTATCTGTCACTTACCTGTCAACGAAACAAAAAAAGGCAATAAACTCGGACTAACTTATAAAAAAAATATGAAATTTTACAGTTGATCCGAATTCAGTACAGCTTTAAAGCCTAAGGGTAACCACAATACAGACTCAAAACACTCGAAATATGTAAATAAACAGCTAAATACCACGTTTCAGTACATTAAACATATCAACATCCTGATAATGAGGTATAGTATAACGTACTAGTTTTGTTCACACATATGTTTACCACATTCCACGATAGAGGGCGGTGCAGACCGGAAGTACACTCCTACCAATATAACTCTACTGTCATCGAAAACTTTAGCCCTTATTACATACACAAGAAAGGCGGTATTCGCATGCTGTGTTTACCCCCAAAGTATGGCTATGGTGTAATAATTCAAACGTAAGGCGTAAGTTATCACACTTCGGATGTCGTCAAGAAATGTTGTATAAAGTGTTCTTGTGTTAGGTATTTTAAGTAAAGGAAGCTTTGTGTCTCTTATGATAGCGTCAGTAAGGTAAAAGTCATGGAAAATGGTGCAATTTACTACAAATTCAACTTCAAATGCAGAAGTTCTGTATTTTTTTCTGTATTTTACAATGCGTAATATTTTTATGTTAAATGCGCTGGACCACCGCGGAAGACTTTAAGTTGTAACATTGTGAAAATCTCTATTGCAAAAAAAAGATGTTATAACGAAATTTCTCCTTTTTTATGTTTTGACGGAAAAATCTTATTCGGTATACCTACTCTCTAGGATAAAAACGTTTTATCATGGTACGATATTTTCAGAGTGGAAAAACTGTGGATCCCAACTCAGTATGTGACAAACTTCATGATTATTATATTCAATATTGTTCTACCTCATGTTCGTTCATGTGACTAAAAGGTTTTGATCGGTACCCGCTTAAAGTCCCAAGACCTCTCAGCAGCATACATATGACTGAATTATTGTAATACGACAGCTCTATGATGGTATTTGATATTTATTTTATGCTTAGGTATCACGATTTTGGATTTAGCAATAGCGTAATGTCTTCCTTCACATGAGCTTGGTAAACACTCTCTATATACAAACTGAAGGAGATATGGGATGGAGGAACTATCTAACTATCAGTGACTAGACTAGTTTATAGATCATCTTTGGACAGAACTCTTATTAAAACCCTTCTATTAGGTCGTGTTGTAACTAAATAACACGGAGCGGCAAATCTAGAAATGGAAATTTCGCCCATTGCACTTCCAGAATTTCTATCACTACGAAACTTGGTATGTGTATCTAATTCAGATGTAAATACAATAATATGGTACTATCGACACATATTCGATATTTTCGAACACATATTCATGATTTTAGCGAAATTCTCATTATCATCACCTGATGCTGGAGCCAGTCGGTAGTAAAAATAACCCTGCGGGAGTCTTACTAGTAAACTAATCGACTTGGGCTCATTTAATTCGTCTTAATATGACCTCTTGATCTCGAAAGGGTGTTTTTAGTTTTTAAATTACCATAATTATTCTTAATTTTATTAAATGGCGTGCTAACCACTTTAGAATAGGCTTGTGGCCAAGGTAATCCAATGAATCTAGGAACAGATCTTAAGTTGAAGCATTATGTACAAAATGGCTTGACATTCTCAGAATTGTATATTTCCAGCAGATATGTTTTATAAAGTCAATTTTGTGCAAAAAAAGACAGCATTTGATGGCACTTTTACATAACGTCATTCTGTTGTTATTTCATAGAACTCACGAACAAAAGTTCCGTTTTGACAGTTCATAAAAAGTATCTATTTTGACTTGACAGGCCACAAGCCTATTGTATGTTGCCAGTGTCAAGTGTATTTGAGACATGACAAATTTTGTTCAAGATATCTCGCCTCGATAGCCTGTAAATTAATGTCAATTAATGTTATTTTGTTCCCCCACGACCCAGGAAAACGTGAAGGTCTGGAAGATCTTGGCTGATTTCTCCAAGAATCCCTGTCTTTTAGGGGACACTTTATTTTCTTTAAGGGGCCACCTAGCGGTTGTTTCGCTTTGACCTAAGTTTAAGGGCCAACTAGGCCACTCTAGGACCCTCTAATTTAAGGGTCCGACCTCCGGATCAATCGCTAGACAGCTATGAAAAAGAGCCAAGTGTCCCCTTACTGTTGGTGAAATCGGGTCAATCTTGGCTTTGTTCTAAGTCTATGTAGTCACACTTCCATACAAATTCCATTCATATACTTTATTGCACAAAATATAACATTTTACAATTGAAAGTGGACAACACATGACAAAGGCGAGCTTATCTATATTAACCGTCTGGCTGGAGCCATTTTTTTTATTTTTTTTGTAAAAAAAAAAAATACATTAAAATTAGTTTGACAGTGGGTACCAACGTCAAAAATTAGACATTCATTGACGTCTTGGCACCCACTGTCAAAATAATTTTAATGTCATTTTTTTTTTTATAATTTTAATGTCAATATTGTTCCAAGGACTGGATTGTCCTTACGCTACCCAGCGTGGAGATTTCTTCCAGCAAACCTAGGATGGACAGGAAATAATTGAACAACAGGTAGACCCATGTGCACAACAAATTCGAAAATTTTACGTCGTTGTCGTCTTGTCGTTTCAAAATATGTATAAAAAAAAACTTGACAGTTTGCGCAGACTTGCGTCAGCCCCTAATGAGAAAAAATATTCTCATTTCAGGAAGCAAGAACTATAAAAATGCAATTAAAAATGCTACAATCCATATTTCACACAACAGATATTAAATAGTTATGTAGGTTTTATAGAGGTAAGAATAAGATTAAAGTACTTACCCCTTGCGTTTGTATTATTCGATGGATGCAGATGAGCATTAGGAAAAATAAAAATGGCGTTACGATTATTATATCTCCTGCATAATTTTATTGGTAGCGGAAGCCCCTTAAATGTATCTGGAGGATATTCGTAAATGCGTAGAGAACATTACATGAAGCCTTTGATTTTTCTATAGAGAAGAAAATAAGGCGTAATGTTTTTGTTTGTTTTTTTTTCACTTTTACATATTTTAAGCATTTTCATGGTGGTTTTTCTTTCCCTCTTCCTTATTTTATGATGACTTTTCTATGTTTATTACATGGATTGTACAAAGGAGGAGCCTACGGAGATGTCGCCGGGGAAGCAAAGAAAAAAAAATAACCGGCCAAGTGCGAGTCGGACTCGCGCACGAAGGTTTCCGTGCCATTATCTATAAAAAACCGTAAAAAGAAATGTATGGGAGCCCCCCTAAATATTAATTTAATTATTTATTTTTTAAGTAAATAATATACTCAATATATTGTGAACATTTTAAGCGTCTACCTGCTACCATTATCAATATCGAGCAAAAATGAGCAAAAAAATCACGTTTGTTGTATGGGAGCCCCCCTTAATATTAAATTTCTTTTGATTTTTAGTATTTTTTGTTATAGCGGCAACAGAAATACATCATCTGTGAAAATTTCAACTGTCTAACTACTACGGTTCATGAGATACAGCCTGGTGACAGACGGACGGACGGACGGACGGACAGACGGACAGCGAAGTCTCAGTAATAGGGTCCCGTTTGGCACCCTTCGGGTACGGAACCCTAACAAGGCCCCAAAGCTTTCAGCATTATATCGAAACCAACAATATTTTTTTCATAAATTCTTTTACGATGTTTATAACACGTAGATAGTCGATTTGTCAGTACTCAGTATACGTCATCATTCAGCTAATTTATTTATATTAACCTAATGGATTCCATGCATTTAATTAGATATAAGTAGAACCGCTTATAAAATTATTCCCATCCCAAAACTAAAAATCCCCTAACTTTAATAAAACGTGTAATAGAATCAGGGCCGCCCAATAAAATCTGCTCGTATCATTTACTATGCAAAGAAGAGGGGGGGGGGGGTATTGTGAGTGGCAGGAATCGTGAATAAAATGAGCTAGTTGATTTTCAATTTGGATACCGTTGGTGGGTATCTCCTAAATGGTCTTTCAATTTGAAAAAGTCACAACACATAATAATAATACAGCGACACTCTACCAAACGACAGGGGCGCCAATAATTGTGCTTTTTAATACGCTTTTATTAGGCCGTGTTGTAAGTAAATAACACGGAGCGGCAAATCTTGGAACGGATATTTCGCCCACTTCTAGTTCTTAAATCTATGGGATTCTCGCCAGTAAATTAGCTAAGTGACTTTCAAAATAGTTTCCTGTAACTCTGGGTAAAAGTGCTAATATTGATTTAAAAAAAAATAAAAAAAAATAAAAAAAATCATTATTTTTTATTTTTTTTATTCAATATTAGCACTTTTACCCAGAGTTACAGGAAACTATTTTGAAAGTCACTTAGCTAATTTACTGGCGAGAATCCCATAGAATGGTCATTTGCTTGTAATGCTAAAGATACTTATGCGTTTCGTGCAGCTCTTAGGCTGAATTTTACTAATAACTATACATGCGGGATAATTTGTATGACAAAGACAGTTTAAAATGAGGTCATTCTTAGGCTGGATTTTACGAACGAAAGAGTAACTTTTACTCGAGAGTATCTTCTACTTTTTCATAGACACCAGTGACACCTTGATCAGAGCACCTCATTTTGAACTGTCATTTGTCATACAAGTTATCCCCGGGATAGTTATTCTCGTATAACTTTTTGTTGGTGAAATCCAGCCTTAAAAAAATAGAAGATTCGCTAAAATTCGCTGTTAGCCAGTTATTCAATACTCCATTATGTGTGACAAAGGGCTAGTCTATTGCAACAGTCAATAAAAGACACAGAAAGAAAGAAAGACACAAAGAGTGTTTTGGAGAACCAAAGTCATGAAATACGCTCATGCATGCTCATAATTTTATTCTCGAAATTAATATCGGTATTCTCTAATAAGCTACACTAGGCCAGCGTGATAGAGTATGGCTCGATCTTACTCGTATCAGGGTAAAGGCATGTGCCCCTCGGTGGGGACATGGGCTACATTACATAAAAGGGTTTTCATTAATTTTATCAAATAAATATAATTTAAAAATTTATAAACTCAGATAAAAAAAAAAAAAAAAAAAACATTTTATTCAAATAAATAATTTTAAAATTTATTTTGTTTAGATTTAATTTTTGAATTATAATTTTTAAATGCTTAGTTAAGGCTACTACCATCCCATCGGGCGTTTAAATTCCATAATGGACGAACATTGACTTGATAAGATAATATGCATGTAATGAAATGTGAATGAAATGTACACACAATTTTTTTTACGAGACAATAAAGGCTCTTTATCTTTGACTAATGGACGAACATTGAGAAATATTAATAAGGAGAAGTTACTTTTATTTACTAGCATGATTATAATTTTCTAATCATTAATAGTATTGCAAGTCTTCCCTATAAATACAGTATCGTCGTCACAGAAGAAGCACCCAACGGAGTGGGGTGGGAAAAGGGGTGTCGAGTAAGGGGGTGGGGGGGTGATTCTGAGATCGTTCCGATTCAGGCTGTCGATAGCAGCACCTCACTTGGGAAATCACGGTGCATGCAAATCTCGGTACACATAGTAAGTACAGCATACTGTATAGAGTTGGTAACCTGGGGCCCGATGCTGCTCTGAGAAACGCACTTATATTGGAACGCTACCGCTTCTAAAACACCCAAAATGGCGTCATTTGGTATGCTCCTAAAGAATCGCAAATAGATCGTAAATAGATTGCAAGCAAGCGTATGTACTCGTATCAGGGTAAAGGCCGTACGCAAAAGGTATGTAGCGTAGCGGTAGCGTTCCAATATAAGTGCGTTTCTCAGAGCAGCATTGGGCCCCTGCCTAGGAGTCTTTTGTCACGGAAAATGGAGTCTCATACTCCAAAGCTGGCTACGTGGGCACAATTGTGCCTCTGCCACCCCGTATAGGAAAGGGCGTGACGCTATGATATGTTCTGAAAAACAACCTTTCATTATTTACTCTTCTGCATCAGCATTCCCACGAGGAGTCCCTTAAAAGGGTCCGTTATGTTTGTCGGATCGTATTGTGTTTAATTGTTTTAGAACTATGACAAAATGGGGCTTAGTATGGATTCAGCTGTACGCCGTCTGAGCACAGAGTATCGGGAGTATACAGAGAAACGAGATTTGTGGTCTAGTGGGTTTCATCCTTGCTTTTCACGCAGGAGATGCAGATTCGAATACTGGGCCTCGATTCTTGCGCTATCGAGATCATCTCCCCAGTCGAGATATCGGTTTTGATACCGCCTGAATCCGTCGAAATCGATCTCGATTTATATTTATTTCGATCGAAGACGAGTCGAGATACCTCGGTTGGTCAAAAAGCTAGTCGTAAGAATAGCTTTTTCTTGTTTTTGATAGAGATTTCGGTATGGACATGATCTCACTAGCGCCAGAATTGCCCCGCTGCCGCTGGTGCTGATCATGTACCAATGTGATAAACCATTTAGACGTTTATACGGATATTCTAACGGTGGTGATGGAAAACATCGTAAGCAGACTTTCATTACTCCACACCTGTGACGATGGGATAGCCCCCTGTCAAGCAAAAAGGAGTAATGAATCACTGGCTAAAAGTGGGCACAGTGTTATGCCACAAAATCGAGTATTGAATCACTGGCTAAAAATGGGCACAGTTTTGTTTCTGCCACAAAATGGAGTATTGTGAGTCACTGGCTAAAAGTGGGCAAAGTTGTTTGTCTGTCATCTTATATGGGAAAACGCGTGATCCAATGTTATGTTTTAGACAAATATGAAAAGACACGCTGGGTGAAGGAGGAAATCGTGGCTCCACAACATAACATAAAAATAAACATTTACATACTGGCACATACATTGCTTCTGGCCCCACACTAGGATACCCTGTATCGTGTGAACCAGAAACATCAAGACCTGGGGTTTTTTTTTGTCCCCAGCTGGGATTCGAACCTGGGACCCCTCGCATGGTACGCAGATGCGCAGAATGGACGGCAGTGGGCAGCGAAGAACAGCTGATGCACTGGGAGACATAGCACATAGAGAGAAGGGTATGGAGAGCTGAGGGAATGTACCCATACTACAGTACGGGGCCATGGTTTAGGCACTCGGGGCAGGACCCAGGAGTATTATACTCAGCGTTTGACTTGGCGGGAGAGAGAGAGAGAGCAAGACGAGACCCAACGTGCCAAAACAATGGCCCCGTAATGTACGTAACGTGCTTGACCCATTTTGATCTATTTTTGCTGTAACTACACCGTTTATCAGTTTTGGGTGCACAATTTGTTCACCCTGTATGTGAAAACACGTGACCTTTTGTCATAATGTGATTGGATAGATCCATTACAGTAATGAATCACACATTAATTTACTATAAATCTGAAAACACGCAGGTCGATTCTCTGTAAATACACTACTCTGTACAGTATCGTGTGGCCATCAATCACGGGACCCTAAAACTTAATCGCAGACCAAATATTTGACGATTGCTTTAAACCTCAGCTTTAGCGCCGGGCGATGGGAATACTCCGTTTTTGCTACAAACCGCAGGAGAAGGATCTTTTGAAATGAGGTGAGTGTTTTGTTGATTCTTGAGATTATGAAATGTAATATTTTAGTGGACTGGAAAATAAAAGCCTTCGTTACACCATCTCAATGGCAGAATACCAGCGTCACAGATTCCTCTGTGACATTGCTGAGTCAGGGCCATTTCATTGTCGCGGTACATTCATAACAACACATAGTATGCTTACCGTATCTACCCAATTTGTTTGTTGCCTAAAATGATTACATATTTATTTGTAAACTGTTTTATTTAAATGTGCTTTTTTCCTATGTTAATCCAGGTTTTATTCTATTTTTTTTTCATTATGTGTCTGTGTGTGTACCTTTCAATGAATAAATGAATTTACCTTATCTTATCTTTTATCTCGGCGGGGTAGCTAGCGGGCGGGCAGCGGGAGGGTCCACGCTGCCTAGGTTACGATGACTAGCAGTCATCTTTCTTCGGGAAACAATACTGCTTTCCAAAAAAATCTTCCAAAAAAGTACTGACTTTCTGGAAACTTGCTCAAGAGTTTTTCGGTAGTCTAGTCTTCGGCGATAAGTAGATTTATTTCAGTCAGGTTTAGGATGAACTTTATGTTCGCTCGTTTATAAATACTAGCCTTCTGTTCCACGGCTTTTTCCCAGAGATCCTGAACATCTCTAAGTTCACAAACAGACTGTTCTTTTATTTGCCAATATATTCTGCCTAGAGGGCAAATGTTTTTGCAAAGCCGACTTCCACAAAGGTGTTCAAACATGCTCTGTGCAAATAAGGCGCCTGTTTATTGTCTTCAGTGGAGGGAGGACTATTTGAGGATTATTGGTCACTTAAAATGTAAAAGGTTTTGCCTTTGAAGTGAAGTGGTGGAATTGTGGAAAAAATACGTTGTCGTATGCAAATAGCCGTTTGGTATACAAAACAGCTATTACAACGTAGAAGATTGTAGGAAATCACATCAAGAAGGATTGCAGAAAGGTGAAGTGGGAAGTAGTGAAACCAAATAGCAGGTATGGGGGTGTCGATTCCCGGTTCAGCCTTCTTATCGACACTCTGACCGAATTACTTAAGAATTTAAATTAAAACGAGACATGAAACATAAACATAAACATTTACATACAGGCACAAACATTGTTTCTGGCCCCACACTAGGATACCCTGTGTCGTGGGAACCAGAAACAGCGACATCACAAACATGCAAACATCCAAGAGGGGGCTTTTTTTTGTCCCCACGAAGGAAGGAAATGGAAATAGCCATAGTCCTGCTTTTCCTAAAAGAGTTGGCAGAGCAACAGACGGCTACATTTCCCTTTTTCGAGTGACATCGCTAAATAAACCTACTCACTGTTTATTTTTTTCAGCTAATCCATCAGATATAACAACGGATGGGGTGGCTAGTGAAAGCCGACAACCGCACTTGAGTACCGCAAAAATATCAATACAGTGTTGAGTTTCCATTTTCAAGAGGTTTGAGATCCGTTGCGACTATTATGGAGATGGCTTTTAGATTAGATTCAGAATAGCAGAACAGAATAGTAGTAGTAACATAATAAAGCGTCACGCTTTTACCCATACTAGATGACAGAGGCACAATAGGCTTGTGGCCAAGGTAATCCAATAAATCTAGGAACAAGCCTTGAGTTGAAGCATTATGTACAAAATGGCTTGACATTCTCAGAATTGTATATTTCCAGCAGATATTTTTGATAAAGTTAATGTTGTGCAAAAAAAGACAGCATTTAATGGCACTTTTAAATGACGTCATTCTGTTGTTATTTCATAGAACTTACGAACAAAAGTTCCGTTTTGACAGTTCATAAATAGTATCTATTTTGACTTGACAGGCCACAAGCCTATTGTTCCAGATGGCATTATATAAGGTTATAAGGTATTTACTAGGAAGGTGATTATGATTATACTTTCTTTTGGAAACAGATGATCTAGGCAGCTTTATTTTTTCTCTTTTCCATACGGTTTGGGCCTAACCTAACGTATACGATAATATCAAATTATTGAAGTCTATGTCTTGTATTTTTATATTCTAGACTGTGATGGTACTTTTGTACTACGATGCCCTTGTCTCGGACATGTTTTAATGTATATTTTATGTTTAACTAGCTTTTGCCAGCGCCTTCGTCAGTGTAGTCACACTTTTTGTCACCTTTCTAAGGCAAGTGTATAAATATGCGACATATAAATCTTAGAAGCATTATATTTTTTATTGCCAAAGCCTTCTAGCTGTTGCCGTTTGGCCCCGGCATTGATGATATGTTATTTTATATTATAATATGCATTATTGTGCATTAGATTACCCATGCATACACGAATGAGATTAATTCACATGAATGACGCGTCGTTCGTGTGACGTGAAATGTGGTGACGCTCGCTGAAAATAGCGTTGCAAGCGTTTCGAATCTGCTACGAACGTTGTTACGGCACGCTGCAAATAGCGTTGCAAGCGTTTTGAATCTGCTACGAACGTTGTTACGGCACGCTGCAAATAGCGTTGCAAGCGTTTTGAATCTGCTATGAACGCTGCAAATAGGGTTGCAAACGTTACGAATCTTTTGCTAGGGTCGATTTCAGGAATTTTATGTCACACGAATTAGTAATTCACACGAATGACGAGTCCTGACGGACCTGACCTGAAATCGACCCATTTACACCAAATACACCGCCATACTAAGCTACCATTCTGCGCGGCGGCGAGATGAAAGCCGCGTAGTGGCGCTATCGGCGCCCGCGCAGATGCAAACGCGGTGTGGGCCCACACCGACGGTGACACTTGATACTTAGGCGCTTGCTGACTATGATTAGGGGTTAAGAGGATTATTGTGTGTGGTGGGAAGCTGAAAGGTTAGTTGAAAGGGCGTTGGAATATAAAGTTCCATTATTCCAAAAACCTGTACTGAGCCAGAGTTGTGGAGTAAGATTCGTATCCGGGTAAAGGCCTATGCACCTCGGTGGGGTCATCAATGGGCTACATTAACATTTACTTTATTACACAAACAAACATAGCGTAATGCCTCTTACCATACTGGATTACAGATCAATAGACATGAAGGAAGGATCAACGTGTCTTCTTTTCTTCTGTTCTTACTTCGCGGATTCATAATTAATTGCATTTAAGTTTATTACGAATATTCAATATTTTCTACTCCCGTGCCAACCAACCCCCTACGAGTATTTACTAAAAACAATCCATATAACTCAAAAAAAAAAACTGAAAAACTCTAAATTATCGTTTCTCTGTTTACCACACAAACTTATCACCTTAGTCTGTTAATAGCATGTTTTTTCCACCCACCCCATGTCGCTATCCGCAAAGTGAAGTAACAGATAATAATATCCGGCAAGCAGAGACTATTATATCCAATTGACTGCGCCTGCGGGTCGCCAAACGTTTGTTGTATTCAACGTAGCATGTACGATGACGGGCCGCCAGACAGTTTCGCAGCGGCTGACCAATCACAGCTCTCTTACCTCGTTCCCCGCCGCCCGTAAATCGGCGAGTTGTGTTTCAAAGGAAAATGTTTCTATGCGCTCTCCACTGGATAAGTGCTCCCTGCCGGCAAGTAACTAAGACATAAACTAAAGCACAGATGCACAAACGACCACTCAAAGGTTAACTTACTTACAGTCAAACTCGCTGTCACTGTTTCGGCAATGACAGATACATTCAAGCGAAGCGGTTCTTTATTTGATTAGCATTCGGCAAAGATAAAGGTATCCGCTGTAAGGTAATTAAGTGGACTGCTTGGCAAATTCGACGGTTTCTCGCCAGTTACTTAGTGCGTTTCCGTTCTTAGAATGGGTGTTTGCTTTTGGCTTAGACGGGGCCTCTGCGGCTTTGAGCAGATGCCAAAAGTAGTATCTACATATTTACAATTATTCTTAGGGCGATTCGGACCATACTTTTGACAGCCACTAGATACAGTACACCCACTGTAGCATAAGGACAAAAGAGTCCTTGGAACAATTTATATTGACATTAAAATTATAAAAAAAACATATTAAAATTATTTTGACAGTGGGTACCAAGACGTCAATGAATGTCTAATTTTTGACGTTGGTACCCACTGTCAAACAAATTTCAATGTCAATATTTTTCCCTTTTCGGCCAGGAGAATGACAATGGCTCGAGTTAGGGGGTTAAACACAACGTAAAAAGACTTAAGTGTACTCACCGAAGGGCACAGGCCTTTACCCGGATGCGAGTAATATCGGCCCATACTCAACCCATCAGGCTCTGCACTGGTTGACTGAGAGTTTATTTACGACTACTAACTACTACAGCGATCGCAGCCGCAGCGTGCTTAGTGGAAATCCAAAACACGAAACGACTGTTAATTTACATTAGATCAATTAAGTAATCATTAGTAAAATGGTCAGCACTGGACTCGAACCTCCCTCTTATCATCTTTAATGTAGATATTTGTTATTTATTTTAAGGTTCATTCGTTTCGTACTACCTAACCCTATAAACGCCTCCATTCGCAAGAAAAACGTCATAAAACCAAACCGCCCCAATTTACATATCCAATTTCCATACAAATATACACTGTATGTTTATATGTTCGAAATAAAAGGCGGCAATAGGCACGGAGCCGCTATTGATCCATACTACGGCGATTTTTTATTGCTATTGCAAAAAATGGCGCAGAACGAGCGAAAGAGGGCGGGAAATCCATTACCGAGTGAAATGTGAAAAACCTAGCGACGACGACGGTAGACTGACTAGGGCTGTTCCAGGATTATATCCATATAATGGGATATTCGAGTAATATACCAAAGAATAACATTATTTCGCATCTTTTCCTGCACGGGATGTTAGAAGTACGCTGGGAACACGTTTAACTAAGTTTTATTCCGGAAATCTACACTGTCAATCATTCATAGAAAAAAAAACATGTCTACATTTAGTGCACTACTGCGTGTTTTGTTAGACAAACCAAATATGTCATTAAAAAAACACGAAGTAGTCTGCAAATGTTGCCATCACTTAATTTCTAGCAATTATTGCTAAACTGTACCTTTACTTTTCTACAATTTCTGGTTGAATTGGGCTGGTGAGGACCTATGGAGCACCTGCAAACTACGAGTGTTAACAATATTAAGGAGATCAGATTTATATTAGCTGATATTGCAATTTGATATTTGTAATTGTCTTTTTCAGAACTAGTTTCCAAAAAATACTAGACCTTGCCTAAAGACGTGCAAAATATTAACATCAGGTGTTTAGAATTATAAATAGATAGGTGCAAAATGCGACATGAGCAGTTTTTATTAAATCTAGGCAATATACAGTGCATGCTATCGACAACCCCCAACAACCCAACCCCTGACCCCAACCCAAACATATTACAGCGCACGTCGTCACATTTTCTAATCTATATTCAAATTGGCGCGGGACGCCATTGCGCCGCCATCCAGCATTGCTATTGTGCGCGAATATTTTTCCAATTTCGTTCGGAAAACTGCCGTCGTCGCCCCGCCCCGCCACCCCGCTCGCGGAAACAGCAAAGCGCGAAAATGACTCTAGGATTTTGTCTCTTTCAGCTTTGTGTTGCGATGGTGATGAGTTTTCGCGCGTTTTGGTGTTTACTTTATTTGGTGTGTACTTTATTTATTGTATCATCTATGTTTTAGGTTGTAGATATCTACCTAAGTATTATTTATTTATTTTATAGCAAGTGTAGTTTTATTCAGTTTATTTTTATCTTTGTGCACTAGGACTATCCTCTCAGCACCATCTTTCCTGTCCTGCCTAGGTTTGCTGGTAGAAATCGCTCGCCTTTGCGCACTATTATGTTATTTAAGTTTTATTATTAAGTTACTGTGCAATAAAGAATATGAATATGAATATGTGTTTGTTTTCTGTTTGATTTTAAAACTGTGCGTCTACGCCGTTGAATTTATTTTATTGCATTCCTACATTAACATTTGAGTCATATAGAAGCAAAGGCAGCATCATGCACTTTTTTGGGTTCCGTACCCGAAGGGTGCCAAATGGGACCCTATTACTAAGCCTCCGCTGTCCGTCTGTCCACCTGTCCGTCTGTCCATCTGTCAATCTGTCCGTCTGCCCGTCTGTCACCAGGCTGTATTTCATGTAGACAGTTGAAATTTTCACAGATACTGTATTTGTGTTGCCGCTATAACAACAAATACAAAAAATATTAAAGGGGGCTCCCATTCAACAAAAATGATTTTGGATAATGGTACGGAACCCTTCGTGAGCGACTCCGACTCGCACTTTGCCGGTTATTTTACCATAGTAACTTTGAATGCAGTGTAGTGTTAGTTCAATATATTTCGGTCAACCTAAATGTACGGTTTTCAGTGGAAGTGGATGATGCTGTCTTTGCTTCATGTCATGACTCATTTGAAGTCATTTGTTATGACGACATAAAAATTAGAAGGATAATGCCCAATTTCACCAACAGTTAGGGAACACTTAGTTCTTTTTCTTAGCAGTGTTGTGCCGGCCTCTTAAATTTAGGGGGTCCCTTAGTAGCCTAGGTGACCCGTAAGCTTAGGTGAATATGTTGACAGATTGAAATATTCCTTAGGTGGCCCCTAAAAGGAAATAAACTGTCCCCTAATAAATAGGGATTGTTGGTGAAATCGGCCATAAGAGTGCAATACTTTTACTAAGTAATACGATTCGAGATATTCCTGAAAGAATTCGAAAGTACCTATTATATCAAGAGAATAAAAGTTTAGGTCCTGATAAATAAATAACCGTTTCTATGTCTCGTTTTCTTGCAGATTTGCATAATCCTAAAAAGAGGAGGGAGTTACTACCTGGTTATTTTTTCTAACTGTTTATGCAAGTCCCCTGAATAATATTAAGCATTGTCAGCAGTTATCCCTTGCGCGGTGCATTAATTAGTCGCAAGTCGTGAAACCGTCCCCATTGTAAACTGTAAGCACTTCAGCAACATCTCAATAAAGCCTAATAAATTAATTCCCATACAAAGCGGCACGTAATGTAAATGGAGAGGTAAAACAAAACATTAATCCTGTATTCCTTTAACAAAACGCATTCGCATGTCTTTATTTTCAATATGGCGACATTTGTTACCCGCAAGATGGCGCCCGGCCCGACAGAGGGCCTTGTTTGGACTGCGAGCAACTCGTTACGAATATACGATTCAGCATAAAATAAGACGTTCAGCCGAGCCTCATATTTATTTTTATTTATGATTATTTGCATGGCCCGCGTTGAATGTGACAGTCCAGGCGCTATTGTCTCTGGGAATAATAACGCGAGGTATCAATACCCGTTTTTCTTTTTTTTACCGATCGTCACGAGTCGAGCGGAGTCGCCATTTAAATGGCGGTCGGGTTCGGGCGTATTTTATAACGAAATGGCATTTGAATAGATTTAAAATAATAATATGTTGGATGCTGACTGACATCCGGTCGGGATTTATCGGTGGCGAGAAGTGTTTCTGAATACAATCAGCAATGCGTTTTATTTCGCCTAACTGGTTGATAAATTGATTTTTCGCAACGCTAACTTTTGATGCGTTCGAAAACAGCATATTTTTGGGATTCATACGGATTTTTAAGTCTAGTGATAATGCTGAATGTATTTCCACACGAATTATGTGATCACAATTAAATTAAGGAAATTTTGTGCATATTTCCTAGGATATAATAATGAAATATCGAGCAGTAAATATTCTCTTAACACGAAAGCTTCCTCAAACCTGTACTAATGTAAGAATGTTGATAATACAATTTTATCGCGCGAATCCACTTACTGTGAATTAAAATGGCGGCGCGACAATAAATCCTGTTAAAATGTCGGGCGACTCCTATTTGATTATATCTGTTAGTTAGTGTCTGTAACCCAACTACTAACAGTGGGGCTATCGCTATTAGCAAACATCAGTTGTTCAATAATAGCGTTTCTGGTGTCTGGTGGCTTACAATACGGTTAAATAAAGCCCGTCAAAAAAAAGTAACGTAAAATCAAAACGCCCGCTTTGTCCGTCAGTTGTCAATTTGTCATACATTTCAATGATCCAATCCAGAAAAATAAACCCTAAGCAATAAAGCAAACACCTAACCATAATTTTCTATGAAGCATTATGTATTACTTTGTGTTGTGTCCTACCGCCCTACCCACACTCGTTTAACGATTCATGCGACTAAGTACTTAATACACGATACAGACTATTTATTGAACGATTCTGGAGGTAAACTAAAACATACAAATGGCTTAATTACTCAGTAACCGCCGTTCTCAGTCATTTAATGATTAATTGATTTGAATCTAATTTAACTTAACGACTGGTATCGGGCGATAAGATCCTGAGTACGGCGGTTTTTCTTAACCCCTTCCCTCTCAGAAGCACACCGCCCGAACGACCGAACAATGGCGAACTATTGTTATATGAGATTTGTCGGCGACCAGGTACGCTGACATGTGATTGCGAAGTATCAAAGGTACCTACCTACATTTAAAGAAGCATCAAGGTAGAAGAACCCAGAATGCCTTGGTCTCGGGCTCGGTATAATTAGCAGCCACACACAGCAGAAGCGGTTTTGGAGATATGCCGCCCGGACCCTATAAATCCAATTACAGGTAAATTAACTCGAATAATGCTAAGGAGACATTTTTTCCACGAAAAATAAACAAATAGCTTCGTATATTGGTCGACCGCTTTTTTGTGCAGTGGGCGTTTTTTTAATAAGACAATTTGGGTCCTTTTAGGGGCCGATTGAAAGTTTTAATTTGGGAACAAAACTTTATTGAAAGTTTTCATAAGATCATTGTGCAATCTGATGAAGAATTTAGTTTTTAGTATTTTGATAAATTATTTTTAATTATTGAGGAAGCTCTAGTTATGCTCTTCATGTTTCGAATGGCAATGAGAGCTTTCGGTTCTATTATTTATTTGATGACTGAAAGCGGATTCTATAAATTGCTACAACTATGCACTTTCTGAGTTCTTGACAGCTGATACAGCTTGGCAAGTAATGCTACAAATTAAATGATGGCAAAATTTGCAGATGACTGCGTGTTTTGATAGACAGCTAGGCCATTTATGGTACTTATTAAAAAACACGCTGTAATCTGCTAATTTTGCCTTCATATAATTTCTAGCATTTCTTGCTAAGCTGTACGTTATTGTTTTTTAGGGTACCGTACCCGAAGGGTGCCAAACGGGACCCTATTACTAAGGGTTCGCTGTCTGTCCGTCCGTCCGTCCGTCAGCGGGTCCTAGAGCACGAACCGTAATAGCTAGAAAGTTGAAATTTTCACAGAATGTGTTGCCGCACTATTGCCGCAACAACAAAAAATACTGAAATACGAGAAAAATTACAAATTTAAGGGAGTCCCCATACAAGAGACGTTTTTTTAATTTTCTTTTTCTTTTTAAACTGCTACTGGATGGCGATCAAATTTTTTAATTCTATTCCAATAGAACTACAGGAACTGCCATTTGAAATATTTAAACATAAGCTCAGAAAATGGCTAATAAGTAAGTGCTTCTGTAATATTAAAGAATTTCTAGACTGTAGGGTCTAGGGACAGTAGGCGTTAATAATAAGATTCTAGATATTGTTCTCGTATAATTATATTGTATTGCACTACCTTAGTGCTATTTTGCATGTCACTACGTGACTAGATGTGCAGTACCGATACATGTTATGTTACCTTCCACCTTCTATGTAACCATATCTACGCAAAATAAACATATTTGTATTTGTATTTGTATTTTTTGTTTTATCGTTTTGAGTGCTTAAGTTATAATGTACGACGGTACGGTACCCTTCTTGTGCGATTCCGACTCGCACTTGACCGATTTTATTTTAACAAATCCTGCTTGTAGAAAATCTATTTTACATACCCACGTCTTTCGCATTCGGAGTGGCATAGATTTGAGCAACTCAGTAAGGATCGTGGCAAATTTTGTCAAATATGACGCTGAGCTTGGGAATTGTCAACTCCGTACTTACTTAAACGGAGTGGTCAAAGTCAATCTCAATTTTTGTGTACCAACTTAAATGGACTAGTGAAAGTTACCTCAATCTCAATTTTTGTCCATCATTTATCCTATTAGTAGGATAACCTAAGGAAGAAGTTAGATTTAATTGAATGTGTATTTTGTCTTCTGTTTTGTTTTTGTAATGTAACTTGTCCTGTTTGTAACCCCTGAATAAATAAATACAAATAAATAATAATATCTTATCGATAACTCACTTTCTAACTAATGGCACTTAGTTCAATAACGAAAAGTTTAATGAATTTGCGCCGTTTCGTAAAAACCCTTTTCAACTAAAACTCATGTGTAGGTATTCAGGTTACAAAATAGGTCGATCTCCTTTTTATTTATCTCCGCGAATCGATATCAGATAATGAGTCGGGCAGCCGTGTCTCCAATAAATACTGGCTACTGGTTAATTGAAACATTATGAAGGAGAGATCTTATCTTGCTGCCAAAGAGGCCGCCCGACCCGTCTGCACCCGACGCGCCCGACGCACCCGATCGCTGGGTCGTGTATGGACAGCGTTTCGTGTGGGATTTGATGGTCGTGAAGTGAATGAATTTAGCTCGTTAATGACCCAAACTGAGGGGCACAGGGTTGTAACGGAATACAAGTGAGATTGTGCCGTTCTTTACCACGCTGGCTCAGTGCGGGTTGATAAAAGGGTTTTATGATCACTACCACCAAGTAGCGATAGTAGCCGGGACAACTTTAATGCGTCATTAAAATTAATCCTATCATAATATAGTTCAAGTTCAAGTTAAGTTTATTGCTTCCATAATTCACATTTGATCTTAAATTAAGGTAAATTATGGACCCTGTCCATAGGGCACTACAACAGTAGAGAGGTAAAATATTAATTATATTATTATTATTATTATATTTTGACGTGACAACGTCTTATAAATTGGTTTGCCGGGTGACACTTCAAGAAACTGCGTTACGCTCCGCTCACGTTATGCGCTCACAATGAGAGCGAGTGAGAGGCACGCGTCCCTTCCACTCGGGCATGGTTAGCCCGCCTAAGAGCGAGAGAGACAGACATAAAAAGTGAAAGGCACGCGTCCCTTCCACTCGAGCACAGTTAGCCCGCCTAAGAGCGAGAGAGACAGAGCGAGAGAGAGAGAGTGAGAGTGAAAATTATTTTACCACTCAAAGTCGTTGTCACGTAAAACTTTCGCCCGTATACCGACTTTACAGGCAACCAATTTTTTTTTACTATAGTCTATTCGTGATAAGAATGCAGTAAAGTCATCACTGTCCGGCGGCATAGCCACGCCCCGTAACCAGTCAAATCGTTTCCAATTATCAAGCCAAGTTCACAGTGACCAGTTGAAGGCAAACTTTCGAACGCGAAGGTTGTGTCCAGTGGCACGATTCTCGAGCATTCGATATACGATATCTACACCTATATCGAGTGATTTTGTATGGGAATCTGTCTATAGGTCTCGATACCGTATATCGAAGGCGCGAGAATCATGCTCCTGTCCTGTGAGTGTTTTGTTAACAGATTTAAATTTAAATTTCACTGCATTCTTATCACGAATAGACTGTAATGCGTCATTAAAATTATCTATAAGGTATTTTTTTACTACTTACAGTGCCGTTCTCTCATTCCTTAGATAGCGTTCATCTGTCTGTTTATCTGGGGCTTTAGACATTTCACACGTACTAAAAGTATCAATCTGACTGTTTATTCGTCTCTTGAGAGACCCGGGCTTAGATAAGTAATAATTTCATACCTCCATACATACTTACACATGGGGTGGCACAGGCACATATCATTATCTGGACTTAACTAACGTTGTCCAGGGTGTTCATAAAATTAAGATTTTTGATCAAAGGGATACAAGGGTTCAGTTAATTTTTTAGTTTAGTACCTAATTGACCGAGCGAGCGAAGCGAGCGAAGCGTCTCCGTTTCAGGTTTGGGCAAAAATGCTTTCGTATGTCCGGTTGTTCTCCTCTACAGGTCGCATTTATGAACCGATTCTCGTGAAATTTTGTGAGCAGGTTGGAAAAATAAATAGAATTTTTTACTCGAGCCAGTTTTTTGATTTTTTTCAAAATGGCGGAGATAAAATCGCTACAACCCAAACGGCTCGATGGATATTAACAAATGAGGTGTCGTTGGATTCTTAAAGACCATGAGAGTGAAACAGATGAGCGAGCGAAGCGAGCGAAGCGTCTCCGTTTCAGGTTTGGGCAAAAATGCTTTTGTATGTCCGGTTGTTCTCCTCTACAGGTCGCATTTATGAACCGATTCTCGTGAAATTTTGTGAGCAGGTTGAAAAAATAAATAGAATTTTTTACTCGAGCCAGTTTTTTGATTTTTTTCAAAATGGCGGAGATATGGGGTTTTAAAATGTAAAAAAATCGCTACAACCCAAACGGCTCGATGGATATTAACAAATGAGGTGTCGTTGGATTTGTAAAGACTATGAGAGTGAAACAGATTATATAATTTTAGTAAAAAGTCAATAGGTTGTATAAAAGATCGCGAAATGTAGTTTACAAAGTTATTGGTGCGGCTACTTTCATACTGCATGTACGTAACCAGGTACATTCATAAGTTTGTATGTGTTATTGAAAGAAAATTATTTGGGTTATTTTTTTTATGTGTTTTAGCAGTTCAGCTTTCCCACCGACATACTCGCGAGGTCTACAGCTCACAGGGCCACTAATTTTATTAATAGTGAAACCCAGAATCGCTACCTCAAGCACACGACGAGAACACAATGACTCTTATTTCAACAAAACCGCCAATCCACTTAAAAACTACACCAAACACCATCTCGTTCTCGTCTCTATACCCTTCTAAATACAGCTGAAAATTCTGTAACACACTTTGATAACAATTCCGCAAACTGAAACTAAGTATCCAGAATTTGTTGAACTCTTCCGTAGAACGTTTTGAATGGAATTGGAGGTCTTCTTAAACTGTAGGTGTATCACAGTGCTGCCACGATAAGATGGCAAAGTCGACGGTGGCAAAGCATCGTGTAGCGTATATTCTAATAGGGCTATTAACATATAATGCCGCTGATTGGACGGATGCGACGCAGATGTGAAGTTGTATGCGGGGAAGATGTTGCCAACCTTTGGAGGTGGAATGTTTTGAGGATATCAATCGAGTTACTAGGAAAAATAACTGTATTTGGTTATTCAAAGATTGATTTTCCAGGAGTCAAGCTTGTTAAAACCAGCAAAAGATTTCAAGTCATTGTAACTTTAGGTTATCAAAGTAAGCTATCTGCCATGTAGCTAACATGTTGTAGTTATTCACCTAAGAAACCAAGTAAGTCTGTGCTAGCAAAGATTCCAAAGCTGACATTTCGTCAAACCAAGATCCTAGGTACAAGTCACAGGCAGAGCACAATGTACACGTGTAGATACTAATTTCTTTATTTTTTACTCACACATGTACAGATTTTACATTTCATACAAATTCAAAAAGGAAAACTAACATGAAAAGTGTCATTATGATCCGCAAAACTGCTACCAAATGTTTCATTTCCCTGTTTTCGCGATGGCGCGCGATACGGTACCAAATAGTGGTCCGTTCTCGCGGCTCACGTTACCTCACACTAGGCTCCAGATCCCCACCACACACCCCACTTCCACTCCCAACCCTAACACATCCACTTTAAAGTTCAAAATCATAGAACTTGATATGTCTCTTACGTCGTGAATTCTGAAATCTGAAATCCGCTGCCAAAAGTAGAACGTCGTAAACGCGTAATCTTTTACAAGCGAATGTCGTCCTTACGCTCAGCGACGTCAATTTGGTTGCAAGTATGGGGAAATTGGTTATAGCCGTTGGTGTATAAAGTCGAGTTTCCCCTAATTGCGTTGAGGCGTGGAGGGCTCTGCGGAGGAGCAACAAAGGGAAATGCTCCGTGGATGCACTACGCTTTGTCTGAGCTAACTAGAGGGGGTGTGGTGGTATGGAAACGGCTCTTTGAAAAATGATGGCCTAAAATCAACAACCTTTGCCACCCCGTATGGGAAAGGACGTGACACTATTTTTGTAACGTAGTTATCGTTATATAGTCTCTGGTATACTCTCATAAAGACATAGGCCGAACAAACTTAATACAATTGAGAACAATAGGTAACTTAGTAATATGTTTAGCGTAGCTTCACGACAAAGGAGCAAACAATTAATTTGCCCATCCATAGACAGACATGAATATTTATTAATTCATTTTGCGTGACAGAAAGACTACGCAAACCGGGACGGTATGGCAAGTTTTTACAAATGGACATTCAAACGTATCGATACAGAATTATGAAAATTGTTATGGTTTGAAAACATTATTTAAAAGCATATCAATTTATGTTTTATTTCTATAGGTATATGTTTGAATGTCTATTGGTAAAAACTTAAAATCCCTTGCCATGCTGCCGTCCCAATGTGCGTAGGCCATTAGCGAATCTGGGGGCGCAGGAGCGCCCCTGCCAAGTCGAGTAAACAAAGGCGCAACAGTTCCATCTTTTACTCAATGCCATTCAGCGCATATTCGAACGACCCCCCTCTAACTTCGTTTTTGAAATGACACCTGAATTTTCTGATACAAGCATTTTAACAATCTTTTTGCGCACGGTGACAGATGGAACTAACGCTTGATGACCAATGTTGTTGATGACAGGTTCGTTGCATTAAGTTGCGTAGAGCTGGCGCCCCCTGTAAAACGTCACTCACGCGCCAAAATATCGTTAAAAGCATAGAGTTTGCATCCTCCTTTCAAAAGAATTTACCTAGTTCGAGCTGTTATAATATTTTATCTGTGTAGTAGAGTCACTAAAAGTTCATACTCCCGGTTCCCAAAAGGAAATTACAGCTGTGAGAAGTTATGAAAATCATAATAAACTAATTTCAGCAAATCTCCCAGTAATTTAGAATTTGTCACCCTGCCCACTGCATATCAACTAAAGCCTCCTCCACACGCAACGATCCCAGCTTTTGTATCGTCGCGTCGTGTGCGAGAGGAATAATAGGCTCGCACGCTGTGCGGTATTGAGACATCAGACGGTATTACCTCCTCCCCGTCCCCCTCCCGGGACTCCTCCCCCCCCTCTCTACCCCCGCTAGGCCCCTGAAGCAGCGGTCTTGTTAGTGCTCAAGGGTACTAAGTTGTTATGGTTGGTCTTTTCTAAAGGTATCTCTTTTTAGTATGAATGGTATCTTTTCATCATAATTAGCTGTACGAAAACACCTCCATCAACCCGTAGTGAGCCAGTGTGATGGAGTATGGCTCAATATTACTCGTCTTGCTATCTGGGTAATGGGATGTGCCCTTCGGTTGGAACATTTTTAAGGCTACATTTATTAATTTGTTTGTAATGATCAAATGATGATGTCCTCTTCATCGTGTCCGATGACAGCGACCTCTGCTACCTTCTTTCGTGTGCTTCGATGTGGCTGGCGAATCCGAACTTGCTTTTAAATATACTGTTGCACGAGGCGCAGTAGAGTTACTGTTGCTCCGAATTATTGTTGTTGTTAAATTATTTCCTGTCCATCCTAGGTTTGCTGGAAGAAATCTCTTAATAGAGATAAGCTCGCCTTTGTCATGTGTTGTCCACTTTCAATTGTAAAATGTGTTATTTTGTGCAATAAAGTATAAAGTAAAGTTACAGTAAAGTAAAGTATAAGCCCGGATTTTACCAACAAAATGTCATACGAGAATAACTATCCCGGGAGTAACTTGTATGACAAATGAAATGACAGTTCAAAATGAGGTGATTTGATAGGTGTCACTGGTGTCTATAAATAACCGGCCAAGTGCGAGTCGGACTCGCGCACGAAGGGTTCCGTGCCATTATCTATAAAAAACCGCAAAAAAAAAATGTATGGGAGCCCCCCCTAAATTTTAATTTTATTTTAATTTAATTATTTATTTTTTAAGTAAATAATATACTCAATATATTGTGAACATTTTAAGCGTCTACCTGCTACCATTATCAATATCGAGCAAAAATGAGCAAAAAAATCACGTTATTTGTATGGGAGCCCCCCTTAATATTAAATTTCTTTTGATTTTTAGTATTTGTTGTTATAGCGGCAACAGAAATACATCATCTGTGAAAATTTCAACTGTCTAGCTACCACGGTTCATGAGATACAGCCTGGTGACAGACGGACGGACGGACTGACGGACGGACGGACGGACGGACAGACGGACAGCGAAGTCTCAGTAATAGGGTCCCGTTTGGCACCCTTCGGGTACGGAACCCTATAAAGTACTTCGACTTTTTAATAGACACTAGTGACACACAGATCAGATCACCTCATTTTGAACTGTCATTGTCATACAAGTTATCCCCGGGATAGTTATTCTCGTATAACTTTTTGTTGGTAAAATCCAGCCTAAGTGGTATACTACTATTATCACTTCTGTGGTGGTATTTTTAAGGGCAGGTTTTCCTTGTCTGGAGTTGTTTCAAGTTTCGCTTCTAGGTCTGCCAGACGTTTTTCCTCAAATTCGTCAATTCCTCTGTGTATAATATACAAACGATGACTGTGAGCGTAACATTGCTAGCTGGACGTCTTTATATCGGGCGTTATTAACACGGCTGGTGAATTGTCACTCCGCGTCACCCTGACACGTCGTGATGGCGCGTCACGTTTGTCACGCTTGTCACTTGCCACTGTGTTGTATCACTATCAAGTCATCTCACCTCACGGTTTGCTTGCTCTTCGTCGAGGCAAGGATGGTCACTATGTTCAAACTGAATATAATGTTTGCTGCGTCTCTGACACATACCGTTTGATGGTTGCACTTTTAATATTTTAGTTGTCTGATTAAAATTTTCACCCTGCATGCTTGTTTGATAAAGGCAAATAATCAATCGCTTCATTCTGTACATATCTTAAATTAGATAAAATGAGCTGTAAAATCAAAAACAAGAAATCCCAGTTTCCGAAAGAGTCGTCAAATGTAACAAGCTATTAATCGAAAATTAATTCAATAGCATGTGATTGGCTGAAATGATTTCAACAAGAGTTTAACAAGTTGTCACAACAAATTTTAGTCACATCACTGGGCATTAGATCTTTTCATTTTCAACCCGACTCCACATTTGGCAACCCTATATGACTATACAGGATTATTTTTGGTTTTCGTTTTTTTGTTGGTGACATTTGGTTATTTCCAGTACATTTTGGCCAGAGTCAGCTGATTTGTATGGAGAAGTGAAAAATAAAGTTGCTCAGATCAAATCGGTTTCTTAGTGAAAGTTGCTCAGAATGATGTCCCTAAAATAATAGTAACTTTTGGCTAGGGGTCCGAAAGGAACCCGTATGTGATCCTCAGAACTGGACCCTGGCTGGTTTACCATGCCATAGCCACTCCACATGGATAAATCGCATAACCTGCTAGAGTAGCGATCACATGTCATCACCTCCACTCGACAGCTTGTCATAAAACCGTTTGATTGTTTTGTTCTACGCCTGCGACGATGACGAGACGGTTTTTAATGACTTTTTACTTTTTTTACAAATGAGTTAATGAGCTGCCGATGATGTTTACATGAGTTTTAGAATGACAGACGGTGTTTAAGTGTGCATTTTATTGTTTCTCGGACATAGTTGGTGAGGCTGATAAGTCGTTAGCAGTGTTTGAGTGGCCGTGATGTTTCAATCGCGTATTTTTGCTACTGCGCGGTTCTGCAGCTCTCCACCAACCCGCACTGAGCCACCATTGTGGAATATGGCTCAATCTTACTCGTATCCGGGTAAAAGCCTGTGCTCCTCATTGAGGACATTAATGGGCTACATTTTACTGCGCGGTTCTATGGGTTCTTTTTAAATTTATGTAAGCAAGATCTAATGACGAACTAGGTATTGTTTATATTATATTTGTTAATTATATTCTTTACCAATGTTTACGTAGATGGTAAGTAATGTAATGTATGTAACACGTAAACAAAACTGATTTTTCATCATAATATGATGTATTATTTGTATTGAGAAATGTTATCTTATCTTATCATGCTACGAGTACTTTGGGAGCACAACAATTTATTGAGAGCATAGAGTTGAGAGTAACTTGGGACCTCGATGCCGGAGGTTTTAGGCTAAACGATTGGGGAATAACATAGCGTCACGACTTTCCCAGTACGGGGTGGCAGGGGCCCAATTGTAAACCTTTAATCCAAAATTACCATAAATTCATCCATTTTAGTGAAATTATCGCTGTTTTAAAATAAAACGCTTAAGTGAGTTAAACGTGTACACATTTACTAAAGAGTTCTTAAGTGTTGGCGCCACTTAAGTTCAGTTTTTTTGTCGGAACGGAAGACTCTTTATTTTCGGATCTGTTTCTGTTAGCGCCTCTTAATAGATCTTAGAGAATTAGCTCACATGGATCATTTATTAATTTAACCTAAATGGAACCTGGTTCCTTTACTAGAGTGCGTCCAGCATTATCGTGCCTGAAGGGTGGCGTGGCGGTAGCGTCGAGTCGTTCTATTGTACTGTCAGTATTTTTATACCATGGAACGACAAAATGCCTACCTGTCAAATTAGTTTCCGCCTCTCTCCGCGCGCATAGAGGAGTGGACAGTGTGTCTACTAAATATTAAAGCGGATTATTCAAGTCTCTTTTATCTCAATAGCCAAACTCCTAACACATAATCTTACCACCCTTCGATAGATGTGTAAGTATTTATTTTCCCCCTATTTCTGATTCCTTTTCCTCAGATTCGTATGTTTCACAAAAATGCTTCTGGATTTCAGATCAGCCCACTTTAATTTCACTTACATTACCTCTTCAGTCTAGAATTTTACTTAAATCTTTTTAAAATGCGCCATGTGAACTCCGCTTTAGACCCTCCCAAATCAGAGTTTCTAAAAAAAACACCTCCCGTATGCTGAGCAGGGGATTATCTCTCGGTGGCGGATATAAGGCGATTAGTGCCTTTTAGGTGGCCGCTCTTAAATCCGGAGTTAAATTGATGCAAATCGATAGAAGTTGACACTCAAACGAGTAAGTATTTTATCTAGATCTTCCTCCCCAGCCGGGATTCAAACCCGTGATCTCTCTCTCGGGTAGCAGAGCCTCAACCTGCAACGCCGCGGAGGTTATCCACAAAAAGTAAATACATATTTATTATACATGACTGTGAATCAGTTAATTTTCTTAGTTTACGACCAATTTACCGAATTCAGCAGACAATCGGATAACCGCTGGTTAGCGTTTTATAGCGCGGTTATTACTATTTTACGAGGTTGATAAGTGGATGGATTGGTTCAGTTTATTTTTTATTGAGCTGTATCGTTATGATTCTGGCTTCTGTGCAGAAATGAGCCTTATTTTTCATGTCACGCCATGTTTTTAATATGATGGTTTATAACTTGACGTCGTGAGTACGTAGCCTTTTATTAAGTGGATGGCTTACTTGTGTAAAGCGTTTTTAGCGTTCAGTATACAGGGTTATTTTTGGACCCCTAGCCAAAATTTACTATTATTGTAGGGACATAATTCTGAGCAACTTTCACTAAGAAACCGATTTGATCAGAGCAACTTTATTTTTCACTTCCCAGTACATTGCCATGGCCTGAGTGGGTCCGCTGATTTCTATGGAGAAGTGAAAAATAAAGTTGCTCTGATCAAATCGGTTTCTTAGTGAAAGTTGCTCAGAATTATGTCCCTACAATAATAGTAACTTTTGGCTAGGGGTCCACAAGTAACCCTGTATAAAAGACTTATGGCGATCAATTTATTTAGATCACTTTTTAGAGATAAGCTCGCCTTTGTACATGTGTTTTCTTTTAATGTAACTGTTTAAATTATTGTGTGCAATAAAGAATTGTGAATTGTGAATTATTTATACTTTAGTACTTCAAACTTTATTGCACAAAAAACTGAATATAGACACTTAATCATGGGGAAAACATGTAAAAAGGCGAGCTTATCTCTAATAAGAAATCTCTTCCAGAAAATCTACGCAACGTAGGACGGACAGGATAGGATCACTTTTTTGTCTACCTGATAACTCCCTTCGGGAAATCCTATTTCTAAGAACAATTAAGTACCATATGTAGAATAGGTAGGGAAGTGTTGAGAAAACTCAGCAACATAAGACCATTTCCAACAACTTTGCTGGATTGGTACTATCCCTGGCTGACTATTATCACATGGTGCTCATCCCATACAAATTAGAATCAGTAACCCTTCGTATAAAAGAGATGGCGTGAGGAGTAAGATTTGTACTTTAAACGCCATGGTTTCAGTTATCATACTTCTAGGTGGCGCTAATCATAGAATAAATCCTATATATTATCTTAGCGCCATCTCATGGTATTTGCAATTTTTCGATGGTGCTGCACCAAGCGATAATGGCCTCGAACTAAAGAAGCTTCCGTATAGCATCTCAGTTTACGCCGGTGTCATATTTTGTTCTAGGTGGTCTATCTGTATTAGTATAATATTATAGTATCTGTGCTATTACTAATCCTTGTAACCGTAACAAAACCGTATGCACGCACTTTGAATGAGCTATCAAATCGATTTGCCACCTTACGTGAATGTAGTAGTACTAAATAAAAAGTTGGCTTAACCGGTTGGCGCGAGCCATTTTTTTAATTTTTTTTGTAAAAAAAAAAAAAACTTTAAAATTAGTTTGACAGTGGGTACCAACGTCAAAAATTAGACATTCATTGACGTCTTGGTACCCACTGTCAAAATAATTTTAATGTATTTTTTTTTTTTATAATTTTAATGTCAATATTGTTCCAAGGACTGGATTATCCTTACGCTACCCAGCGTGTTAATTAATCTACAGACATGAAAGTGATGTAAATAAACAGACAGCTTAATCATTTCATTGATGTCTTACCTAACTGGCCAAATCACGCATGTGGCATAATTATAATCGCCCGTTGTAAAATGGCCAATCAGTAACTTCAAACGCTTTACTGGGCCAAACACTTTTATCCAAACACTTGTGTTTGATGAAGTGATAATTTATTGGCATGACAATTAGGCCATTATTATTTTTTTGCGAAAAAGTGTAAATAACGAGTAATAGACTAGGCGTTGGTGCACTTGTGAATAAATTATTATAATTATCATTTCAACAGCTATGTCACTAACTTTTTACCATCGAATGGCTAGAACAGGAATATACAATAGTTGATGCCTAATAAGGATCTATGTTAAGTTTACTTTACAGGTAAATAGAATAGAATAGAAAAGTGTTTATTTTTTGTCATTTCATACACAACTTTTGTCCGCCAGGCGGGTAATAGTATTTATAAGTACATATGTCTTATAGATCTCGTACATTAATATATGTTTGCTTATATAAAAAATAAATTAAAAGTAAAAAAACATTTTTAAACAAAGCTTTTATTTAATGCCCTAAAAAGAAGAAAATAAAATTTCAATTCAATCAAATGCGTCATTTTATTACATTACACAATTTATACGATATAAAAGCTTGTTGCGGGATTTATCTCCAAGTCTGTGCAAATAGGTGCCTACCCACCTAATTAAGTCTACACAAGTAAATCTCGCAACAAGCTTTTATATCGTATAAATTGTGTAATGTAATAAAATGACGCATTTGATTGAATTGAAATTTTATTTTCTTCTTTTTAGGGCATTAAATAAAAGCTTTGTTTAAAAATGTTTTTTTACTTTTAATTTATTTTTAACTTTTTAGTCTCAGTATCAGCTCAGCTCCATGTCATAAAAAATATTCTAGGGCTAAAGTATTCGTCAAGACGAATCGAACGAGCCCAAATTCGACGGGCTTGCGATGTTTTATGACAGAGTTCCCATGACCGTCTTCCGTCTCCAGCATCAGATCAGCTCCATGTCATAAAAAAATATTCTAGGACCAAAGTATTCGTCAAGACGAATCGAACGAGCCCAAATTCGACGGGCTTGCGATGTTTTATGACAGAGTTCCCATGACCGTCTTCCGTCTCCAGCATCAGATCAGCTCCATGTCATAAAAAAATATTCTAGGACCAAAGTATTCGTCAAGACGAATCGAACGAGCCCAAATTCGACGGGCTTGCGATGTTTTATGACAGAGTTCCCATGACCGTCTTCCGTCTCCAGCATCAGATCAGCTCCATGTCATAAAAAAATATTCTAGGATCAAAGTATTCGTCAAGACGAATCGAACGAGCCCAAATTCGACGGGCTTGCGATGTTTTATGACAGAGTTCCCATGACCGTCTTCCGTCTCCATCATCAGATCAGCTTTAAGTCAGAAATATATTGCATTGTCATCCGACTTATACACGTATGCGAAATTTCAGCTCAATCGGATAACGGGAAGTGGGTCAAATTCAAGCCGACATTTTTGACGCGAACCGTGATACCCACAAACAAACAAACAAACATACAGTGCAAGTTTAATAAAAGCTTTTAATAATATAGCATGACATTACAATTATAAAGGTAGGTATGTAAATGTAAACGTAAAATGTTTTATTTTAACATCGAGTGTCTGCGAGGGACCAATTTGGGTGACAAACGCACTAAACTAAAAAGGCAACTAAGCCCTCTAAACGCCATAATGACGTCACTTTAGTTGATTTACACTTTAGGTAATTTCATCAAATGTTTTTTTGTAGTACTAGCAAACAAACGGCATCTATTCCAAATATTTTTCTATTGTGCCCCTAGCGGCCATTTACACTGACGAAGGGCTGAAGTCTATACTGTTCTTCCTCACTATACAGGGTGACATTTAATTAGCTGACCATATTTTGGGGAATAATAGTACCCATCATTATGAACAACTTTCCCCAAGAAACATAAATAGTCGCAAAGGAAAAAAAACGTCCCCATTGCCCCGATGCCCCCGATCAGCAGATTTCAACTTACTATGGGAAACCCTAAAAATTTTTTCGTTTGAGACCATATCGTCCATGGGGAAAGTTATTCATAATGATGGGTACTATCATTCCCCAAGATATGGTCAGCTAATTAAATGTCACCCTGTATAGTGAGGAAGAACAGTATAGACTTCAACCCTTCGTCAGTGTAAATGGCCGCTAGGGGCACAATAGAAAAGTATTGTTATAAAATTATCCACCGAGAAAATGTGATTGGCCAACTTACCCGAGTTGAATGAAATAATTGAAACAAAAAGTAAACTTTATAAAAAACCGACTTCCACAAACCCTATTTGATTAGATTGAGTTTAATACAAACTGTACCCCTTATCCCCCCCCCCCCTTGGGGACTTAATTTTGTCAAATCCCATCTCAGTGCTACCCCACGCGACTAAGGAACCCCTGTACAAAGTTTCATGGCTCTAGGTCCACCGGTTTAGGCTATGCGTTGCCTGCCCGTCAGCCACGCATTGTATTTGTACCTAGTATTGAGCAGATCTGGTGGCCATATGTGGTCTTCATCAGCAGTTCCGCATCACAATATTATGCTTACCATGTCCATTTGCACGAGTTATTATGAAAAACACAAAAATCACTTTAGGTCTGCCTATAATATTTGAAGAGTTCCCTCGATTTCTCCAGGATCCCATCATCAGATCCTGACCTGGTGTCAATGGGACCAATGGGAAGGTAAACCCTTTCAAACAAAAAAATAATTTTCCAAATCGGTCCACCCGTTTAGGCGCTATCGGGGCACATACATAAAAAAAAAACATCCGGACGAATTGTAAACCTCCTCCTTTGGGAAGTCGGTTAATAAAGAAATAATATCTGTATGCATATCTTAGCTAGCAGACACAAATGACAATCCCATGAGATAAAAGATATGAAGTTTCGTGCTCCTCAGGATTACAGACCCAGGCTAATAATAATTCCTATATGAATACGTAACAATTGGTAAATATACATTATACTAGTGGACACACACGGCTATACCTACGTAGTAAATATGTATAGGAAAAAGCATCACGCTGTCGCTATGTGACGATAACTAAGTTTTTCATGCATATATTTGGCATACTTATATTGGTCATTCTCAGAATTATTGATTAATATATTTATTTTCGAGTTAACGAAATGCAATCGTACTTTAGCGATTAAGACTTCCACAAAACCAAACAAACCACACAATGAAATATAATGATGTTTGTTTAACATATTGTGAAACGTCCAAACTCACCGAAATGAATTAAATCCACCGAAGGTCGTAATTCCTACCACCGTAATTGACATCCATATCGCAATAAAGACACACTTACATACCCTCACAGACAGACATACACACACACACAAACACTTAATAAAGACACTAAAATTTTATAATAATTATTCGCCAAGAGCCATGCGCGAGATTGCTATATCTGACTTCGGTTGTAAAACAAAAGACGTAATAATTTATTTGAATAACACTCATTTATGCTGGCACCTTCCGGGACAAACGGACGGTTTATTGGTTGGATGGAATCAAATAAGGTACGGGTTGGCAAGAAATGCTACAATTAAATTATGGCAACATTTGTGCTTGTTTTTTTAATGACACATTTGATCTGTCTATCAAAACCAGTATCAGTAATAAGCCCGGATTTTACCAACAAAAAGTTAAACGGAGAATAACTATCCCGGGGATAACTTGTGTGACAAATGACAGTTCAAAATGAGGTGATCTGATCTAGGTGTCACTGTTGTCTATGAAAAAGTTACAAGTTATCCCCGGGATTGTTATTCTCCGTATAACTTTTTGTTGTTAAAATCCAGCCTAAATGATATAGGTCCTGGGCTTATGAATAAAATATGACACAATGTTGCCATTATTTTTTCTAGGATTTCTGGCTAACCTGTATAGTAGAGACACCTCCTAGTTCTAGAGTACCTACCTAAGTTAGGCCCGTATCATTAAATCGCACTTAGCTCTACTGCTGTCTCAAGCACTTAAAAATAACAGATTTGATAAAACCGTTAATGTGACATGACATGACCTAGCTCGCAGAGATGAGTGCGGTTTATTAAAGGAATATTTCAGGCTTTTGCACAAATAGGTTGGCACAGCTGTTGGGTGCCCTTGTTTAGGGGTTATGGGGTTTCTCATTGCAGAACAAATTCCCTTACGTACCTTTGTATTAAAACTTAAACAGTAAGGTCAAAATCAAAAATACCTTTATTATAACAGATGAAATAAAGAAATGTAGGCAGCAAAAACAGGAACACATAATACATTCAGCTCCTGTATTCCCAAAATTGGCTCCAGCTCGCTATCTAATGTTCATCTTACAAAAAACTAAAATTATGACTGGCACACTGATTAAAAAATAAAACACGGGTACAAAAATGCCCTTTTATTTTCTCTACGGATAATTAAAAGGGCGGTAACCACGCGGCGGGATGTCTTTATAATCTGACAAATGATGTTGCGTTCTTTCTCGTTTTCTAAACAAAGTTCTCGTCTAAATCAGCGGACCCTGTTATTAAATGTTGAATTATTGTGATTGGTTTTGGCAAACGGCAAATTGGTTAATTAAGTTATCTGACTAGCGAGAAATCGCATGAGATCTTCAATTATTTAAATACTAATTTAAGTTATTTTAGAGTATGGAATAGTGTGTATCAACCTGTCTACTGTAGATTGAAAATTTACTTTTAAGTCCCTTTTTTTGTCTGCAGAATCACAATTTGCATTAAATTGTTTACATAGATTTAATTCCCTATCGGTCTGGACAATATACCTGTGATGTGACGCAAGAACGAGAGATCAATGCGTACTTGCTGATCTGATGATACCCCGTATGGTTTAATACATTATAATAATGTCAACTTCTGCTACCAACGCAACTCAAAAACGCGCACGCTGCTTGTACGAGTATTTTATATGAAACGCAACTTACAATTTATAAAAAAAATGTATCAATGGATGCACCCCAAAATCTCTCCCACGTTTAAAACTCAAAGGTCCCGGCATTACGCGCCAAAAATCATATTTCACACTTAATTTTATCTAACGTCAGAAATTAAATCAATTACTTTCGGCCATTCTAGTCGGCTAAAAAAAACCCGACCTCGCTACTATAGTAGACTTATCGAGTTTAGTCTATAAATTATGTCCGCGGCAGGTGAGGACAGGATTCTTTTGTGCGACATCTCGGATGGTCACAAAAAATACTATGTCCTGTGATTTTGGTCAATTTTTATCTTTTTACAAAAACATGTATGAAGTCGCTAAGGTGTACCCGTGAAATAGATTAGGATTTCTATGGAGCGGCTGATTTTGCTTGCAAAAAAGCGTGGGAGATTTTAGTACTGAATGCTTATGTGGCGTTCTGTCGTACAGTAATAAATTGAATGAGCTAAATGATACAAGTCTATAAAAATTGCCACGATTTGTAATAAATTATGATAGTTAAATACAAAATATGTTAGTAAGGAATGACCATCGAACTCTTAGGTTGAGTTGACAATTAAATAAATTATAATAAGTCTGTGAACAGTTAAACTGTTGTATAATTAATGGAATTCCATTCAATGGAGTATAGATCTTGCTAAAAGTGGGCGTAACAGTGCCGCTGCCAAATCGAATAGGAAACAAGACTTTAATACCAACCATTATTTTTGTCAAATAAACAATAAAAAAACTGTGTATAGATACAAAGGGGGGTCTAAGCATCTCTTTATGAATAGTCCCCGGTGTATACCTACTTTTTTAGCAACTCTCTGGTAGCGAACCAAAAAACCAGATCGTTAAATAAAACTGAGCCACTTTCGGCGCTTTTGACCCGAAAGCGGGTTTCGACGGTAGCCTAATACAAATAATTATCTCGCTAATTAATCGATAAGATATAGCGAGCGGCGGGCTTAATACAAACGAAAGTGCTGGAAGAAGGAAATTTTCATCTAAGATCACATTATGTTAAATCGTTGTTAGTGAACGGTTTTGATACTAATATTTTCTCACGCAGAAATACGTGATGGTACCGATCAAAAATGTTAAGAACTGTGTGTTATTTATTATAATCAGATTTCTTGAAAAAGGTTAGGTGCAACTCGAAATCCATAAAATCGAGCGTTGACAAAAGATGATTAATGGCACCAATAAAATATCTTAAAAAATCGTCGGGTTTATTAATAAATTCAAATATTAATGTGCTGTTTTTGTGCTGTTGCCTTTGTTGTAAAAAACAGGAATGCCGACAGACGCTTTTATTATTTATGATGAATACAATCATTAGCAACTATAGCAACACTCTAAGAGGTCAAGCGATCGAATAATTAATATTATTTAGATATTTTGTGTAAACCAGCCTATTAGCCGAGCACGCGAGAACTTCAAATACTTAGGCATACTGTCGTTTACACATCCTAAATAAAGCGAGAAATACCTACTCAAAATATGAATGTCTCAAAATGATGTTATCATCGTGAGATATCGCTTCATGAGGAAATACGCTAGGCAGGTTGAGTTATGAAAAAAGTTTTGTAAATTCTGTGGGTTGTTTTTAATCTTAAAAATTAGTAAGGAGGTAGGTACATAAAAACACAGACAATAAGTTCATCAATGTCTTAATTCAAAGCTTGCTGACACAAAATCAATACTAGGGATCAAGTATTTAAGGCAAAAACGGAACGTTTAGTTTTGTTACTGACATTAAAATTGCGTTTATCACCCCATCCCACCCAACCTTGAGTATAAGTCTTCATAGTCAAGGGGTTGCTCACCAAAATCATTTTCGGTTGTCTGAAGAACTTTATTCTCAGGATTTTCAGAAGCACTCTGTGCCTCTTCTTTCTTTGGTTGCTCAGTCATCGATGTTATAGTTTCCGTCACCGGTATAATAACTACTTGAGGGGTTTCAATCGAACTTTCTTCAGTCTCTGAATTCTCAGTGGAACTTTCTTCGTTATTTTCATGGAGTTCTTCATTTTCCTGCTTATTTTTATCTTGTTTAACTGCATTTTGATTTATATCTACTAGTGATATACTCTTTGACTGATCTGTGTTAAGATTTTCAGTTTCCATTTTGATTGGAGCCTTAAGTATTTTTAATTTCATGTAGTTGATTAATTTAAATTTACTTGGATTTTCAGATTGCGGAAAGTTGCCAAGGTTCTCAGACGCTATAGTTTTGTCCATAGAAATTGATAAATTCTCGGATAGTAGAATAGCATTATTGTTTGACTCAGTAAAATCATTGTTGACATAACCTGCAAATTCATTTTCATTCGATAAAAAATCGCCAGATGGGCCGGGTGTAACGCTCTTATCTTCAGCATCCTCAGATGGTAATTCTGTTTTAATTTTGGTTATATCATGAGAATTTTCAGTAGTAATTTCTGCGTTTCCAATTGTAGCTACAAAATCCTCAGTTGATATTACAAATTCGTGTGGTTTGGGTTCAGGTACTAACTGTAAATCATCAGAATCTTTAGACTCATCGGTTGATTCCGTGTATTCTCCCGATTCGAATATTATCTTTTCGGTCGAGAAATCTGAATCTATAGTTTTAAATCTGAAGTAACTGTCGAAAATATCCTTTGAACTAGATTTTGTATCTATCGGATTCATTATCTTTTTTGGCATCCCGGCCGCATTCAAATTTCCCATCAAAGGCATATCTATATCTTGCAATGATTTAAAATTTTCCTTCTTTGGTTCTTTCTCCTTCATATGAGCCATGAAGATGGTCCATACAAAACTGGCGGCAGTAACACACACCAGCCTGTTCTTTTCAGATACATAGTAAAAGTTTAGAGTTTGCGCTGTAGGCCAGAACAACGCTCCTATAGAGTAAGTCGGCCAGAACTTCTCCTTCACTTCGTTAGTACAAGCTGAAATAGGCTTTTTCTCAAACACGCTCATCCCAAAGAAGAAAAAGGCCAAAGCAACCGGAGAGTAAGTGATCTGTTCGAAAAGAGCTCTTTTGATCGCGCTGGACAGGTCTTTCTTCATAAACATTTTACCTGAGAGCTTCATCCAGAAATTCCAGGCTGGGGCCATGGCGAAGCATCCAAAGATGCCATATCGGGCGGCTCTCGCCCAGTCTGCGTTTTTGGGGCTGGTGCCATTGGCAAGGTACTCTTGCATGACGCTGCAGAGTGGCCAGACGAGGCCGTAGGAAGCCATGCCGCGGACGACGGGGTACTTCCGACGATATTCGAAGAGTTTCTGCACGATGCTACGAGAGTGGGTATGCTGGCTGCATGTCGGGCAATTGAACATGTTGATGAGCTTTCCGGACAGCAATTGTTTTTGCGGCGGCTTGTGGAGCTTGTACATTTTGTTTGTTTGGTTTTTTATTGTTTTGGTATAAAATGTGGGTGGAATTTCACATGGCGTTTTAGGGATTTAGGGCACACAAATACTATGAGCATACTATGATATAAAATTTAAATTATTAGGTGAGTGTCATCATCAGTGTCATTTCTTGTTTATTTATTTACTAATTTGTGGCATAAACAAAACAGTCCTCTATTCTAATGATGCGCGATGAATAGAGGATATATATTATATACGTATGTTGAAATACAGGGTGTAACAAAAAGCAGTAGGCGTGTACTACAGGCATAATTTTGAACCACTTAAGAAACCTCATTACTGCATAGCTGTGGCGATAGGCCAGCCCCCTGTCAACGCAAAACTAACTATTGAATAAATAATTAATTGACTTAAGACGGCGCCTTAGGCAAAAACAGCCTTTAGCAAACACAAATCGCTCGGAATGACGAGTATTATTGCTGTACGTTTTTTCACTAGCTTGTTTATCACGATTGTCAGCGTAACGTCGCTTCCCATAAACGTTATTTTATTAATTTTGCTCGATAGAAGTGTCTCCTGAAGTTGCCAGAAAATCTGTCTGTCACAATGTTTTATTTTACAATTTCGCACCGCATCTGAATTTGTGTTCTTGTTATTTATCTAATATTATAAAAATAATAAATGGCACAGTATGTTCCTCAGTTAGACTTGCTTAGCTTGGCATTAACCATTTTTTATTTTTTTTTGTTTGATTTCCTCTAAAAATAAGTTAAGGATGAAATTCTAAGTTCTGATTGCCTAGGGCCCGCCCTTAAAGTGTTCACATGTGGTGGTGCCTTTGGCGTGTGGAAAAAGGGAAAAAGCGATAAGGTATGTCAATGTCATACTTATGTTTATTAAATCATTATAATGATAATTGTTGTGCCCGGGATAAATTGACCTGCCTTGTACCTGGGGTGGTCGGTAGAACAATCAGGCTGTTTGATTAGTCGGCTCGACCGATTTCAATTGCGGTGATTCGCTTTGTGATAGAGACGTGAATCATGCGGTGACACGGCAGGGTTACCAGGTTAGTGAAAGAATGGCGGAGTCTTGGGAATGGAGGTGAATTGGGAATGCTAAAATAACTCGGGACGCAGAATCTCCTGTCCTGCCTGACCCTTTAGTATTACCTAAACAGTTTGGGTATTATTACAAAAAAATAAACTCCCGTTCAACGCCTGTTTAAAAACGAAATTGTACGGGATTTGACGTTTGTTTTGAGGTTAAACTGCGTTTACTATTTTTTGTAATAACACGGTTTATGTTCAATGTTTATTATATGAAGTAGTTACGTAGTTCTGCCACTATAACACCCTGTTTCTGGAAGGGCCATCAATAGGCTTGTGGCCTGTCAGGTCAAAATAGATACTTTTTATGAACTGTCAAAACGGAACTCTTGTTCCTGAGTTCTATGAAATAAAAACAGACGTCATGTAAAAGTGCCATCAAATGCTGTTTTTTTTTTACACAAAATTGACTTTATAAAATATATCTGCTGGAAATATACAATTCTGAGAATGTCAAGCCATTTTGTACATAATGCTTAAACTTAAGACTTGTTCCTAGATTTACTGGATTACCTTAGGCGCAAGCCTATTAGACGGTATTTGGAATTGTTCTTTGATTAATCGCCTATTTGTTACATTTGACCAGACTTTCAGAAACAGAGGGTAAAAGAGAAAATCACGATAGCTTCTATAAGAGTCAAAATCAAAATAGATATTTTCAATTTTCAATTAACTATACAATCATATAAAAATCGTCATATAAAATATAGCATAGTGATAGGAAATTCTAAACAAACTTTGACCTCTACAAATGTTTTGACGGTGGGTAAGTACTATTTCCGTAGCGCAGCTGGCAACACCATGATAGCTTAGAATGGACCGCCTGCGACTGCGCCGTGAGTGCTCGATCATTTGGCTAATTAATTCGATGTTATTCGGCCAATATGGTACCTAACCTACTCATCATTGTGTCTTGCCTACGTTTTCTCTCAAAGGGTTCCGTAGTCCGAGTTCGTGATGTTCTTCCTCCACGCTCTGTTCAATTTTAGTTCTATTTAATTCCGTAGTAGGTACATTATTTTTATTTATTTATTTATTAAAACAACAATAATACCCCGTTGGCAGAGTTTTCAGTCCATACAAAAAAAAAATGGTAATTCCAAATTCAATTAAACTTAAGTATTTTGTTTGTTTATTTGGGAACTGAGTCCACAGCACGATATACATTATTATAACTTAAAAATATGATTGAACATAGGCCAATTAAGGACTCTTATTTTGTGACCTTACCATGAAAATGGGTAAAAATAATCGATTATTCAAAATAGGCAGTAATCAGTTATGAAACTCATTAAATATATTACAACAAAATGGGAAATATGAGGGGACTGTAAAATGGACTGGACCTTTGACTGTAAAATGTGCAATATGTGATAAGTATGTGGTTTTGTGGCTATTCAGGTAGTGCTACCCATTTTTCCAAACAAATAAAGCTTGTGCTAACTTGGGGAGGGGTAAAAAACCTTTTTTTCGGACTTCTTCCAGTTTTTCACGTTTAATTTGAAAAAAGACAATAATTTTAGGAAATAGTGTGTAAGTGACTCTATTATGACAAAATTTCGCGTCGATAACAAAAACAAATACTAAAATTGGTCCAGTAGTTTGACTTTTATTAGGGTCCAAAATAGGTACTCCCAAATCAATCAATCAATAGAATCAGCATGTGTTTAATTTCGGGTATTTATTTACCACATCCACATCTGCATAGAATCTTTTTCTGCATCGCTATTGCATGTTCCAGAACATCTTCCAGGTCCAAGGTTTTGGGCCACACCCGTTCATTGATTTATTTGGGAGTATTTTGGATACCGATAAAAGTCAAAGTACTGGACCAATTTTAGTGTTTATTTTTATTATCGACGCGAAATCTTGTCATCTTTGAATTATTCATACATTATTTCTTATAATAATTGAATATCTTCAAATTAAACATGAAAGACTGGAAAAAGTCCCAAAAAAATGGTTTTTCCCCCTCCTCAAGTTAGCACAAGCTTTATTTGTTCGGAAAATTGAATGTAGAGTCAAAAAAAATTTCGTTGAATTCGGAATTTTTTCGAGGTAAAAATCTCTGCCGTCTGTGTTATTAATACAGTGACGCTCCAAAAATGTTGCAAAAACCATGATTGATTAATAGCTAACTACTAACTGACGCGTACCGCATAACCTACCTATCTAATTGAATAATAGGCAAGAAGCATTGCATTATGTACAAAATGGCTTGACATTCTCAGAATTGTAAGTATATTTCCAGCAGATATATTTGTCAAAGTCAATTTTGTGCAAAAAAGACAGCATTTGAAGGCACTTTTACATGACGTCATTCTGTTGTTTTTTCATAGAACTATTTTGACTTGACAGGCCACAAGCCTATTGGCTCTAAACATGGGTGCCTCTGCCACCCTGTATAAGGAAAGGTGAGCCACCGTGAAACAGTTAGACTCTATCCTGACCAAAAGAGTTTGTTGGCAGGCTCAAGATACGTTTATTCAGGGTCGTGAGTCGAATATTGGTGATATCGTTGAAACACTGGGTAGCGACTCGCCGGGAATTTGTAGATAGTCTTCAGCTCCTTGGTAGACTCGTGACAAATCCAGCTGGTCCACTTCTCCAGACGTCAACAACAGATACGATTAGCGCCAGGGGAATTTTACGACTCGGCGTGGAACCCCAAAGGTTGGGGATTATAGAGAATTTTTATAGCAACAACTGCTCTGTTCAGCAACTCAAAATTCAGCTCCAATACAGTAATAAAGGGACTAGCCCATCGCCGCAACTATAGGCGTGACTTGAAAAATTGTGCAGAAGATAGGTACGTCCTCACTTTTCAGAGCTCAAACCAGGACTGCGTCAAAAAAAACAATCAGCTGCCAGACGAGATTCTAAACTACTATTTACGAATTTCTAAAGTCTTACTTTTAATCTGGCTAATACGCCAGTAGCCAATATGGTCAAAGAGGTAGTACGTTACAACCGGGACGGACAGACAGCGAAGTCTCACTAATAGGGTCCCGTTTGGCACCCTTCGGGTACGGAACCCTAAGAATCAGCCCCCAAAACGATGTACTTAGTATAGAAGTTATGTATGATACATACATTTATTTTTCTTGACTTTTATGTCATCGCGATGCATCGCTGTCACTTTAATGCCCTTTAATATACAGGCTGTAACAGAAAGGTGAAGTCATATGGGGGTTGTTAGGCACATCATTCTGAGCAACTTTAACCAAGAGACCGGTTTGATCAGAGCAACTTTATTTTTCACTACTCTATACAAATCAGCTGAACGCACGGTCCAAAACGTATGGAGGAATAAAAAATAAAGTTGCTCTGATCAAATCGGTTACATTGTAAAAGTTTCTCAGAATGGTCTCCCTAACAACCCCCTAAAATATGACTAGGTATATGACGTCGTTTTTGCAGTAACTTATTATATATTTTTGATGTATAAAAACGGCATAAGTATATGAAATTTATGTCGATTTTGGTTTTTTTTTGGCTAACTCCTTTTGTTTATTTAACGAAGATTGTATTAGAAATATACCTAGTTCTGCTTTCTGTAATCTTGCTTTGCTTTGTGAGGCTGAGGGGCGTCGTTTAATTTCAAACAGGTGTCGCCATCTATTGCACAAAAACAAAACATCGAATGAAACCAGCTCCCAAACGCCCTCTATTAAATGTCTTGGAGAACTCCTTGACTCAGTAGCTAGCTATAACTACTAAGCGAGACGTGTGAATACTGCGAAAAAAGTTCCTACAAAATTCCAGCAGATGGCAATGGTTGGTATTGTGGTTACTTTCGTACTGCTACTCGACACAAGATGTCGTTACGTGTACATAATACATTACAAAAATAGATACGGATGCTTTTTTTAGGGTTCCGTACCCAATTACTAAGCCTCCGCTGTCCGTCTGTCTGTCCGTCTGTCACCAGGCTGTATCTCATGAACCTTAACGTTTGGGCAATCATGAAATGGCGGGGCACATGATGTGCCCGATTCTACGATCGGCCGCCGACAGATACATTAACAAAGGCCCGTCAATGTCACCGTTAAAGTATGAAATCCGTACTGTAAGATAGGTATCTTACAGTACGGATTTCATACTTTAACGGTGACCTATACATACATCAATGTCGCTAAAAAAACCGTCGTCCAAGTTAGACAGACTATAGTAGGAAAAGCTCAAATTCTACATTCTACTGTAGGTAGCCGTTTTTTTTCAAATTCTTAAAGAAATGCCTATTTCGGCAAACATTTTCTTATTGAGACACAGCTCAAACTCAGAACAATATTGTTCTGAGGGCTTTAACGAGAGTTTGAGTGTCAATCAACTCCAAGTCGGCATTCAGACATCCGAGCCTATCAGAAGACGAATAAACATGACATTTTACGAGCACAGCACAACGACAGCCCCCGCGCAAAAGAAAACACTTGTAAAACTTGTCATTTTGGTAACTTTTTCACACCACCAGGAAAGTGTGGGCACTTGACATATTTTGTTGTAATAAAATTGTAATTTACGAGGTGCGGGTGTGGAAAGCTCGAGATGGAGTATTTTTTAGGGTTCCGTACCCGAAGAGTGCCAAACGGGACGCTATTACTGAGACATTGCTGTCCGTCCGTCCGTCCGTCTGTCTGTCACCAGGCTGTATCTCATGAACCGTGGTAGCTAGACAGTTGAAATTTTCACAGATGATGTATTTCTGTTGCCGCTATAACAAAAAATACTAAAAAACAAAAGAAAATTAATATTAAGGGGGGCTCCCATACAACTAACGTGTTTGTATTTGCGGTTTTGACGTGACAACGTCTTATAAATTGGTTTGCCGGGTGACACTTCAAGAAACTGCGTTACGCTCCGCTCACGTTATGCGCTCACAATGAGAGCGAGTGAGAGGCACGCGTCCCTTCCACTCGGGCATGGTTAGCCCGCCTAAGAGCGAGAGAGACAGACATAAAAAGTGAAAGGCACGCGTCCCTTCCACTCGAGCACAGTTAGCCCGCTTAAGAGCGAGAGAGACAGAGCGAGAGAGAGAGAGTGAGAGAGATAGGCATCCACACCGGTTCATGTCTTGCGCTTCTATTTCGCTTAGGCGCCTGCATACAAGTTTACACGTTGCCAGTTAATTGTAAAACAATTGTGTAGTGATAATGTGAAGGTAGTTTCGTCCATAGCAACTATGTTATAGAGAGTTTATCGTTATAAAGAATGATGTTATAAAGAGTTTACACTGTATTTGAAAACATTTAAAAATATGAGAAACAATAATTTCTAATTTGTTCAATTTTAGTACAATAGAGCCAGATGTACAAAAGGTAAAAATAAAATTTTGTTAATATGAAATTCAGTGCGAGATTCTTTGTATAAATTAATGTTTTAAATATAATTCTTTGTATAAATAAATGTTTTAAATTGTTACTATTATTTCATCCTTCTTCCTACTATACGAATGAATATTCACATTAAAATTATTTTACCTACCACTCAAAGTCGTTGTCACGTAAAACTTTCGCCCGTATACCGACTTTACAGGCAACCATTTTTTTTATAGATAATAATACGGAACCCTTCGTGCGCGAGTCCGACTCGCACTTGGCCGGTTATTTATAGAATTCAAAACAACAAAATATTAGAGCTCACCAATTTTATTATTTTTGTTTGAATCTAGAAATATGCAGAAAATCTATTATAATGTCTGGAAGCCCTCATAGGATACTATGTGGCATACCATACCACAAGGTATATTTGTAGTTTCGGTAAAATTCTAAATTTGGGATTATGTCCAAGGTAATCGAATAAATATATGAACTAGTCTAAAGTTGAAGCGTTATGTACAAAATGGCTTGACAATCTCAAAATATTTCGAGCAGTTTTATTTTTACAAAGTCAATTTTGTGCAAAAAAAGACAGCATTTGATGCCCCACGCCACATGAGGTCACAAAGTGCTTTTTTTATAGAACTCGGAACAAAAGCAACGTTTTGACAGTTCCTTAGAAGTATCTATATTTTGATTAAGTAAGCTTACATCCTAAGATCCGAAGACAGCTCGACCTTCACCCATCTGTTACTGCGATGAAACTTGGTTTTTATCAAATTTTAGAAATTTTTGAATTTTTTATAGAAAATACATTGCTAGTGGGTTGCCTAGCAAAATCCTGACAAGGCTATGATTAATTTAACATTTAAAAATAAAAGACCTTTTATATCAAGAACGCGTGGACATATCAAGCTGAAATTTATACCAATTACTTAAATTTATAGTCTCTTGAAGCTGTAAAAAAACAATCTTCTAGGTCAACGGAATCGAACGCTACGACCGTTTATGCCGTAATTTTGTTTACATGGTTGAAATCATACTTGTATTTTTATATAGTTACATAATTGCACCATTTCAAAAGGTAGCAATCTACAAGTGTGATCGGAACCCTTAGCACGTGAGTCTTACTCGCACTTGACCGTTAATTCATTAATCACAGCTTTGCCAGGATTTTGCTTGCAAAAATCGATAAAAACCAAGTTTCATCGCAGTAACAGATGGATGAAGGTCGAGCTCTCTTCGGATCTTAGACCATTATGTTTATAATGTTTTTAGTAAATAAAGGATTTTGTATTATTATTTTTTGCATTTGACTAAGACACAAGCGTATTCAATTTTCCTTTTTGAAGTCGTAAAAAAATACTGATAGCAGCAAACTCCCAAATTCACCGAGTGTCTCCATAGAAAATACAACACAAACTGTTGTAATTCTTTTTTGTGGCATTCTGTGCTTACGGCATTGCCAGCTAATAATATGTCTCCCCTCGTATGCCCAACAGTAGATTATGACCTGCGTATAGTATGATTGAGACTTTGATTAATGGTTTGTAAATAATCCCCAGTCAGTCTATTTCAGTGGTCATCATGTGATCGTTTGTTTAACATCCTACCTAATTACCTCAGGCAGACTTCCGTGCTCGAAGAGGACCAAACGGAACCCTATTGCTAAACCTCTTCTGTCCGTCCGTCTGTCCGTCCAAAAATCGGTAACAAAACCGTGTCCTATCCAGTCCAAAAAAGTGAATATATTTTTTGGTTGTTTATTGACGAGGACGTTTGTCGTGGATTTAGGAATTATGAAAACTCGTTAAAACATTATGGCTTAAGGCTAAACTCGGAACTAGGTACGAAACTTGTATCAAAAAGGCCATTTTCTAGGCCTGGACAAAAATATTACCGAAATGAACGTCAAAGGTTTGTCCTTGGAACAATATTGACATTAAAATTATAAAAAAAAAATACATTAAAATTATTTTGACAGTGGGTAGGTACCAAGACGTCAATGAATGTCTAATTTTTGACGTTGGTACCCACTGTCAAACTAATTTTAATGTCAATATTTTTCCCTTTTCGGCCAGCAGAATGACAATGGCTTGACTTAGGGGGTTAATACGTTTGTTATAATTATAATCGTAAGTACAATTAAGTACATAGATATTTAAATACAACTATACAACAATTTTTTTTTTTTGCTACGAGGTTAGAAATTCGAGTATAGGTTGTACTATTGGGCTAGCCAGTCAATGACCTACGTACTTATACCTTGCGCGCGATAATATTCACCCGTTATAAAAATGTATGCGATTATAGCCCATGGAATTCGTAAAAAGCTAGTAGGTACTGGCACCTTGCATCGAATGAGGTAGTTATGTTTTTTTATGAGTTGGTGGTTAAATGGGTTATGACAAATCCAAATAAATTTACTACCTCTAAAGCACTCCGGATCACAGTTAAAAACTTCAAAATTCATCAAAATTTTGGACTTTTCCCTGTTTGTGTGATTTTTTACTACCAAGGACTTGTGTTATAGCAAACTACACTATCGACACATTAAAGAAGACTAAATTTTCAAATAAATAACAATAATTTTGATTTAGTAGGCCAAATATTATCTATGATACTGCTACTCAAAGATTTGCAAAATTTCAAAACAAGGAAGTTTACAGTTTTTTTTACTTTTCGACAAATGAGTTTATGGCAAAAATTATTAAAGTCCACTGAATTCCCAACAATCTCTATCTTCTGACGAAGTTTGGGACCCAGACGGTGATAGAATAGAATAGAATAGAATAGAAATAGTTTATTTTGCCTTAAAAAATATACATAAAAAGTACAGCTAAATAGGGTACATTAGTTTAATAAGACAAAAAAGGGACGGTCTCAGCGTTTGCTGATCTAGAACATGCAGTAGGGTCTATTTTACCGGATGACATGGCAGGAGTGGCCTTGCCGGACCTGGATATAGTTGTATCTATAGTCCTAAGAAGCAATTATTAAGGTTTGTAGGTTGGTTGGTAAGTTTTCGAAGGCTTGAAAAGATATTGTCCGATAAACTTTGGGACCCTCTACCAGGAAATATTAGTAGGAATTTCTCTACCAGGTGACATGGAAGGAGTGGCCTTGCGGGGCCTGGATATAGCCCATATTCATAGTTCTAGTTCAACTGTAGCAAATAAAGTTGGTATTCAAAGCCCTGAGCAGGTATGGCCCAAAACCTTTTGGACCTGGAAGATAATCTGGAACATGCAGTAGAAATTGAAATGAAATGAAATGAAATTGTTTATTGACCGATAACATGGTTTACACAGATTCTACTTAACTAAAATAAGGAGATACTTAATTAGGAACATTTATCATAAAATAGGAGGGATCAGTGACAACCGAACTAGTGAAAACACTGTATCTCGGTTGTCAAATGGTGCTCAATAAATTACAAGATGGGATGAGCAACTTACTTCTCAAGTAGATTGTGTTTGGTGCTAGGTACTGGGGCGAAAAACAAAAATTATGGATATAGAATTTGGAAAAAGAAAAAAATATAAAATTAGGGAAAATAGGAATGTTGTGTAGGAATGTAAAGAGTGTGGCTGGTCTTCCGAAATGGTAGGATGTAGTATTATACACTTAATTAAAGGTGTTGAAAAGCAGGGTGAGTGATTGAGGTGTTGAGTTGTGTCTGCACAAAACTAATGAAAGTTAAATGTAGGGTGTGTAATTGTATGATAGTGTGTTTGTGTGTGATGTAAAAAACAAGCAAATTGTAACTATGATTTAAGTAGACATTCGGTTTCTTCATAGCAGAGAGTTTGTAACCACTTCGTTAAATGAGTTTTGCAGATGTTCTTATTAAGGGGATAAATATTGAGAATTTGATTGATTTTGTTGTATAGACGAGGGCCCAAGAACAGGAAAAACCTTTCAGAAAAAGCCAATCGGTGTTTTTGTTTTGATGACGTATTGAATATTCTGTCATTCCGACGTGTAGAGAGTACAGCTGGGCCAAAGAAAAGTTTTGAATGTTGCCTGAGAACGAGATGCTGTATGAAGAGTTGGCGAACAGTGAGGACACTACATGTCTGATAAAGGTGGTATGTCGAAAAGAGCTTAAGCCTAAAAGTGCAAACCTTGAGAATAGCTCTTTGAGCCCTCTCAAGGCCCAACATATCAGTTTTGCCGGCACCACCCCAAGATGAAATGCAGTAAGTTATAATCGACTGACACAGTGCCAAGTAAACCTGTCTTAAGAGCCGTGGGTCCGCTACATGCCTGAGATTTTTAAAGACGTAAATGAGTTTACGTACTCTGTTGGTGATTAATTTTATGTGTTGCGAAAAGTTTAAATTTTTGTGCAACAGAATACCCAAGTACCTTATTGTGTCAGTCTTTTTAAGAAAACTACAGCAGCAGTTACAGTCCACAGGTCTTTGGCAGGTATGAGCAATGATCTTAAATCTCGGTGTCGGTTGGGAAGAGTTTCGTACTGTAAAAGCCATGTATTTAGTTTTATCTGTATTTAATGAAAGAACATTGCTAAATAATAATTTCGTTACCCTATTAAAACCTTCCTGAGCATATCCAAAAGTTTGATCCCAGGTTTTAGAGGCAAAGATGAGTGCTGTGTCATCTGCGTAAGAGAAAATTCTACCATTTTGAAGTTTAACATCGCACAATTCATTGATATAGGTAAGAAAGAGTGTGGGACCTAAAATGCTTCCCTGAGGCACACCTTGAGTTACTTTAAGGTCAGAACTGACACATTCACCTATTTTGACACACTGCTCTCTATTATCCAGATAGTCTCTGAAAAGTTTGAGTTGAGTACCTCGGATTCCCATTTTTTCCAATTTTGTTAGCAATATAGGGATAGAGACCGTGTCAAAGGCCTTCGCTAGATCAAGAAAAACACCTATTGTCTTCAGACCTCTGTCCATACACTCAACAATATGACTTGTGAGTTCATGGACAGCGTCATCAGTAGATCTACCAGATCTAAAACCAAACTGTTGATCGGAGAGCAAGCCTTTCTTTTCAAGATAGTCGATTAGTCTACTATTTATGATACGTTCTAGTAGTTTAGATATGGCAGGCAGAATTGAAATAGGTCTGTAATTGTTAACACAGTCTCTATCCCCAGCCTTATGAATGGGGTGGACAACCGATTTTTTTAGGACAGTGGGAAAACATCCAATGTCAAGGCAAATATTGAAGATGTAGGTCAGTGGAGGAACGAGAATATAGCTGAAATCCTTAAGAATTTTATTAGGAATATTGTCCCAACCAGTGGAGCTATTATTTTTTAGTCTTTTGATAAGTGTTTCAACTTCGCGTTCATCTGTATTGATTAAAACAAAGGATTGGGAAGGATTGGGGTGAGATGGGGGAGCATCCTCAGTGGTATCAATTGTCTCAATAACACCGTATGTTTTGGCAGCTATATTACTGGCTATATTTATGAAAAAATCATTAATATCATCGACAGTGTTATTATTCTTGGTAGACGTGAGAAGTTCAGTGGCAGCTGTTTTTACTCTTTTAGTATGTGTTATGTTTTTAATTACTTCCCATATCTTTTTTGTATTTTTACCCGCCTCTTGTATTTGTTTCTTGTCATAATTTATTTTAAGGTTTTTAAGCAAGTTACTGCACGTGTTTCTGTATCGGATATACGTGGTTTTTAAGATTAAGTTATTAGGGTTCAATTTTAATTTAGCATGCAGTTGATCTCTGTTTGCCACACATCGTAGAATTCCAGTAGTGATCCATGGTTTTATAATATGCTTACGACGAGAAATTTTCTTAGTCACTGTATTCACTTCAATTGATTGTTTGATTTTAGATATAAGGTAATTTAATGCAAAATTTGGGTCGGTACTTGTATATATTGGCTAGTAGAGATGTAGTATTGCGTCTCAAAAGTTACATTGCGGATACTGATTCTGTGCTGAAAATCCATCTTGATTGTTTTTGGAGTATTTTGGACCCCCATAAAAGTCAAACTACTGGACCAATTTTAATAAAAAAAAATGTTATAGACATGAAATGTTACCTTCTTTGATTTATCTATACAGATCTTTTAACAAGTATGTACGGTTTTTGGATAAAAAGTGAAAAACGGAAATAGTGTCTATATTTTTTAGTTTTTATCTGTTATCCGGAGGGCTTTCGAGGTGGCTAACTTGGATTTGTAATAACCCATTTCATCACTACCAACTCATAATAAAACCGGCCAAGTGCGAGTCAGACTCGAGCACGAAGGGTTCCGTACCATTATCTATATAATTGGAACAAAAAGTAAACTTTAGAAAAAACCGACTTCCACAAACCCTATATGATTAGATTGAGTTTAATACAAACTGTAACCCCTTATCCCCCCCCCCAGGGGAATTAATTTTGTCAAATCCCATATCAGTGCTACCCCACGCTACTAAGGAACCCCTGTACAAAGTTTCATGGCTCTAGGTCCATCGGTTTAGGCTATGCGTTGCCTGCCCGTCAGCCACGCATTGTATTTGTACCTAGTATTGAGCAGATCTGGTGGCCATATGTGGTCTTCATCAGCAGTTCCGCATCACAATATTATGCTTACCATGTGCATTTGCACGAGTTATTATGAAAAACACAAAAATCACTATAGGTCTAATCGGTCTAATTTTCCAAATCGGTCCATCCGTTTAGGCGCTATCGAGGCACATACATAAAAAAAAATAAAAAAAAAACAAACATCCGGACGAATTGTAAACCTCCTCCTTTGGGAAGTCGGTTAAAAAAACCGCAAAAAAACACGTTAATTGTATGGGAGCCCCCTTTATATTAAATTTATTTTGTTTTTAGTATTTGTTGTTATAGCGGGAACAGAAATACGTCATCTGTGAAAATATCAACTGTCTAGCTACCACGGTTCATGAGATACGGCCTGGTGACAGACAGACGGACGGACGGATATCTTGAGATTTTAAGGTACTTTCCCTCCAGGGCCCATTCGTTTGTTCCACCCTGTATATGTGTGATCTGTAACTGTATTTTTCATGAAATACCCAAAAAGTTTTGTTCAAATTAACATCTTATGTCAGAATAACTTTGTAGCTAGTTGAAAAATAACATTTGAATTGATTCAAAGCTTGCCGCGCTTTTAGGGCCTTTAGTACCTACTAAACGCCGCCGTAAGCAGCACTGTCTACAACCTACTCCTACTGGAAAACGTGAGACACCCATCTACAATTTCCGTACAATGAGGTTCACTCACTCATTATGTCAATGTCATGCAGACTGCAAAACATCATTTCAACGCGCCAAAGAGTATTTAATTAAAACATCACTGGCAGCCAAACTTGAAGTGGCCAAAAGGAAAAAAATAATTTCTGTGCTCTGAGATTTGTATGAAAACAAAAGTAATTAAAAACTATTAATTTTATAATTATTTTCTAAAAGTTCTAAATAATAAATAGAGACGTCGTAATTCATCAATTAATATTTAAAGTCTTTGTAGAAGTCCGGGGACGACATTGCCATATCATTTAAATTTAGTTTCATTAAAAGAAGGCTTACCTACCAAAACAAAATGGCCTTGGTATAAACTTTTCAAGCGTGTTGTGAAGACGTATCTTGTACCGAGACCACTTTCAATTTGTAATATCTCTCGTATTTCAGTATTTGTGGTTGGTGCGGCAACAGATATACACATTCTGTGAAAATTTCAGCTTTCTAGCTATTACGGTTCGTGCAGGCGGACCCGGTGACAGACGGACGGACGGAACCCTAAAAAATCAGAACTACCTAATGCAAAAGTACCAATTCCATGGGCTTAATACGTTTGCTGCCACCCCGGCGGCGCCGCGGTGGCAGGGACGACAAACGTGAAATCGCATACATTTTCTTAGCGGGTGAATGACCGCTATTGCCATGTAATCGCGTGCAAACTATACATTTGTTCATCGTCCATGAAATGTTTTTTTATTCTACGGGTCAACATGGCCCTTGGCTTTGAGAGTTGTGCAAAGTTTTATGGGAAATCAAAACTTGATATTAATAAAAGATTATTTTTTTTCAAATGCCATTAAACCTATAAATAAAGGACTTTTTTTCTTTTTTTTTTACTTTAATTTTAAACCCATTTGCCTCATTCAATTATTCATACCTATGTACAATAAAAAAAAATTACCTACTATTAAACATTTCGAATCCCGGTGCTGAGCAATCAGATAAGTTATTTATCTGTACGTTATACGGAATTACGGACACTAACGGTGATGGAAAACATCGTGAGGAAACCTACATTACTCCATAGCTGCGGCGATGGGCTAGCCCCTGTCACGCAAAATGGAATATCGAATCACAAGTGGGCACAGTGGTGCCTCTGCCACCCCGTATGGGAAAAGGCGTGACGCTATATTACATTATGTTTGTTTTATAAACATTTACAAAAACAAGCATTTCTGACTCATAGACAAATATAAAGATTTCTCAGAATTAAGATTTTTAACACCTCAATTTGACATCCAAGAGGAAAACCTATTGATTTTTATGCATTTAAAAAAATGTACCTACGCATTAAGGCACTGTTGTTTTGTATAGGTATGAACAGCAGATTCAACTTCCGTACGCGACTCGGGCCCCTGGTTACACGTAAGCTTGGTACTAAACTATACCTATTGCCCCTACCAACAGACTTGGGAAAACACAAAGCAATTTAACTCTTTCGCACCACCCTTCACTCGGCGCCACATTCTCATAATGTCGCCGGCCCAATCAGGTCCCAGTTTACACTAACTCTCAAATACGTGCGCTCGTTGAAAGATTAGAATAAACATACTGAGTGACACGTTAGACGTAATAAAGATATTGAGACTTATTTCGGAGGCGGCACAATTATTCTTTGAAAAAGTAAAACGTACTATAGCGTCACGTGTTTTCTCATACGGGTAGACAGAGGCACAATTATTAAGCCCAAGTTTGTCCTGAAAATTCAAAACTCCATTTTGCATGACATGATTGAAGATTTACTCTCCATGTTTTCCTTCCCCGCACCGTTAAAACATAATAATTATACTTAAGACGCTGAATTATACAAGGTAACATTTAATTAGCTGACCATATTTTGGGGAATGATAGTACCCATCATTATGAACAACTTTCCCTAAGGAACATAATGGTCGCAAACGCAAACGAAAAAAAATTTTGGGTCTCCCATAAAAACTTGAAATCAGCTGATCGGGACAATGTAAGTACTGGGGGACGAAAAATTTTTTTTTATTTGTGACTATATGTTCCTTAGGGAAAGTTGTTCATAATGATGGGTACTATCATTCCCCAAAATATGGTCAGCTAATTAAATGTCACCTTGTATTACTACGACAACCATGAAAACCGGACAGTAGATGTCGTATTTCAAGTTAGGCTACTTCAGTCTTCCAACGATCTTTTTGCGCGTGAATGACGTTTACAGGGGGCGTCACTTCTACGCAAATTTAATGCAACGAACCTGGCAAATAGCGTTAGTTTCACCTATGAACGCAAGCCAAAAGATCGATCGTTGTAAAGCTGTAGTAGTTTTGATGCCTTGACATTTCCGCAGACTATCATAACAAAGCAGGCACACAATTACAATGTAACTTTATTACCATTGTTTGTGAAACAGACCAACTACACTCACGTTACGTGGTTTTCTGAAGAACTAATTATCTACTAATTAAAGGTTCACTCAGTTAAACTTATCGATCTGTTACGTAACTCATATGCAAAGGAAATGCCTGTCTCACGACCATTATTTGTTCATAAACATAATTATATGACTTTATTCCTAAATAATACTTGCAGCAAAAAATTAGTGAACAGAAATATTATTGGTGCCTAGTACTGTTAAATTTCACATTAGGTAAATGTGTAGTCTATAATTTCACATTAGGTATCGAAATGTGTGTGTAGTCTATAATTTTATTGAGCAACATTAGACTTGTGTTATACATTTATATCTACTGTACTACACTATTTATAGGTAATGTAAGATATACGAAACTGAATATTCCAAAGCTAACATATCTGATTCACCTCTACATCGATCAAAAAAGCATAAATTATGCGAGTCATTCCCAATGCCCATCATGTCTAAATTATCCCAAATGAAATCATCACTCCAGTATAGTAAACAACCCTGAGTGAGCAGTGCAGCGGACTACGAAATCATGTGGGATAGACAGAGAGGGATGTAGAATGTTGGCCCCGCCTACTGTGTTATCGAATGCAGTGGATTGGCTTGGAGCTCGACCCTCTTTAGTCCATCAGTCTTCCGTTGCATGCCACCACCACCGCAAGTTAACCACTCTCACTAATTAATATTAAGTGAGTTACAAAACTAAGTGCCCGTTAGAATGGAGACCTTCGAACAACACAACGAGATCTCCTCGTCATTCAACAACAACGATTTAAAACACAACTACAACACCTACGAGTGCAAAAAGGAATTCTACAACTACGAAGTTAGTTTTGAAAAACCCAAAGAAGAGAAGCCATACGAAGGGTTTTTTGAAGAGAGAACAAAAGACGATCATCAAAATCAGCTGACCACGCCGTTTTCGGTGAAAGACATCCTCAGTACCGCCCAACCGCCGAACTATCAATTCGACAGGACCGACACATGGAAGACATACGATGACCGAGGGAAACGACCCTACGAGGCCATATGCGACGTACCAGTATGCCAGACTCAGTACCCAGACTACTTTGCCCCACTCTACACAAACCACCCGAATATAGACCAGCAGTATTGGAACCAAGACTTATACGAGCCGAAACTAGACTACTACCCAGCCTACAACCCTTACTGCCACAATTTGTACCAGAATTACGAGTATGTTCAACCTTCGATGGAGATGCCGAGGGAGGTTGAGAGGGAAGATGCACCTCTGGTGCAGTTGAAGCAGGACAGATTTGTGGAAAAGTGTGAGCCAGTTAGGGCTTGTCCACCGTATCCTACTGGATCTTCGGAGATGTCTACGCCTAGGAAAATAATTGCAAGTGAGTATTATGTATTATTTTCATTATTCAAGTTACTTCGATTGGTGTGTGGTCTTGCTAATGAATCGTGTATTGTATATCTTTGTATCCTTAATTTATGATTCCACCAATAAAATAAATGGCTTTTATTTACCATTCATTTACCATTTTATGTATGAACACAAACTTACGCAACTATTTCATGATCTTTTGACCGAAAACATCGGACCTTAACATAGTAATGATTAGTAACCTTATTAATACTAAGGCTATGCCTAGTGTGGGGCCACAAGCATCCATTGTTATTTTCAGCTACTTGAATAAATACTTTGAATACTAATAAACTTGTTCTTTGCCCACAGAAACTCCTACCAACATCGTAAAATCTGAAAAGAAAGACAGAAGAGGAAAACGCAAGCCTCGAATCCTGTTCTCCCAAACACAAGTTCACGAATTAGAGAAACATTTTCGCAGCCATAAATACTTATCAGCTCCTGAAAGAGAGGAACTGGCCAAGATCCTCAACCTGTCACCGACGCAGGTGAAGATCTGGTTCCAAAACAGAAGATACAAGAGCAAACGTATGAAGTCACCAGAAGTCTCCACGTCTACTGACACCAAACCTCCCAGGACTACAGAAAGAAAGCTTTACAGAGCTGAGAATAAGGTCAAAAATAACCCAGCGCCCGTTCTGTCCTATGATACCTTCAAAGGAGGATACTGCCTTCCAGATAACATCACTACCCCAAATCAGGGAAATGTTGAATATTTTGAAGATAGTATTGAGTATGTCCATTCAATCGTAGATATTAATAAAAAATTATCACAAAACCCAATGTATGAGGGGAATATATCTTCGGAAAACTCGGAAATGGATGTGGATCATATTGAGATGTACAATAGTAAGAATGTTTACCAAAGTCCAGCCGAAAAGAAGTATTATTTAAACAACGAGTATGCATGTTGTTAGAAATTGTATTTTAAAGCCTCATAGACTGATCACCAAAAATATTATATTACTTTAAAATATTATAGTACTTAATCGTAGATTTTTGTTATTTTGCATTATTGTGCAATAAGAAAATTCGATATTTTAATATTTTAAGACAAATGCCAAAGTTTTGCCATTGTATATTGTAAATAAATCATATTATCTAATTCTAATTTCATGTTTTGATTTCTCCGGTCATCCAATGGGTACTCTAAAATGCCTTGCACAATGCACATGGTCAGTCGAATAATTCAATTTACCGTTCACAAATCTATTCATACAATATCCTTTACTTATTTATTACCTAATGAAAGTAGGTAATAAAAGCATATATCACCTTACTATATTCAAAACAATTTAAAATATATAAAGTTTAAAAATCAACCGATTCCGCGGTCATATTTACTTAAAATTAAAAGTGTTTTGACGCGTTAGGACTTTCGAAAAAGGTCAGTCATTTTCTTATTTATTAAAAACATTAATTTAATTGAATGCTAACTTGGCTTTGCTATAAATGAAAGTGCACCTTCCTTCGTTTTCTTAATCATAAATATCTACGCAAATAAAAGAGACACAAAATACACTTATGCAATGTCATGTTCGCCTAATGATTATATACCGACTCGTTTTTTAGGGTTCCGTACCCGAAGGGTGCCAAACGGGACCCTATTACTGAGACTTCGCTGTCCGTCCGTCCGTCCGTCCGTCCGTCCGTCCGTCCGTCCGTCCGTCCGTCCGTCCGTCTGTCTGTCTGTCTGTCTGTCTGTCTGTCTGTCTGTCTGTCTGTCTGTCTGTCTGTCTGTCACCAGGCTACTACGGTTCATGAGATACATCATGAAATGGTAGCTAGACAGTTGGAATTTTCACAGATGATGTATTTCTTTTGCCGCTATAACAACAAATAGGTACTCAAAAACAAAAGAAATTTATTAAGGGGGGCTCCCATACAACTTACGTGTTTTTTTTTTTGCGGTTTTTTATAGATATTAGTACGGAACCCTTCGTGCGCGAGTCCGACTCGCACTTGGCCGGTTATTACATTATAAGTTGTCCAACCAATTACGTAATGTAATCAAGGGTCCAAAAAGGTACTTAAGTACCTAGCTAGTTAACTTCACAACATATGAAGGTATGTTACTGCTTCTTTTATGTGCCTCAGAACAAGATAAAAGGCTGAAATGTGACTTTGCTCCATGCAAGCACCCATTAAACTTTTGTTAGCTGTCACAATTTTTCAATATTTTTTCTGTTCAATTTGTAGAGATTTCTTTTATCTGAAATTGCTACCATGTTGTTGAGCCGAGCGATGGGGCCCCACAGACGAGCGACCAACATGGAGTTTGTACACATGTTTTAAAAAACAGTTTTTTTCGAATAAAAGTTTGATTGTCAGGAGTAAAATTGTCCGAAAACTTTTACGTGTCAACGCAGTTACAGAGATTATTTGTTTTTGAACTTAAATTTATTTCATGAAACGATGTTATGGTGTTTTTTCGTTAGATCACAATGATTTTTCTTTCCGATAGATTAAAACAATTCAGGTCGATATTTTTTTTAGTAAATTTTAATGTATGAATAACTTAAATACACTCAATGTACCGAGTAACTTAACGTCATTCACAGCGTTCATTTAACCGCCCGTTTGAAGCCCACAAAGCAACCCCTGTAGACACAGAGCGTCTAAACGCCGGCGCCAAACAGATAACACGTCGATATTGATTCCTCAACACGTGTCCAATACATGCATGGGGAGGGAATGGGACCTGCCGCGCTATGGGAATTACGGGAATCCGGGACGCCACCTGTTCTTTTAAAAGCTTTTAAGTAATTTTATGAGGTAAGCGTGCGGCATTAAAATAAGTTTTTTTTTATTGTTTTTCAGGGGATCATAATTGGGCCTTAAAATTTGTTTTAATTGGTAAATCAATGTTGATTAATTTGACAAATACTTACGGTAAGGAAGTGAAGCGGTATCTCCCAGGTCAAGGATTACAGTGCATTTGTTGTACAGTCAGCCAAGCAAATAGCTCAGACCCTGTAAGAAAAAAAACATCCCGACGAATTGACCTCCTCCTCTGGGAAGTTGGTTAAAATTATTGTCTGAAGATGAGCTTCAACTTCAATTTCAAAGCTTCATTTTCGCAGATATAGGATAGAGATACTGTTATAGTTTTGTAGGATGCTAGACTAGACACCCATCAGGGATGGAGTATCGAGCTATAGATGATTCCTCTCCTACATAATACGTCCTACTAATATATCTACACATAGTGCATCATGAATTCATGTACAGTACAGGCAAGAAGGCTTGACCTGAGAATTTTGATTGTGTGCCTGCATAGTAGGTCCTATGGGCCATTCGACAAGGGAACACTATACTGACAAAAATTACAATTATTTATACGTGTTACACCTCGTCGAGGTCGGACCGCAGTACTCAGAGTCATTTGATGAACCATTAAACCGATTCCTGAAATAGCATACCTACAGTCGTTTACTAGTAAAGTAGCCTTTTAACATGCGTATGGTCACGGCAGTCAAGGTGCCGTGTAAAGAAAAATGTAACAGCTACAATTACAGTTTTCAAATGGCTCGGCGACCGTGGCCGTGGCCTTGCCTGCAATGCCCGTGTATTGACCGCACACAGTGCCGTGCATGACCGTGCCGTAACCGCATGCGTGTGAAAAGGCACACATTGATGAGGTCAAGTAGCCCATTCACCGGCCTTTGTGGATGGCAAAAAAACTAAATTCTCAGGTATCGTTTATTTAATCTATAAGGAAGGAAGGCTTCACACAAACTCATTCCTCAGGTCTCGCTGCCTGGACTGTACAGCACAGACGCACGTGGGTGTTTGATGTATTAATATTGGTGGTGCTTTTAAGGTTATCGGGCGGGTGCAAGGTGATCTGGCCGCTAGTCCGACGCGGCCACTGTCGGTACACACGGGCGGCTGCTTGGAGTTACGCCGCTAGGAAGCATTAATTGAATGGGCACGTTACGTATGGAGTGGACTGTAGGTAAATAAACAACTGGATTAAACTAAACTGAGATGTCTATTTATTACAAAAGGTTAAAACTATTGAACATTGAACTACACGCGGCAGCTAGACATTTTCGGCTGGCGCTGCCAATATAACAAAGAAATATTAAAACTAAAAAACAATAGTGTTGCGAACAAAGGGGATTGTGTTATAGTCAAATGCCCTTTCGACCGATAATGTAGCAGAGTTGCAAAAGAGACTCATCCCAAATCTAGTAAAAAAGATGTTATGAAGACGTCCTTTTCCTTTTCTGAGTGTTTGGTACAGTGGAATTTCACGATAAATCGATTTTCCCAATTTTATCGATAGATGAGCCTTAATTAAATGAATAGAATAGAATAGAATGCTTATTTATTTGCTGTATCAGCATACACACACAAATTATTAAAGAAATACAAGGCAACACAGAGCACAGTTCAAAACAAATACAGACAATATTAAAAGCATTCACCATTTTCAAATTAAAAGAAATACAAAAATATATATAAAGTTAAACCACAAACAACCACACGAACTGCGACTACTGCGAGGTTTCACTGCTATGTGCACATGCTGCGACAGCAAAAGGGCTCAGTGGCATGATTCTCGCGCATCCGATATTCGATATCTACATAACACCTGTATCGAGTGATTTCGTATGGGACTCGGTCAATATAGATCTCGATATCCGTATATCGAAGGCGCGAGAATCGACCTACAGACTCAGCATAATGTCACAGGAGGACCTGTGACGCTGGTTTTCAGTCTGTGACCCAGAAAGTACAGGTGTATTTAGACTCTTAAGTGTCGCCAGGTGGTAGGTGTAACCTAAACTAAAAAACTAAATAAAATATTAAACGACATGGTATATGTAATGTCAAAAATAAACATAAATGCAAAATTATATAAATATATAAATTATGCAAATTATAGTTATATTATGTGTAATTCTCCAATTTGGAATGAGCGGTTTCCCCTACCACAGGTTTTATTAACTTAAAAGGGGAGTCCCACGACCTGTGCTGCCTACTTACTGAAATAAACTAATTTTGATTTTGAATTTTTGAATTTATACCTATATAAATAAATGTCAGTGCTGAAACTGTGAATAAGAATTATGTAACGAATTAATTAATTGTATTATTATTAGATTGGAATTAAATTGTATTTCATAGTAATTATTATAATATATAAAGGAATCTTTAATTGTTTTTAACATTGCATCTTATTTGTCGTGGCCCTTCCAAACTAAACTAAGACAGACCGTAAACACAACACCGCCTTATTAATAAAAAGTTAATCCGAGCTGGGGAACGAAGTAACTTTTTATTAAAAAGGGGATAATAGTTTTTTGACCTGTCTTAAAGTTTCGTGAGGTTGATTAGAATTTTGGTTAGCAAGCAGATATTTTAGGTGATCAATATCCAACTTCCCCTGCGTGTGTGCACACATTACTCGGCCCCCGTACCGCGGCGGCGCTCGTTAGCTTTTATTTGTACGGACAGACTCCTGTGCCAGCCAATGGAGTACACTGCCGGCCAAGGATACCGTACACAACAGAGACTATTTATACAGACTGTCTAGTATAAGTTGGCGTTCCTGTGGCGGCGCCTCCTACAAGCCACCAAGCTTTGAAAACTGTCAAACACAACTGGAAAAATTAGTACGTTTTTTGCCACACGCCAACGTATCCAGTTAACTGCGCCTGCGGGGGAATGCGGCTCGCCAAACATTAGTTGTATGCAAAGTATGTACGTTGACGGGTCGCCGTTGCTTTAGTGACAGTTTTCAGCTGCCTCCGCAGCCGCTGACCTATTACAGCTCTCTTACCTCGTCCCCCGCCGCCCGTAAATTGGTGAGTTGTGTTTCAAAGGAAAATGTATCTATGCGCTCTCCACTGGATAAGTGCTCCCTGACCTATGTATAGCGTCACGCATTCTCCCATACGGGATGCCAGAGGCACAATATGCCCACTTTTAGCCAGTTATAGCCTATACGAACTATACTTTAGTCTGTAGAACCCCAAAAATATGCCCATTCCATTTAAACTCACCATTCATAAACTGCCCATTTCATCGTTTTAAACTGGCTATTCATTTATTTGATTGACATTGTACGACGAAATAACCGGCCAATTGTGTTTTATAACTGTCTATGTTTCACTGTCGCACAATTTTACCAACAGCCCATAAATATTATTCAACTGACCATAATAACCTCTCGAATATTTAAAAAACAGCTCAAAAAATTGTTCTAATGAAAAAAATTGTTCCAAGCGAAAACAGTGTAACATTTCTTGGTATTGTTGTTGACAAATACCTGAACTGGAAACTGCATATTAAAAAGGTTTGCAATAAAATCAGTAGATTTGTATTTGCACTCTCGAAACTGAGAAAAACCACCACCCTTCAAACAGCTGCCTACCACGGATACGTGGAATCCGTATTAAGGTACGGCATAATCTTATGGGGAAATAGTACAGACTTCACAGAGCGTTTGTCATACAAAAAAAAATGCGTTAGGGCAATCTTAGGAGTAAACCCCAAGAATCATGTAAAAAGCTGTTCAAAAAACTAAACTTTTTAACTTTACCGTGTCTCTATATATTTGAAGCAGCAAAATATGTGAAACAGAACATGAGTATGTTCACGACTGCTAAAGAAAAGTTTCCAAGGAATACGAGAGATCCAGATAGATTAGTACTTGAACATGAGCCACCAACAACGCTTTCTCAAAAAAGTTGTTATGCAATGAGCGTACAAAACTATAACAAATTGCCCAACGACATAAAAAGTCTCCCATTTACAATTTTTAAAAGAAAGTTATTTCTATGGCTTCAGCAGCAAAATTTGTATGCACTTTTAGAGTTCTTGCACTAATTTATACTTCTCTATTAAATTGTTGTAAGTATGTCCTTCTTATGTTAGGTCCAAAACTGCAAAATGCAAGTGCAAAATTTATTCACACTATTATTTGCATGTATATATATAGCTGAATAACGAACATACTATATTACTAACATTTTGATATGTAAACATAAATTCTTAAGAAAATAAACGAATCTTGAATCTTGAATTAAAAAAAAAAAGAAACCAGAGCGCAGTGAATTTGTAGTTCCTTCACCAAAAATACAATTTGGTCAGGACCCTCGGAGCGCGAGTCAGATTTGCACTTGGCCGGTTTTGGCCTGAACTCAAAAGTGGGTTCCCTGAAAGCAGGCTGATGATGATGATACATTAATATTTTCCCGATTGGTCCACTATCCCTGCCCCGCAGTGTACAGCATGGTTCCCGCTGCCTTATCAGCGGCATTACATGTGCACAGTTTAATGTTCTCATTCTGTTTTATTCAATACTTTAATAAATTAATTGCCCTCTCGGCCTCTGCACTGACTCTAGATAGAGCCGTCGGGAGATTCATCTATTACATGCATCGTAAAATCCTATCATAGGTAATACATATACATAGCGCCACGCCTTTTAAGGGTTCCGTACCCGAAGGGTGCCAAACGGGACCCTATTACTGAGACTTCGCTGTCCGTCCGTCCGTCTGTCTGTCTGTCACCAGGCTGTATCTCATAAACCGTGGTAGCTAGACAGTTGAAATTTTCACAGATGATGTATTTCTGTTGCCGCTATAACAACAAACAAATAAAACCGGCCAAGTGCGAGTCAGACTCGCGCACGAAGGGTTCCGTACCATTATCTATATAATTGGAACAAAAAGTAAACTTTAGAAAAAACCGACTTCCACAAACCCTATTTGATTAGATTGAGTTTAATACAAACTGTAACCCCTTATCCCCCCCCCCCCAGGGGAATTAATTTTGTCAAATCCCATATCAGTGCTACCCCACGCTACTAAGGAACCCCTGTACAAAGTTTCATGGCTCTAGGTCCATCGGTTTAGGCTATGCGTTGCCTGCCCGTCAGCCACGCATTGTATTTGTACCTAGTATTGAGCAGATCTGGTGGCCATATGTGGTCTTCTTCAGCAGTTCCGCATCACAATATTATGCTTACCATGTGCATTTGCACGAGTTATTATGAAAAACACAAAAATCACTATAGGTCTAATCGGTCTAATTTTCCAAATCGGTCCATCCGTTTAGGCGCTATCGAGGCACATACATAAAAAAATAAATAAAAAAAAACAAACATCCGGACGAATTGTAAACCTCCTCCTTTGGGAAATCGGTTAAAAAAACCGCAAAAAAACACGTTAATTGTATGGGAGCCCCCTTTATATTAAATTTATTTTGTTTTTAGTATTTGTTGTTATAGCGGGAACAGAAATACGTCATCTGTGAAAATATCAACTGTCTAGCTACCACGGTTCATGAGATACGGCCTGGTGACAGACAGACGGACGGACGGATATCTTGAGATTTTAAGGTACTTTCCCTCCAGGGCCCATTCGTTTGTTCCACCCTGTATATGTGTGATCTGTAACTGTATTTTTCATGAAATACCCAAAAAGTTTTGTTCAAATTATCATCTTATGTCAGAATAACTTTGTAGCTATACTGTGTTCCTAGGGCAGGCGAAAACACGGACATTGACTTTTGTGCCTACCACAGTGATCACCAACCATTTTTGGTGAGGTTCAATTATCAGTCGTATGAATGTAGGGAATAAATAAAATTATAATTAAAAAATTTATTATATTTACTTTACTTACTTTACTTTATACTTTATTGCACACAAAAAAAAAACATTATGACAATTAAAAATGGAAATGACATGTACAAAGGCGTATGTATGTTATTTATAATAAAATTGTTTGCTGATATCTGAAAGATGTTTAATTACATATATACATAGTTTTGGACCTAAGCAACTAAAAGCTCGCACTCGAAAACTAGAACCAATTTTGACACACGGATTGAAGATTTGAGTTTACAAATAACATAAGAAATCGTTTTCATCTGCTGTCATTCTAACTAGTCGAAACATGTTTATTATCTCTGACTGTTAGCGTCGCTCAACCCACCCCGTACCACGAAACGCAGCACAACGCGGAAACGATACAGAAGTGCATAGAGGGCGATACGTATCGTTTTCTTTCGACGCTAACATAATACTTTAGGTCATTGTACGTTTTTTCGCCTGCCCTAGAAACACAGTATAGTTGAAAAATAACATTTGAATTGATTCAAAGCTTGCCGCGCTTTTAGGGCCTTTAGTACCTACTAAACGCCGCCGTAAGCAGCACTGTCTACAACCTACTCCTACTGGAAAACGTGAGACACCCATCTACAATTTCCGTACAATGAGGTTCACTCACTCATTATGTCAATGTCATGCAGACTGCAAAACATCATTTCAACGCACCAAAGAGTATTTAATTAAAACATCACTGGCAGCCAATCTTGAAGTGGCCAAAAGGAAAAAATTAATTTCTGTGCTCTGAGATTTGTATGACAAGAAAAGTAATTAAAAACTATTAATTTTATAATTATTTTCTAAAAGTTCTACATAATAAATAGAGACGTCGTAATTCATCAATTAATATTTAAAGTCTTTGTAGAAGTCCGGGGACGACATTGCCATATCATTTAAATTTAGTTTCATTAAAAGAAGGCTTACCTACCAAAACAAAATGGCCTTGGTATAAACTTTTAAAGCGTGTTGTGAAGACGTAGACCGAGACCACTTTCAATTTGTAATATCTCTCGTATTTCAGTATTTGTGGTTGGTGCGGCAACAGATATACACATTCTGTGAAAATTTCAGCTTTCTAGCTATTACGGTTCGTGCAGGCGGACCCGGTGACAGACGGACGGACGGACGGACGGACGGACGGACGGACGGACGGACGGACAGCGAAGTCTCAGTAATAGGGTCCCGTTTGGCACCCTTCGGGTACGGAACCCTAAAAAACAAAAGAAATTTAATATTAAGGTGGGCTCCCATACAACAAACGTGATCTTTTTGCTCATTTTTGCTTGCATTGATAATGGTAGCAGGTAGACGCTTAAAATTTTCACAATATATTGAGTATATTATTTACTTAAAAAATAAATAATTAAATTAAAATTAAATTAATATTTAGGGGGGATACAATTATTTTTTTGCGGTTTTTTATAGATAATGGTACGGAACCCTTCGTGCGCGAGTCCGACTCGCACTTGGCCGATTCTTTTTTTATGTATGTGCCCCGATTGCGCCTAGACGGATGGACTGATTTGGAAAATTATTTTTTTGTTTGAATTATGGAATACGGTGATGAAACTTTGCTCAGGGGTTCCTTAGTAGCGTGGGGTAGCACTGAGATGGGATTTGACAAAATTAAGTCCCCAAGGGGGAGGGGGGGGGGGATAAGAGGTTACAGTTTGTATTTTGGTGTTGGGTTTGTGGTTTGTGGCAGTCGGTTTTTTCTAAAGTTTACTTTTTATTATAATTATCTTCTTTTCCCAAGCACACCTTATTTACTCTACCCCCTCGAGAAACGGCCTCCGGAAGAGCCAGTGTTGATCGAAGCCTATTAGGGCGAAAAGAGCTCGTGATTTTGAGTGGAACTGCATTAAAAATTTCGGAATATAAGACATAAAAAATGACAAAAAGAAACACACTCAAATGACAATACCGATGTCAAAAGTACAATCTGTCCATAATGTAGTAGAATCTGTCCAAAGGAGAATCTGTCCAAAGTAGCATATGATGTCCAAAGTAGAATCTGTCCAAATTAGAATCTGTCCAAAGTAGAATCTGTCCAAAGTAGAATCTGTCCAAAATAGAATCTGTCCAAAGTAGAATCTGTCCAAAGTAGAATCAGTCTAAAGTAGAATCTGTCCAAAGTAGAATCTGTCCAAAGTAGCATATGATGTCCAAAGTAGAATCTGTCCATTGTAGACCAAATGGAAGCCCTATAACATCCCTATAAGCATTTCTTTGAAGGTTGGTTTTTCTTTGTATTTCAGATTTCATTTTCACGCTTATCAGACGTGTGTGCTATCACAGGGTGCTCATCCCATACAAATCAGAATTAGATGGCGCTAATCTTAGAATAAATCCTATACATCTTAGCGCCATCTCGTGGTATTTGCAATTTTTTCGATGGTGCTGCACCACGCGATAATGGCCTCGAACTAAAGAAGCTTCCGTAGCATCTCAGTTTACGCCGGTATATTTTGTTCTAGGTGGTCTATCTGTATTAGTAGATATAATATTATAGTATCTGTGGTGCTATTTAAAATAGCATGCATTTTGTACTAAAACCTAACCAAAAAAGCAAGTGGCCTATTTATCATAAAAATATACCCAATATGTCAACTATTAAACTTTTCCTAATAGTGCGCAACCTAAGGGCGTTATAGGGCGGTGCAGGGCGGAGACAACCTGACAAGAATTTACCTCTTTTCTTATCATTACTAATTATATCACCCTTATTAACATGTACTAAGACCTTAAATGCTACGTTTAGGTTGGATTGAAACTTGGGTTGGCTGTGAAATTTATTGGTGTCCCGGCGCCGGCGCCGGTGTTGACATTTTCGTGGGGTTTTTGGGTTTTTTGGGTGGTTTTTTCGCGAATCCCTCGCGCGATGAAGGACGCGACCGCAGGGAGGAGATAGGACGCTTTCATCTTAGCCGGGGTCCGTATGCCAAAGAAGATATTTGAAACTGTCTTTGTTCTGTTTGACGACCTCTGTGGCGCTGGCGCAGCGGTTGCGCATCTTCCTACTGCGAGAGGTCCCGGGTTCGAATCTCGGCTGGGGACAAAAAAATGGCTGCCTGTAAAGTCGGTATACGGGCGAATGTTTTACGTGACAACGACTTTGAGTGGTAAAATAATTTTAATGTGAATATTCATTCGTATAGTAGGAAGAAGGAAGAAGACGCACGAAGGGACCCGTGCCTTTCACTTTTTATGTCTGTCTCTCTCGCTCTTAGGCGGGCTAACCATGCCCGAGTGGAAGGGACGCGTGCCTCTCATTCGCTCTCATTGTGAGCGCATAACGTGAGCGGAGCGTAACGCAGTTTCTTGAAGTGTCACCCGGCAAACCAATTTATAAGACGTTGTCACGTCAAAAAAACCCCAGGTCTTGGATGTTTACATGTTTGTGATGTCGCTGTTTCTGGTTCCCACGACACAGGGTATCCTAGTGTGGTGCCAGGTGCAATGTATGTGCCTGTATGTAAATGTTTATGTTTATGTTTATAGCCATCACGCTATTTCCCAGTGGAACAGGCTTAGGCCCGTACTTAAAAAAAAAACGCATTGTGTTCCATTCTAAAGTACCTAGAGTAGAGGCAAATAATAAGTACTTATATTTGATATTTTTTATAGAATTTTGAACTTAAACTTTAGACAGTTATTTAAAACTCCACAGCTGTGGCGGTGGTCTAACCCCCTATCACGCAAAATGGAGTAGGTACATATATATAAATAAATAAATAAATAAATATAAGGTTTCCTCATAACGTTACTATATTGCGCAAAAATCTCAAAACAATGAGCTGATCTATAATAAGAGATTTTACAATTCAATATCAAACACATAGGTAGATACTAAAATTAGTGCAAACCTACAAAACCCTCCAACTTACAATCAAACTCACCAGTTATTCCCGAAACCCTCGAAAAAATCAAGGGTCAAATGGCACAATCGTGTTTACAAAACAGCGGGGTCATTTCTGGAGAGCAATTATGCGATGTCTGTAACTGTCTGTGAGTTATCGCTTCCATACGACACGGCGCAGGCGCGTTGGCGCCACGGTTAGGTTGAGCAAAAAAAAAGATGGCGGATTTTTTGTTGGTCGCAGAAAAAGTTTGAGGAATATTGTTAGTTGTTGGAGCTTGGTTTGATCCACTGATCACTTTGTAATAAATGTAAACCATAAACATACTTATAGCTTAGCTAATTCATAATAGAAAGAAGATTTGATTACTTAATCAAAATAGACAGGCTGAATCCGGACAGGTAAAACCGAAGCTAAATAAAAGTTTCTAAAAATATGGCAACTGTTAAAAAATCTAAGAAGGTAGTTTGTAAACACTCTGTTGGGACCAGTCCTTCCTCGTAGAGTAGGGATCCTGGTGTGGTCTTCAATAAAAGATTGGACTGTATTTCACGTAGGTAGATTATATTATTCAAAAGAATGATGATGTGGAACACGAGGTTTTACAGAAAGATAGCCGATGCAGAGTGACAGCTAGGATGACAGATGTCAAAGGCGTTTGGTTTCACCAACTCAGTAGTTGCTATAAATGCAAATATTATCTTTACCCGAATCTCTACCAAATTGTAGAGCTGTTTTGCTTGACTTGCTTCTGTAGTAAGAATTTGAAGAACTTTTTCTGTGAAAACGTCATCGAAATAATTTACTAAGTATTGAATTTACTTCATTATACCTAATAATCCCGGGCATAAATGAAAGGCTATTCCCGCACAAATCAAAGTCAGGTCACTCACAAAGAGCGATTATGGTATCGATTTCTTCGGAAATAAAACACCGGTTGGTGCTGGCATGTGTTTAGTGTCGATCCACCCTACTGTGTGTGTGTGTATGTGAGGGACACGGTGTGGGGATAAACGAGAAATTAAAATAAACTAAATAGTCTCTCAGGAGGATTGTTCCTTCATAAAAATAAGTAAACCGACAAATCCGACAAGTGCGATTCGGACTCTCGCACCAGATTGATAATGTATCTACAAAAAAACACGTTTCTTGGAAGGAGAAAGAAGGATCTAGAATCTTCAACCATTATGAAAGCAGACATCGAATTACGGGTTTAAAATTAGAAAATGTTCTTTGTTTGCTCTGCTCACCATACCTAGCTCTCTAACAAAGGAGATAAATCCAATACCTACCTAATTACGCAACCCCAGATTAATTATACGACAGATTAGGAATAGTACTACCCTGAATGCGTTTGGTTTGCCAAAAATATATGGACTAATAAGCCCCCGCCTTGGGTCTCTCAAGAGACGGATAAACAGTAGAGGAATGACAGAATGGCACTAAGTATTAAATGGGTCAATCAACTTTTAAATGTCCGATCTTGAAATTTTTTGTTTTTCATGTCTTATGTTTGTTTCTTCAATTTAATTATTTTATTATATAGATTATTTAATAAACATAACGATTCTAAAAAGGGCAGAGCACTTTTCTTAGGATTTAGAAAGTTATAGCGATGAAATCCCACGAACTTGGTAAAATCTGTCCCCTGGACCACTAAATCAATAGATTTTTTATTCAATGTAAATATCATTTAATATTAAAACTACCCTTATGTGTTTGTCAATTTTATAGTTCACTATATTTTTTTATACAAATATGAATGATATGACTACTATTTTATGATATATTTCTGTTTACATTGTCTCCTGGACAACGATTGTCATTCCCGCAACGAAACTTTTCAATAAAACAAGAAATAATAATAATTGTTCAACAAAACACCACGAGCTAAATTCTTTTATATTGTACTATCAAATCATCTATAAAAGTTCAGCGGTTTATTCTATAATTTAATACGAAAAACTAATAACAATATGTGTTTCGATTTGGGGACAACTTGGTTGTCCAGTGGAAATATATGGTTGTCCAAAGGAAAGGTTACGACGTTAAATCCTATAATATCACTGTTTCGTTTCAGTTATCTCATCGACACTTTGCCGAAAGTTCCTATACTGAGTTTTCATATTAAAAATATGTTTTTTCAATTTTTTCAATTCTTCTTCTATCAAGTTTTGGACAGTTTTCTTTCAGTTTCTTTTAACATTCTTTACAGCTTTTATCTTTTTCCTTTCTTTGATGTAGGTTTCCTCTTCTGTCACCCATTCACACCATTGTATTTTGCCTTGTACTTTGTGTTGGTTTATTTTTATCACTCTGTATTGACACTGGACACAAATCCCATACATGCAATCTATTTTATTGCTGTCACAAACGGTTTCCAGAATCGGTGTACTTATATCTGTCGCATTAATTACTCCTTTCTGTTTTAGTACTCTTGTCTTAGCTTCCGCATTCGTATGTGTCTTACAAAGGCACATTTGCCCTCCATCTATCATCATCTCTGTTGGTCATCATTCTATTCTATTCTATTCTATTTAACACCCGGATTTTCCGGTTTGAAAGCTTTGAACAGATTTTTCATCGAATCCAAAATAAAGCGCTTTTCTACCTTTTCTCGTTCTTTTGATACAGTTTCTTTTTTACCGGCAGTATTTCTTGATACATCATCCCTTATGAAAAATCTTTTTATTTTCATTGTGAGCTCTGTGTTACCATTCCGCGCATTTCTTGTTGTTCTCATTTTTCCTTCTATACCCAAACTTTCTTTTATCATTTTATTCTTTTGCGACGCTTCTATGTTCTTGAATATACTTTTTAATAGGTGTTTTCCCCTTCAAGCTTTCATTTTCTTGTATTTTTGTTGAATGGCACTGGTTAATATTTTATATTTATGTTGGATTTCCCCATCTTCTGTTTTATGTCCTATTTCTTTCATTTTACGTAATTTCTTGTATTGTACATTTTTGTACGCCATTGTACACTTTTATTACCTACCATAATTTGTTAACTATTTTTTTTGTGTGCAATAAAGAAATTATGAATTATGAATTCTTTTCCTTGCACTGAGCTCCCTTCTTATATTTTTTGCATTTCTTCTGCTTCTTTTTGTAATTTTAAATGTTCTTTATATATTTATGTTCTGTCTCTTCGTATTTTCTTTCTTCCTCTTTCTTTGTTTCCGTTCAAAGGAGATGCAGGAGGAGTGGGTACATTTTGTTCTTCAAGTACATCGATTTACTGCAAAATCTATGGAGAACTTGGAGGTGTGTTATTAAGTATATCTTGAACTCTTTTTTGTTTTTTTGTCTGTTCTTATTTTCGTAATTTCCAAATAATTCTAGAATTTATTTGATCTTCTGGCTGCAAACATGATATCAACCTTTTGTTTTTATGATGGCTTTCTCTTTTCTTTCTCTTCCAGTTTTTCTGGGTTTGATTTCAGTCTTTCTTTAATGTGTCTCGATTTTTCTTTCTCAGTCAAACCCATTCTCTAAAATTAAAAACAAAAAGCACTTAAAACTACATAAATTACTGAATGAAATGTTACAAAAACTGCGATCATAATAATTTTGTCCTAGGGACAACCAAATTGTCCTATGGACAACCATTTCGTTGTCCAAGTGACTGGTTGTCCAAGAGAATTTTCGGAAATTTTGAGTCGCCTATTAAATACTAATGAGATTTTGTATTTTGGTTCACCTTCACAGTAAAATAGAGATAAAACTACAACTAGTGCAATATAATTTTTAATAAAATATTTGTGAATTACGTCTATCTGACGGTGGTCCGGGGGACCGACAATAAAGCCACCCACTCTGTCACATAGTTCTCGGACAACTTGCGCCGCGGCTTGGGTAAAATAAAAATGGCGGCTAAGCGTTTCTATTAGCCAGAAAGTCGGACTAGTTATTCGGTATACTTTCACGCCATCTACACTTCAGTTTCATAACTAATGTGCCGTTGTCCGAGGGACTTGCCTCGTGTGCATGTTTATAGGGACAGAAGTATAATCTAAAAAAAAAAAAAATTGGTTAGACCAATTCAGTAATCGGCATGTTTTCTTGACAATTATACATGCATACAAATGATTTTGCAAAACAGCTTTTAACTGTTCCATAGTACTTTTTTTCGTAGTATCATTATTTCGGAGTGCACTGCTGCTTGGGGACACACTGTGATACTATCGAAACTAGCTTACACGTCTTTCGGACAACGAGTGAAAAACAGATAAATAGCATTCATTTTCAAAATATGTGAATGGATATGATTAGAAAATTAAATTGTCTATGCAACAAACATAATTAAAACCCATGCTTTTATTGACAAAAATCATTTTATCGATAAGGGACACGGTTAGGTTGCCACTGGACAAATAAAAGTTGATTGACCCAAATGTACAAAAAATGGAATCTCCTAAAAAATATACATAATGCCCACACAGGACCAAAATAAATGGAGAAACGTTTCGGATTGCTTACGAAGGAATCTCTTTTCCCGTTTTGCATTGGTGCCATATCACGAAAGATTTTGAAATCCTCTTCCGTAATGTGGGTACCTACACATTTACTTTTTACGAAAAAAAAACCTATTTCGTTAATAAACTAAAGTTTAACGAAGTTTAAAGCCATTTTTCTAACATTTTCTAATAGTGCGCGAAAAAAAGCTCTCATGTGTCATGGCGTGGGCATTGATGTCACGCTTATGTAAACATGTCAATGTCCAAATGAGTAATCAGCATAAATCACAAAAAACAGTGATGTTTACATAGTCATGACGTCATGCCATGCAGCGTCATGCGCTATGATGTGATTCCTGTTTCGATCAAAATGGCCGAACGGCCGAATGCAGTATTTTAATTTTTCGTTATATTGAAAATCATATTAATCTCAATGGTTCTAATCAAATTAAATTAGTGTTTTAAATCCTTTTAATATAAAATACCTACATATTTATTAAAAGGATTTCCTTTTAATAGATATTTATTTTCCCTTAGAATTATTAAATCTTGATTATTTGATACAGTCGTCAGGCCTATTCTTACTAGGCAGGGAGCACTTACCCAGTGGAGAGCGCATAGATACATATATTCCTTTGAAACACAACTCACCGATTTACGGGCCGCGGCGGCGGGGGACGAGGTAAGAGAGCTGTGATTGGTCAGCCGCTGCGAAACTGTCTGGCGCCCCGTCATCGTATAATATACATAGGTAGGTTGCGTATGCGAACGTTTGTTGAATACAACAAACGTTCGGCGAGCCGCATTCCCCCGCAGGCGCAGTCAATTGGATATATAGTAGTCTCTGTTACTAGGTATGTACCTAGTTAGTTCAGATTTTCCACAAAGTGAACCGTTTGCGTAAGTGTACCGATAGGGAAATTGGACGGATGGGGAAATGGACGGATGGGGAAATGGACGGATGGGGAAATGGACGGAATGTAAGGACCCAGGAGGAGGGAGAATGTTATTAGCTGTAAGTGATGCTGAGTAAAAGTTCACATTTGTTGACATCGGTGCCATGCTTCAGCAATTTTCCAAGAATGCCGTTTTTGGAAATATTTAATTATTGTGATCATCAGTAATGTTACTAAGTTGAGACCACAGAGGACCCGCCGGAAAATAATACAGAAACGGGATCAAAATAAACATGTATGTGATGGTATTAGCAAAATATATTTCTGTTTTCTAAAAAAAAAAAAAAGTTGCTGACGCCGCTTTTCCAAGAATTTACAAAGGTAGGTTTAAATTAATGATATCATTGTTAATGATAACGTACGGTTGGCACAAACTTAGCGTAAAGTAACGTTTATCTACTTACACGAGCACGATATTATCTTTGTCAAGAAATGCTAGCCATCATTGAAGGCAAAGGCAACATTTGAAGACTACTGCGTTTTTTCTTTAATCTCATATTTGTTTTGTCAATCAAAACACGCAGTGGTGCCCTAATCTAATATTTCACAATTATGTTGACATAATTTTTTGTCTAGCATTTCTTGACCAAGTGACATCGAATCCAATAAACATAAAACATAAATATTTACATACAGGCACATACATTGCTTCTGGCCCCACACTAGGATACCTTGTGTCGTGCGTGAGAACCAGAAACAGCGACATCACAAACATGTAAGACCTGCGGTTTTGTTTTTGTCCCCAGCCGGGATTCGAATTCGAACCCGGGACCTCTCGCATTGTAGGCAGAAGCGCAACCGCTCGCTGCGACACAAAGGTTGTCTTGTCTTGTCTACCTTGTTACTAGTGACATCTGTGTGTGAGTAGTTGTACCGTAACAGAAAGATATAGAAAATGTTACATGATAGCAACGCCATCTGCTGTTGAATAGCAACACTTTTTTGTTTGCTTGTAATTTTAGTTCACCATTTTTCTCGAAAGTAGATGGCAGCACAAGAAATAAGCAAAGGTGGTGAGGGAGGGTAAAAGGTACATGGTAAAAGCACAGATACTATAATATTATACTAATACAGATAGACCACCTAGAACAAAATATGAGACCCGCGTAAACTGAGTTTCTATGGAAGCTTCTTTAGTTCGAGGCCATTATCGCTTGGTGCAGACCATCGAAAAATTACAAATACCACGAGATAGCGCTAACATATTATATTACATATAGGATTTATTCTAAGATTAGCGCCACCTATGGCGTCAAAAGTACAAAATATCTTAATCCTCATCGCCATCTCATTTTTACGAAGGCTTACTAATTTGTATGGGATGAGCACTCTGTGTGGTAAAAGTTAAACTTAGCTCTGGTATAGTTCAAGAGGTTGTCTTTAACAGTTTACCACTGTTCACATAGCTTGCAAGTCGGGTAACGAGTACTTACCCCAGAAGCGTGGCGTCAGCCGCCCCGGAAATTTCACATAGCTAGCAAGTCGAGCAACGAGTAGTACCATAAAAGGACTCATGGGCTGCGTCTCAGGCGCCCCGGAAATTTCACGTAGCTAAACGAGTAACGAGAAATGTTAAGTACCTATCATATTTTGTTACCAATGAAGACAAAAAATTAAAGAAACTGTACCTTAGAGGTACACAATAGTAAGTCCCTCTTTGAGAATTTCATTTCTGTACCTAGCCTTAGAGTCTACCTCTAGTGGACTTACTATTTTGTCTACCTCTAAAATTGGACTTACTGTTGTCTACCTCTAAGGTACAGTGCAGTGGATGTGGGGTACATCATGATTATAAATACCAAGACAATTGCAAATCTTATGAAGATTTACAATTTGTGGTTCTCTTCCCTAAATAATTAATTCTATGCGCCTGTAGTATAGGCCTAGGCCTATACTTCCTGGCAATTAAGTTAATTACATAGCCAATAATAAAAAAACTTCATAGTAAAGCTCAACTAACACGATAGCTTGACTAAGGCTGGATTATACCAACAAAAAGTTATCCGGAGAATAACTATCCCGGGGATAACTTGGTACGATCCAGTCTTAGGCTGGATTTTACCAACAAAAAGTTATACCGAGAATAACTATCCCGGGGATAACTTGTATGAAAAGTAAAAGTTCAAAATGAGTTGATTTGATCTAGGTGTCATGTTGTCTATGAAAAAGTAGAAGACACTCTCGAGTAAAAGTTACTCTCTCGTTGGTAAAATCCGGGCTAAGTCGACTGACGAAAGAATAGCATGCGGTCTAGGGGGGAAGCCACCCCCCCCCCCCTCTGTATCCGCCACTGGGTGGCAGAGGCACAGTGTTGCACACTTTTGTATCATCATTATTCTCCTATAATATAATCAAACTTGCCCATTAGCCCCTCAACCGGCCACACAATTGTAATTATCTTCCGCTCAGTCCACTCGGCCGGCCGAGGACACTTGGCTTTGATGGTGGTAATGAGCATTCGGGTGCCTCACTGCACTTGACTCGGGAATCGATTAGCATTGAATTAAATCAACTTTGACATTCAAAAATATGTATGACATGTCAACGTTGAACAATTATTGGCTTTCTTTCTTTATCCGAATTTTAGCTGTTACAGTTATACGGCTCGTCTCGAAAGGTCCTGGTTGCCAATTTCGGTGCTGAAGATGTACCTACCTACTAATTTACGGTTACTTCTTTGTGAATTTTTTTTTAAATAATCAGCCTTCACCAATCGTGCAAAGCCTCTGCCATCCCACACAGGAAAAGGCGAAATTCGCGGTCACTGAACCTCTCGAGAACCAATCAAAACGTTCTCCGTCACAAGCACTGATGGATTATCGGTACTACGTACGTCGATATAAGTTAGACATCCGATACGCGCGCTTCGAGAGCAGACACCGCACTTACATACACTTCGGTTGACCACTCGAAGGAAGATATAGGAAGTTTTAGACAAGAACATGACTTAACAGAACATAGCGTCACGCCTTTTCCCATATGAGGCGTCCGAGGCACAATTATGTCCACATTTAGCGAGTTATGACAAGTAAATACAAAACCAAGGAGTGGGGCGCGTCATTTCAGCTCAGACGAGCTCTACTCATCCTCGTGTTTCCGTCTCTAGAACGTCCTTGAACCACTCCTGCGGCTGCGTGGGGCCCAAAATGAACCTGCGGCTGCGTGGGGGCCCAAAATGAATGAATGGTCCGCGTTCTTCAATCCTATGACTTTGCCGGCTTCTGGGGCAATTACAGTCAAGGGGATAAACTTAAGATAAATTACATAGATATCACAGTGGTACATTGTCAGCACCGGGATTCGAACCTGCATCTCCTGTGTGTGAAGCTAAGTAGAGGAAGCAAGAGAGGTATTGTATGTACGAGTATATGTCTGGATCGTAGCAAGTGGAGGTGTTTAGTCTCTGCCTACCCCTCTTCCGGGGAAAAGTCGTGAGCATAATGTATGTTTGTATACGTAACCGTTACCATACGGTTTAGTAACCGTGGTTACGCGCCCACTTCTCACGCAGCAGATGTGGGTTCGAAACCGTAAGTTATTTAATATCATCATTTCATAATCTCTTCATTGCACACAAACAGTTACATAAGACAATATAAAACATAGAAAACGTGTACAAAGGCGAGCTTATCTCTAATATAGTTAAACAAGGTGTAACACAAAATGAGAATCTGCTTTGTTAGGGACATCATTCTGAGCAACTTTCATTATGAAACCGATTTGATCAGAGCAACTTTTTTTTTCACTTCTCCTTAAAAATCAGCTGATGTATCTACTCAGGCCAAAATGTAATGGGAAGTGAAAAATAAAGTTGTTCTGATCAAATCGGTTTCATAATGAAAGTTGCTCTGAATGATGTCTCTAACAAAGTAGTTTCTCATTTGGAAAATATTGCGAGGATACCGTTTATATCCGCAGCAGCAGCGTTTTGGGCCTTAGGCAATCAGAACTTAGAATTTCATCCTTAACTTATTTTTAGAGGTAATCGAATAAAAAAATAAAAAAAAGTTTAAAGCCAAGCTAAGCAACTGAGGAACATACTGTGCCATTTTTATAATGATTAGATAAATAACAAGAACATAAATTCAGAGGTGCGAAATTGTAAAATAAAACATTGTGACAGATTTTCTGGCAACTTCAGTAGACTTTTCTATCGAGCAAAATTAATAAAATTACGTTTATGTTATGGGTATGGGAAAGCGAAGTCACGCTGACACTCGTGATCAGGGAGCACTAAGACTTATCCAGTGGAGAGCGCATAGATACATTTTCCTTTGAAACACAACTCACCAATTTACGGGCGGGGCGGGGGACGAGGTAAGAGAGCTGTGATTTTTCAGCCGCTGCGAAGCTGTCTGGCGGCCCGTCATCGTACATAGGTTGCGTATGCGAACGTTTGTTGAATACAACAAACGTTTGGCGAGCCGCATTCTCCCATAAACAAGCTAGTGAAAAAACGTACAGCAATAATACTCATCATTCCAAGCGATTTGTGATTTGCTAAAGGCTGTTTTGCTTAGGGCGCCGCCGCCGTCTTAATTTGGCGGTCAAATCGGATTCGTATAGTGTTAAATGCAGATTGTTAACATAACACAGCATAGCGTCACGCCTTTTCCCATACGGTGTGGCAGAGGCAGAGACTAGCCCATCGCCGTAGCTATAGTAATTATTCCGTTTGGGCACCCGCACCCGCACCCGCACCACAGATTAATAAAGAGTTAGGCCCGCACTGAGCCAGCGTGGTGGAATATGGCTCAATCTTACTCGTAACCGAGAAAGGGCCCGTGCCCTCGTTTGGCACATACCAATTATTTAATAAATTAGGACCAACCGACACAAAGATTGTAGATCTATGGTCTGACCACTTGATAGTAAGTAATTGATAGCCAAATGAGCATCATTATTTATGGGTAGGTATATTATGTATATCTAATAATACTTAGGTACTCACATCGCGTAGATTACCTATTAAGTTTGCGTAAAAACATATTTTATAATCAGGAATATGTTTAATAATTTGATATTGGTATTAAGCATAAATTATTTTAAATCAATTATTTGATAGTAATAGATAACTTGATTAGATACACTATGTACTCTTCTAGACGTCCCATTAAAATAAGATTATTTATTTATTTATTTATTTATTCATTACAATAACAATTCATGATATCATTACAGGTGTATTTTTAATATATTTTTAATATCAAGATTCACCATATTTTTTATAAATGGACTTTCATCTCTCACACGGTTGTCCACCTCCAAACATACTTTTATCATTTACTATCATAATTAACATATTACTAAAACGATGTTTCTGAAAGTTTTTCAGTTTTAATTACCTACCTTTAGGTACCTACTGCAAGCAAGTTTGTAATATCAAAAGTAAGACCCCGTCCACAACACTCGTAAATTTCCATCAGTTTCCCCAAAACCATTACCAACAATAAAAACGTTGACACTTCTAATCCCCCTGTTTATTGGTCAACCGCAAACACTCCTATCACCTGATTGGTCGATGTAAATGGGTCTCCAATGAGTGAGCGAGAGGGGTATTAACGAGCCGGCTTTGTGCGCACTATGCGAGAGGGAGATAGCGAGACACTTGTCAAGTACTTACGGGTGCACGTGAGCGTCTTAGGAAACTAGGTGTTTTGTGGGCGGATGGTGGTGAAGTGAATTGGTATAAGGTGATTTGTTACTTTGTGAAATATGTTGTTGACTAATTGTCATTCACAGACACTCATTTCTAAACTCACTGAAATCAGAATTTTCAATCAATTAAGTCAATCAGAATTTTCATTCATTCAAAATTCAATCTTACATAGCTAATTACTGGTGGTTAAGAGCTTGGTGGTTTGGATAAATGAATAAAGATGTATGTATAAATTGTAAGTACTACGAAAAAATAGCAATTGAATTCAACCATCCTCTGCTAAAAAAAGTAAAAAGATCCTGCTATTAAAGTAATTTAATATCTACCTATGATATGAACATCAATTGATAGGTGAATTATAAGATTCGGTTGATCATTTACTTTACATTCCAGTGATATCAATGTGTCTATACTGTATTTTCTTCACTATAGAACATTTTTGTTTTAAGCATACTGAGAGAGCATTGACCAATTCACGCTGCGACCACAATCCGCAAGTGACCTAAGTGATCGAATAGCACCCACGTAAACGTCTTCAAGAAAAACTCACTGATCCCCACCACTTACAGCACTCACGGGCTTTTAAAAACAACTACACCAACAAAACAATACTTGTCTCACTCTCACTTATGGTTTCCATCAGGCGAGCACCCTATCTGTCCCGCTCTTGGGTTACAAACAGGCAAACAGGCGGGCAATCCGGGCAATCCATCACTCGAAGTTTATTCGTTTGAGGAACGCTTTTGCGGAAAGGCGCCTAACAATCACGCGGTCTCAAGTGAACTTCGGCTTATGTGAAAAATAATGGAGGCAAAACTGAAAAACTTTAAAGACTCTTTAACTTTACAGGATTGTGAGAAAACTTTGACGACGCCTTTCTCCATAAACGATATTCTGACAAAAGAGAATGAGGCCAAATGTGATTTTGAAAATGGAACGTTCTGTCAAGATTCTTTTGGCGGGAAGATGAGTTTTTTTGGCAAAGGCACGAGCTGTTATGCCAAAGAAGGAGGTTTTCCGAAGAAGGAGGTTCTGGAGAAGGAGATGAAGTATTATGAAGAGTGCAGCGGGTATCGTAGCATGGTGGATGATGGTGCCTTGGACATGTCGAGGAAGAGTTACTATCCGGTCACAGAACTTTCAGGTGAGTCCTCTACTTTTGATATTTTTGCCTTCAATTATATCATTGTCAATCAATCTCATCAATCAATCATTGCATATTATTATAATAAAACAGTAGAACCGGTGAGTCTGTACATTAAAATTTAATAAAAATAAATGGGGAGATTATGTACTAACCGCCATTTTCAGTCGGTAAGTACTTAAGTACTTACGTAGATACTTACTTAGGATTTTGCATGTAATTCTTTGAGATCGGTTTTATGTTTCGATAAATGACATTCAGTATGGCGGTAAGACTAGAACAGCAATTATTTCCTGTCTGTGTTATCTGTTTGTTTGAGGACAACGAAAAATTACTGAACAGATTTTAATTCAGTTTTACAGTAAGAGAGTCATTAGAAAGAAAGCTATTTAAATAATTTAATTACCTAGGTCATTTGTTCAAACGAGATGAATGGCACAGTTACTGCCGCTTCGAAGTATGATGCAATGTCATCACAAATATATTGTTCTCTATATCTTTTTGTGTTTTGTCTTTTATGTGCAATACATATATATACACGAATGAATATACGAATAGATTGTACTTTTCGATTGGTGACATTCTATAAAAAAGTCCTAATAAAAAGTCCTAATACACAAGACAAACTTCAGACACAAGACAAACTTCAAACAATTGATGTTTTGATTTAAACAAAATTTCTTTTAATATCCCTTTCTTATCAAAAATTCACAACACATGTATGTTCAAAAGTCTAGGCAAGTAATAATGAACAAATCTTAGAGTCCACCAAATGAAGTAAAATCAAGGCGAATAATTCGTGTTAAGCGAATTTTGGTATGGTTGTAGGGAATGTAGTATTTAACAACATACTAAAAGTCCTGGAGGGTAGGGTTCAGCTAATTGTGTAAAGGTCCCTTTTTAGGGTTCCGTACCCGAAGGGTGCCAAACGGGACCCTATTACTGAGACTTCGCTGTCTGTCTGTCTGTCTGTCTGTCACCAGGCTGTATCTCATGAACCGCGGTAGCTAGACAGTTGAAATTTTCACAGATGATGTATTTCTGTTGCTGCTCTAACAACAAATACTAAAAATCAAAAGAAATTTAATATTAAGGGGGGCTCCCATACAACAAACGTGATTTTTTTTGCTCATTTTTGCTCGATATTAATAATGGTAGCAGGTAGACGCTTAAAATTTTCACAATATATTGAGTATATTATTTACTTAAAAAAGAAATAATTAAATTTAAATTAAATTAATATTTAGGGGGCTCCCATACATTATTTTTTTTGCGGTTTTTTATAGATAATGGTACGGAACCCTTCGTGCGCGAGTCTGACTCGCACTTGGCCGGTTATTTAGTTTATCGTAAAAAATTCGCAAACGGCAGCCCATGGCAAAAAACCTTTTAGTTTTATGTATTCTATACCTAAATATTATTCTATTCACATGTGGGACCAAAATACTCGTCAAGACAATTCAAATGAGCCCAAACTCGATAAAGTTAACACAGTCTGGTAACAGAGTTCCCATGGTCACCTTCCGGTTCCATCATCAGACCCTGGATCTGATACGGGTACCTCACCAAAGTACTTGTCAAGACGAATCAAATGAGCCCAAACTCGATAGGGTTGCGTCTTTTGGTAATTGAGTTCCCTTGACCACCTTCCGTTTCCATCATCAGATCAGCTCGAAGTAAAACAAAAAATTGTATTGTCATCCAACTTACATACGTATGCAAAATTTCATGCTCAATCGGATCACGGGAAGTGGGTTTGAAGATTCCGTTACAAACATAAGTAGATACAATAATTAAAGATACAAGTGAAGCTAAAAAAAGCGTGTTAAATTAAAAAGGACATAAGGGGATAGAACCCACTTAGGGCGGCTTTCTCCAGAATTTAAGTACTTAGCTGATTAGCGCAGAATAATTGTAGTTTAATTAGAATTCGGGAAAAAAATACATATCGTCTTGCTCCACGCAGACTTCACTGTTCATTACCATTATCCTACGTTTAAACTAATTCTAGTATAATCGGCCAAGTTTTGGTGATTAAACTCCATTTAGTGGCTGTCAAAATTCCATAATAGTTGCCATGGTTACCAAAGTTTGCTGACAACTCGCATGATGACAAACAAACAACAACAATGAAAGAAAAAGAGAAAGAAAATAACAAACATGCTTTCTCGCTCTGTTTTGTATCTTTTGTCTCTGTCTCACTCGCTGAAATCACAGAGTAAACCGGAAGTCACTCGAATCATTCATTCTTCTGGCTAATTAGAATTAAAAAGTAGTGGGGCAAGGGAAAGGCTTATCACGATAAAGCTAATTGTGATAAGGGAGTTAATTCAAATTAGTAAAACTTGATATTATCACAATTAAGTGGATTTTCTAGCAAGCGACCCTTAGTCTCACCATCGCATGGTCTTCACCTAAACTACCGCACTGTTTGCCCTAAAAGATTTCATCGTTTTATGATATTTCATGTTTGGCCATTTTATGATATGGCCCATTCGACGATATGGCTACGACATATGCAATCATTTTTGTAGAGACTTTAATGTATAATACTTGAGTCTGAGAACCTTTTTTTGCTATGGGCCACCGTTCGCGAGGTTTTTACGATACACTACAAAAAGGGACCTTTACACACTATAGACATCACTAGTGTTTGTATATTCTTTGGACATCACTTGATTACAGATAATATAAACAGCAATTCCAAGCCTATGCGAAAAAGACAATCGATATTCCGAGTCCAAACCCGTCACCGCCACAGCAATTACCAACCATTGTCACTTCACCTCTAATGTCGCCTGCACTGTTGAATAAGCTAGGACTCCGTACCAGACGACGACATCGCCACTTTACGCCAATCCCATTAACTGCACATAAAAACAACCCCAATATAAAGCGGCCTAAGAACTATAAAAGCACAATAATGATAAGAACTTAAGGGCAACTTTTAGTTACTTCCCATCACCCTCATTATGGTAAGTGATGACGCTTAAAATTACTATTGTAGCATTCAATTTCGTAATTACATACTCGGCGCGAAGGCACGTGCCTGGGTGACACTTTGGCTTTAGAGGGGGGGGGGGGAGGGGATTGTGAAAAGATTGTATTAAAAGTGGTAATTTTTGATGAAACGAAATTTGTGTCTTGTCTGATGAATACGAAATTTGTAACTCGATATACAACTAACTAGGTATACAATTGGTTTCTAAGGTATGGTGCAGCTGTAGTACTTGCCTGCTAGATGTATAATATTTTTTGCAAATGTCATGTAGTCATGATAATATTCTTTTTTTGTTTTTTTTTTTCGTGATAATATTTACAATGTAATAAATATATCTACCTTGTAATTTCCATGTAATTTTATACTCTAGATATAACAAAATAACATGGAGATTCACTCTCAGCTCAGTACAAATTAGGTTACCTAACTGCATTTAAAAATATACATTAATATTAAAGACGCCACCATGCATTACGGAAATAAAACAACAACAAAATTATGTCACGAAATCGAAAAGATATCACGCAAAATCACGGTTACCGTCATTTAACCCGAAGGATCTTCCGGTAATGACAATTTGTACACGGTACCGCACGGTAATGAACGTGACAATTTGGGTAATGGATCTATTGTGAGCACGGCCTTATACGCGGATGGCGTGAGACCGTGTCACCTATTTAATTGATTCGGAGGGGGGTGGTGTGAATCGACCTTAATGAGTTATGGGGTTATTAGGTTGAGCGGCGCCAGTTTTGTCGTTTTATCGCAGAAATTGGTTGAGAGACCAATTAAAAACTATTACATGGTATACGGATATTACTTCGTTTCGTAAATAAAAGTAATGGCAAATACAAAATGTATGTAGAAATCTATAATGTATATCTTGTAAAATGGTATAGCTATACCTTACTATACTTTTATTGAACTTCATTAGGGTGAAAAAAATTCACCCTAAATAAGTACTTAATGGATGTCTTCCGAACGGCGCCTAATATTTATAGTTTAGTAGGTAGCAGTATTACAAATCACGTATATATTAGTTTAATTGGACTAGCCTGTAACGTCTCAATCAAAATCACACTTAACATAACACAGTACCTACGTAGCGTCTTGTCCCATACGGGGTGGCAGAGGCCGGTTGTTCAATACCACTTATAGTATCTAAATTTAGCAATTAAATTGATGATTATATTTCTTTTGTTACAGACGACTACGACTCCCGCTCTTCTCACACCGGCTCCCCGTCTCAACGGACGTCACCGACCTCAGAGCATAACTACAAGCCCTTCAACCTCCCCCACTACGACACCCGAACTACGCCCCCGCGAGAATCCTCCCCCACGATACACTCCCCCACTTACACGTCCATTGCGGACTACACACAGAACGCCGGACGCAAAAAGCGGTCAAGAGCAGCATTCTCTCACGCACAGGTCTATGAACTCGAGCGACGGTTCAGCCAACAGCGATACCTCTCAGGACCAGAAAGAGCTGACCTCGCGATGAATCTCAAACTCACAGAAACACAGGTCAAGATATGGTTCCAGAACCGGAGATACAAGACGAAGAGAAAACAAATGCAGATGCAGGAGAACGGCATGCTGGCGGCGGCGGCGGCGGCGGCGGCGGCCAACCATCACGCGAGGAAAGTAGCTGTCAAAGTTCTTGTGAATAACAACGGGCAGCCCTTACCTGACCTGACGAAACCCTACTCCAATTCAGCCATCAATAAGATGAACCCCCTCTTTGCTCCAAATCTGCTGGATGGGTCGCCGATTTTGAAACACTTTGCTGGAGTGTACGGTGTTGATTTTACGAAGAACCCAGAATATAAGGCGTTGCTACAGGAGTCTTATAACCAGGCTGTATTACAGTCGCTATATGGATCACATTTGGGTGTGAACTACCCGAATCTGCCATTGCCATACATGTATTACGGCCATCCATCGTTCGGTATGACTCTTCCGTGTGATATGGATCGAAATGCAGACGCCAGACTTGATAAGAATGAAGCTATGAAGACGCAGGATACCAAAGAGGCTGATGAAAAAGTTCGGAAACACCGACTCGACGTCAATGATAACAGCAATTCAAGTCTGGCCAGTAATATCGAAGTTGAGAATTAAGCAAAATAACTTTTTTTAACACGAATTAAACCAAAGTTGTAATGCAAATGTAGCCAAAGAAAAGCACGCGTAGTTATTAGAAATTGTTAATGGTTAGTTTAGTTTTATGTTGTTGTAAATATCTAATGTTAAATTGGTTAATTAGATAACACTTTTTATGGAGTCTACGAATGGGCACGTTTGTAAATAAATATTAGTCGAATACATGGTGTACTTTTATTACTGTTCCCTTCTACGAAAAAAATCTAAAAATATGTAACAAAGCATTCAAACGTTACACTTTTCTCATGCGATGCGGCAAAGGCCTTTTGCATTTGATTGAAACCATTTAACCCATTGAGAGGGTTTAATACCTTATTCAGCGTTACAAATGGCTATTTTTCATGACCCTGTTGTTACAATATTATGAAAGTTATTCGAACCAAAATTTTACCATTTTTTTTTAATTAATCAAAAGTGCAAAGACCCCTAGCAATTCAGTAGTTTTCAGTTTAGATTACGCACAGATTTTTATTTTAAGATATCCTGATCTCGTGTACCGTATTTTATAAGTGCAATGAATATTTTTTTCCAGCAAACCAAGTTCTGATGAGAGATAGAAAGAGTTCTGAAAGATGTGCCCAACAACCCCCTAAAGTATGATTACTTTCACTTTTCTGTTACACCTGTGATTACAGTTGAATAAAACACGTTGCATTGCAGTCCATCCTAGAAGACGCTATGATTACAGTGCGACTAGAAGATGGCACTCGACGGCACTCGATGCCTTCATCGTCGGAGTGAAGAATGCTCGCGAAATCACTTGGCGACAAATTGCTTGGACTATGTAGACTTGGTGCGGTGAGTGTGGAACTGGAACTTTATTTGCTATTCGTAGAGATGTCTGGCTAAATGAGCGGGTACATATTTCTGTGCCCCTGCTGCTCTACCATCAGGGGATCCATCGGGATGTTTTATTGTGAAAAGAAATTTGTTGATTCTAATAATCGGTTGTGATTTTCTATATTTTTTCTTAGGTCTAACACGATATGGGTACGGAGAAAAATCTGAATGCTCAATAAAACATTTACATACAGTCCCATATATTGCTTCTGGTCCCACACTAGGATACCCTGTGTCGTGGGAACTAGAAACAGAGACATCACAAGTATACGCTTTGCTTGCTTGCAATCTATTTACGATCTATTTGCGATTCTTTAGGAGCATACCAAATGACGCCATTTTGGGTTTTTACGATGCGATAGCGATCCAATATAAGTGCGTTTCTCAGAGCAGCATCAGGCCCCTGGGGTTTTTTTTTACCCCAGCCAGGATTCGAACCCGGGACCTCTCACATGGTAGGCAGATGCGCAACCGCTGCGCCACAGAGGTTGTTAATAAATAACATAATTGAGCTCATCTATAAACTAGGGCCTTTTTAGGGTTCCGTACCCGAAGGGTGCCAAACGGGACCCTATTACTGAGACTTCGCTGTCCGTCTGTCCGTCCGTCCGTCCGTCTGTCACCAGGCTGTATCTCATGAACTGTGGTAGCTAGACAGTTGAAATTTTCACAGACGATGTATTTCTGTTGCCGCTATAACAACAAATACTAAAAATCAAAAGAAATTTAATATTAAGGGGGGCTCCCATACAACAAACGTGATTTTTTTGCTCATTTTTGCTCGATATTGATAATGGTAGCAGGTAGACGCTTAAAATGTTGACAATATATTGAGTATATTATTTACTTAAAAAATAAATAATTAAATTAAAATTAAATTAATATTTAGGGGGGGCTCCCATACATTTTTTGCGGTTTATTATAGATAATGGCACGGAACCCTTCGTGCGCGAGTCCGACTCGCACTTGGCCGGTTTTTTAAATTTTATTATGAAGATTTTTCGTTAAAAATAATTAATTTAATGCCCAAACCAAACTCAACAACGATCGATGCAAACATCAGCCATTTTGAATCCCAACATTTATAGACTACATTCGCGGGCACCCAACAAAAGCCTTCTCCATCACAAACCAGCGTTCCTCATCTTGAGGATTAAATTATCATATGAATACAGCTCCAGGTCGTGCATTATGAAAATTCCGAATTACAAGTTCCGCTCCGAATCGGCAAGTCTTCGAGCAAGTCTTTCCACATCGAAGGGCGTCGTCTTATGAGTAAATTGTCGGGGCTGAGGAAAGTACATTTAGAGAGCTATTCAAATGCGATTCTTTTGAAATCTGGAGACATGAGGCTTAAGTTAGGTTGCGTTTTTTGATATTTATTGCTACGGTTCTGACGAAGAAGTTGCATGAGAGATTTATTTATAAATGGTAAGTATAGTACTCAAAGCACGGCAAAACATATTACGATAAGTTAGGTCAGGCTAGCTAAATCTGGGGCCAAATCTTCGTTGCGCTTTTTAGTATTGATGATCTTAGATTGTTATGGTGGCCTTTTATGATTTTACTCATAGTATAGTACTCAAAGAGTGGAAAAGTATAATGATATAAAAATCTTCAAAACAACCGATAAAATCAGTATTTCAGTATTTATTTATTGTGTCATATAAATAGGTACATTTCATTTAAAAGTAGGTACTCTATAATTATGTGGGCCCCGTTAGGGCATTGCACAATGACTTAAATAATTAGATTTTATCATTCATATTGGTATAGAACGACTCAATCATTCCTTACTTAGGGTAAAGTTAGGGCGTGGACAGTCGATGACGCGCCCGCTCCGTCGCTGCTCCGCGCCCGCTCCGACGCCGCTAACCTCGCGCTTACAGCCTTACACCAATTTGGCGCAAAGCGGGTGCGATGAAAAATATCCGATGTAAAAAGAGACTTATTAATGAGCAATAATAAGACATAAATCGGTGCAAGGCGGTGAGAGCGCGGCTTAGTGGGCGCAGGGCGGGCGCGGAGCGGCGACGGAGCGGACGCGTCCTCGTCTGTCCACGCCGTAAGGTAAGGTATGGATAGGGCAAAGACACATTTGAAGAACTTGCAACGACGATGTTCAGAAAAACATGCGAAGCTGTAAATAGGTCTTTACAAAGAGAAGTTGCTAGCTCATAACCTGATAGTAAATCCTCGTCGGAATAGCAAATGAACGGCACTAGTTAAACGTTTCAAGCTAATTACTATCGTTGACATAAACATCGACATTGGTCTTCCTGCAGGATACGTGGGGATGTGTTCATTGAGAGTAATATATTTATCGATATCGATAACATAATAATAGTATTTTTATTTTACACGACGAGGTTACAACTAAAGGCACAGTTGCGTCCACGTTTGTTTAGGCGGCACTACATTTTGCCTGATGGTACCAATAAAGAATTGTCTAGTGTTTATAAATATGCCGTATCATTTTGGAATAATATTTATTTAAATTAAGGACGATTTACATATGTATACAAACAAAATAAAGCTATCTAATCGATAGCTAATACTATAAATTAAAGATGATAAAGACTACATTTAAACCTATCTTTGCTTTTTATTGATAGGCGTCGAACATTTTGAATTTCTGATCGAATCTCTATTATAAACAAAATAGGTACACATAATAGATTGAAATAATTTTTGTATGTGTGTTTTTTTCACAAAACTATTCGCCCATACTTAAAAATATCGACACATTATAATATCAACTATCGCCAACTTACAGGGCGCACTTTACTTGCATTAACTTACGAGTAGCGCATACAGGGTGTCCCGTGTCGGGTTACTGTATAGTGCGCACGTGCGCTGCGCACTCCGGATGCGCGTTCGTCAGGTAAACAGCGCATTAGCCGATCCGGAGATTTGTTTGAGTGACAAAGGGTTAATTCTGTATTCCTTTATAATTAGTCGCAAAGAGTCAAGGGGATAAATCTGGATTACAGGTTCATAATCAATGATGTACACTTTTGGCAATGCATAAATTATTGTATGTAGGTTTTATTGTTAACCCCCATTGTTATAAGTTTGAAGTGTGTCTTTTTATTTTTATTAATGATATGTTTATGTTTTCCTGTGTGTCTGACCGTGACACTGACACCCCAGCACTTAAACGGATGAACGGACCATTATTGCGTTTGTTTGCAATAGTAGTGGCCTCGCTACTATTGTTCTTAGCAATTTTCTATCAATTACGGTTCAGTTGTTCTAAAGTTATCAGCATAACTATAAAATTAGTCATGCAAATGGACTTAAGGATTCATTGATTTTCGTCGTCAGGGATGTTATTTTTTTATACGCTTACCCAGTCTTCGCCGCCACTGCATCAGAAAGCAATAAAACGCCTGTATCATCTCATCATGAGAACCGCATCGATGAGCGAATCCGAACCAAATGTTGTTAACTGCTGCGTCGTGTAAACATGCCGTTGTTGATGGGATGAGATGTGACTATATAAGTAAATGTATAGCTGGACGTAATCCAAAGACACGCATACAAATCAGCTGACTCGGGCCAAAATGTACTGGGAAGTAAAAAATAGAGTTGCTCTGAACAAATCGGTACCTAACATCCTGTATTCACAGACAGGAATTCATAGACAGCCATCAAAATCTCGAGCCTGCGTTACGGTTTCACTTGGCACACATTTCCAAACTCAAACCATTTTTTGTATCTTTATAAACTGGAACTCCTAAGCTGTCAAGTGTTCATTCAATTTAAAATATAATGTGCTCAAGCAAGTCAAAATCAATCAACATTTTTTTGTCAGCACATCCTCACAACCTAACAGGAATCCCCACGACGAAAAAAACAATAGCTTTGTTAGTTTGAACATTTCATTCACAAGGGCCCAGGCACCCTTCATTAAGTGCACATTAAGGGCGACCTCTACAGAAAGCCCTTCAGTCACTTGTCGGACCACCAACAAACAATTTGCACAAAAGTGGAGCTTGCGGAGATGTCGGTCAAAACGTGCTTTTTGTTGCTGCTACAAGACTATCAACACTGAAATAGTTGTTTTCTGGAAATTTCAAGACTTATTGGTTACCTAACTCTGGGTACCTCTGCTAAAAATACTTTTAATATTGAAACTTACGTTTTGAGTGTTTACAAATCGTTTCACCCACCACACATCCCAAAACATTAATCAAGGTGTTCTAAGCAGATCACTTTGATAGTAAAAATAAAAAATACGGTCCTATATCAATCGCACTTGGTTTGCGGCAAGAAATCTTTTAATTATGATAAGCTTACCTGTTATTATGTTTTTTTTCTTGTATTGAATCACTGGCTTAAAGTGGGCACAGCTGTGCCTCTGCCACCCCGTATGGGATAAGGCGTAAGTAAGTATGCGTAAGGCTATGTTATGTTAAGTTGTTCTTGATTTATTATGTACATCTTAAAATGTTTAATTACATCTTTCTCTTACACCCATTAAACTTTCTAACCTGATATCGGAACTTGATTTGCTGGAAGAAATATCTTATTAGAGATAGCCTCGCCTTTGTACCCTGTTATTATGTTTTTCTTATTTTGTTTTTGTGCAGTAATAAATATCAATTGTGAACCAATTTAAATGTAATTTTCCAGCTTTCTCCCTGTAATAAGGTCGGTTATAATTTATGAACTGGTTGCAGTCTGTATCAGCACGTTCTTACAGGCGTCTCTCCCACTACGTCCTGACGCAAGTGCTTCAAAGTGACCGGCAAGGGCGACCCGTCGCGCCGTGTCGACGTCTAGACAACTCTTGCAAATGTGAACGAGCCCTACTCGTGAGTCTCGATTCGATCTCGTTTAGATACCGGTAGAGTTCTGGAGCATTGGGTAACGTTTTGAGGGGAGAGTTCGGCATACTTTATACGTTATTGCACAGAGACAAAAACTTAATACTTATTTAATATTGGAAAAAACATGTACAAAGGCGAGATTATCTCTAATAAGATCTCTCCAGCAAACCTAGGATAGACAGGAATATTTCATGTCATGTTGAAATGTATGCTTCTATTAATTGTTCCGTAACTCATAGGATCACTACGTTGTCCTTTCGTCTGTTTGACTATCCGTCTGAATCATGTTTGATATGAAATAAGGTGTTACCTATATCACAAAGAAAAAAATCTGCGATTTGTGCGGAAACCGGGAGTCCGAGTAGCACTTCACTAGATTTGCCTTGGTGTTCTACTGCTGGACAAAGACTTCCAAGTTTCGAGCCCACAAATCTCTAAAAATACTGTCCCAACGTCCCCCCTTCTTAAAAAATTTCAACAGAATTATTATTTCTGAATGGGTCTTTTTCAAGCGAGAGACAGAGCTAGCGTACTGCTCTGTCCATCACTTTGTCCATGACTCATGTATACTTACTTACTTGTACTAGTATAAAACCAATCGAGTTTTCATGGTAAAGAGTGATCTTACGATAATATACTTTTTCAGCGTCTCGACTAAATCAGTTTTGCCCCAAGTTTAAGTGGCGCAAAATTTTTACTAAGTAACTCACATGTTTAACTCTTCGACCTTTTTATCAGAATATAAATTCATGTCTATATTTATCTCAACCCTATGGCTCACAGAAGCACTATAAAGTGCTTGACTTTGACAGTGACTACCAAGACGTCAATTAATGTCTATTGCAAGGGGATGAGAACTTAATTTCCCCTAATTTTAATGTTTTTTTTTTCCTTTTCGGCCAGGAGAATGACAATCTCTTGACTGAAGGGGTGTTCATTTTCGGACGTTCTAACGCGTTCCGAAGAAACCTTCATTACTCCATATTATATTGATATTACCGCTATTTCCAACTTTACCAATAGTTTTACAAAGTACGTGAAAGTACACACAGTAAGTATTCCTGCTACTGGAGATAGACTAGTAAAATGTATACGAGCATAATTTTACCACGGCATTGTGTAAAATTAAGTTTTTTTCAGAAACACGTTGCGGTTTTTGCTCAGCATAATTAGATTTCGTATGGAGTACTAATACATATTTTTATTTGCTAACATCGGTTTTTGTTTCTCCATTGTTTTATAGGATTATTCAAATTTCGGTCTGAGCTTCTGAACCGGCCATTACGCAGCACAACGTTTTATGTGAAAAAAGTAAAACGCACGTAATTACGGATATTAAAACCTCTTTGCTCATAAAACCGAACTTTAAAAAGGTCTTATTATATAGGCACTTCCTCTGTGCGAAGCTGTTGGCTACGTCTATGTAAAAATGTGTTTTTGGAATAATGGAATGGGTGACTGTTTGACTGTTTACCAAAATAAAAACAATTATTTATTCGTTTTTGGATAAAAATTCATTATACGCATGTTCTGAATGTGATTAAACATCGTGAGGTAACCTTCAATTGAGCCACCTGTTACGTAAAATTGATTAACAAATATATTTTCAAATTAAATTACAAATTATTTATTCAGTTAAATGTTACACTTAGGAGTAGTTACACGAAAAGTTATTAGCTGGTTTTTACAATTCAAATTTTGATGTGTCCATAGTTCCTCCACTAGGAAAATCTACAATAAAAAAACTAGAAAAAAAGGCCTCTTCCATCCCATAAGGGAAAAGACGTGATAATAACATGTCGGACTCGTGGTCACACCGTTTTGTCACACCAGTGTGACCACGAAACTAATTTCCTCGTGGCCACACCGCTATAAGCGACATCGCACTTGACCCTTTCAGATCCGGTGGGTCTTTTAAAGTTAAACAATAGTGATGTAATATCAAAATCTGACAATAGTAAAAATACTGCTGACAATAGTAAAAATACCTACTTATGGTTGTAATGATTGGTAGGTGCTATTTGTTACTTTTTACCGACTTACACTCAAGAGGTTTTCATTCAGCAAGTTAACAAAACATCTAGTTTTACCCCCAAAACAAGACTTCATGAAATCGAACCATAAAGATAATGCACGAGTGAAGTCAGAAGCATAAGCTAGCTAGCATCCCATAAAAATGCGCTAGAACCACCGTAAACACTATTTTTACCTTCATTGAAGCGTCGTCCTCAATGAGGCTTAATCGCATCAAAATACAAAAATAAATGTGAACTGTTTACATTATTTTTTTATTGTACCCCGTAACCTGTGTGCTGAATTTTCTAATTACTTTACTCGACAATTGACTAGCTATTAGGGGTCAAAACTGCTTGAAATATCAGGGTAAGATAGGAGGATAAAGTATCTGGGATGAGAATTTACGTAAGTTAAATTGTTTATTGTAAGTTAAATTGTTTACAGGGACGTTTCAGAGGAAGTTGAGATCAATAGAGTCGCCTAGATTCTCAGTATATGTTTTTTTTCGTTTAGGCCCGGTTTCTCAAGAGACGAACGAACAAACAGATAACTTTAATTGACAAATTCATGTACAGTCGAGTTCATTAATATACATATATGAGCAAATTCAAGGCTATAAAAATATAAATGTACATGGAAGGGTATATAAATATCTGAGCAGACATAATGTTTTATTGATGAATCCATCCATGTACATTATATTATACAATATTTGAAGCCTTGGATTTGCTATTAATTATTAATCGGCCTGTACCCGGATAAGAGTCAGTCAAATTCAAATATGAGGAAAAATTATTCGTATCGGAGCTTCCGACTCATTCGATTCGTAGCAATACGTAGCACGCCCACCTGCTACGACGCCAGTTGCGTAGCGCAGCAGGTGAGCTCGTAGCGCTACGGCGTAGCGTACCTACCTAACGTTCTCTATGTGCTTCTTTCATTTGATCATGAGTTCACGGTTGAATTTCAGGTGATCATAATTTCAGGTGATCATAATTTCAGGTGATCATAATTTCAGGTGATCATAATTTCAGGTGATCATAATTAATGAACACACACAAAATAGCGTCACACCTTTTTCCTTACCGGGTGTCAGAGGCACAATTGTGCCCACTTTTAGCCAGTTTTCTTTACCTACTTTGATTGACAGGGGTAACCCCCTATAATAAATTAATAGGTACTTACTCATTTCCATATTGGTAATTACTAGCTATTTTGTGACTACACTTACCCTATGTTATCATGAGATAATAGTGAAATAGCGTTTACATTTTCCTGAAAATCATTACGTGAATATTTCGACTCCACTGCCCGCTATGAGCTAGCCGCGATATATTTATAAGGCATATCCGGCCCCGCCGCTATTACTTAATTGCTGCTTACTGGCGACCGACGACGCTAATGTCTTGTCACGCAGTGCTTCCCAAACCTTACTTGTTCATAGAGTTTTAATTAATAAAACCTTAGCATAGGTACATACTTACTCGTTGGTAATCCTCACGCCTTTCTTCCAGAAGATTCATATTTCGGTCTTTCGATCAATTACTATTAGGAAATCAAAAAAGATGATTTTTCGGGATTGAAATTGGGCTGTAAATCTATGCAATTCTAGAAAAAATATTGTGTCAGGTTAACTTCAATAATATCTAATAATACAAAATCTAATATGTTTGTGTTTAATTTTTATAAAATTGGGAATATGGTAGGTATCAAAACCACTAAACTCCCTTTCGCGATGGCCACAGATTCCATTTTCAAACGCACGATTTTCATTAGTTTAGTTCGTGTCGCCTCCCGAATCGCAGGCATTGTTTCGTTTTTAACTCTTTATTGTGTTTTCTTCAATAAATTATTATATTATACAGAAAATATCCGGCCCCCATGTTGAGAGCCGCTGGTCCGGCAGGCGCGGGCGCAGATTTTTTCGTAAAGCCGGTAACCCGACACTAACACTGAGTTAAAACAAACACGGCGCGACGTCGCCTGTCGGGAAGGGGTTTAATTACCAGATGGCGCGGCGATAGGCCAGCCCCCTGTCGAGTAGGTTGCTGACTGAACGTAGGCGCAACTAGCGATAGCGACCTGTATGGTAAAAGTATTTTTTTTATTGCTTTTTGTGGATAGACAATTAGACATACATGCGAATTGTTATGGTGCATGATCACTTGGCCTTTTACATAGGGACTTAATAGTACCGAGTTAAATATACATGTATTGTAGTGTTGTAGAAGTGCTTATTGATCTACCTTTCTCAACTTTTCAGAATACTTTGTTTTTGTACAATAAATGTATGAGGAAACTATTATAGAAATAAAAATGTGCGACAGCAGTCAATGTTTACCAAGATATATAGATGTACATTATGTAGATTCAACAGATAACTAAAAGGCCTAAGTTAGGTGTTTTTGTTTTGTGTAGAATCATTAAAAATATGAAATAAAATAATCTAACAAACTATATTAATACAGTCCCCAATTCACTTAACATTTAAAACGTTTACGCCCCTCACCGTAACCGATACGCGAGAATGTCGTCCATATTTTCCGGATTATAGCCTCGGGCCCCTCGTAAGTCGATTCTGCAGATCGTTTGACATGGCAGGCAAATCTGTGTGCCGAGTGAGTGATCTATCACTGTGTAGGCTGGGAGCTGGATAAGAAATATACTCAGTAAATAAATTGCCGTGGATGTGCTGCGATGAATCCTTTATCTTACGTTCGGTATGTAAGGGGTCCACCGCGTCACACCTATGACAGTGCCTCTTAGTTTTATAAGTATATACCACTGATTAGAATGTATATCCACCACTTAGGATTGCAATGTCAATAACCTCATTTATCTGATGTATTGTTAGTACCTTGCGCCATAGTGTTATTAGTTGATTTTAGTATTTATTGTTATTTAAGCTTTCATAGGCGACTACAGCCCAGATAAAGCATTAAGTGATTTAATATAATCCATATATAGTTGTTTATTTACGATATGTGGTGTAATGTAATGTTTAAAACGTTAATAAAGACTTTTGAAAATCAAATCAAATCAAATCACTCAGTAAAAGTTCATGAGATGCAGCTAGAAAATTTAAAAATCTTAGACACGAGCACGACATATGGAACGCGCATTAGCCCTGTTCTCAGATTAAAGTAAAAGTAAATGTAAAAAATGTTTATTCACAAAAAATCTTATAATATAATGGTGGATCCCTGTCCCCCTAACTAGTTTAGACTGTATCTAGGGAAACAGTTCTTCCCTAGAATTATTACCTATAGCTATAGATAAACATTTATTTACCATACAAATCATAGAATAGTCCTCCATACTCTCAGTTAAATTCTATTTCCTGACACGTGCGTATGGCGATATGTATATTGTTGAGTTGATTCGCGTCCAATATTTGGTCCTTCGAACCGGAAGAGACGTATAGTGATCGAAGGAATGATCAGAACGAAAGATGCGCGCGCGAAGACGATTGGACAGCAATTAGCTGTGTGTCCTTTGCAGAGGGCGTTCACGCTGGCAAGGAGTCACAGCCGAGTTTTCTTACTACCCGAAACTGGATGGGCAGTCGAATAAATATAAAATTATGGAATATAACGAATATAAAGAACAATTGGTGTTCTAGTAGATAATTTGACAAAAACTACGCTGATCTTGTTCGTCAATTTCAATAAGCAACCGATTCACTGCTCCAGTCGTATGACTACGCATTTCCGAATATCCTTAGTATCATCATTCCTAGATCTTACATTTTTTTTATCTCCTGGCTCCTGGTCTATTGAGGTTTTGTAAAAAGCCCCTCTCTGCAACACAACACTTTAATGCACGACTATTTGTTCTGTCAGAATCCACCACTTTACCCCACTTGATCACCGCGGTTTCGGGACTGGTGTATTTTCAATTACATTATATAACATCGTATGTAAAGTATGATATTTGTTGTTTATAAATTTCACGTCGCAAAATACGGTACTTGATATTGATGAGCATTCAAGCTGTACTTTACAGACTATTAACAGTTCATACGGCGCGGCGGCGGCGGCGGCGGCAGCTTGACGGATTACATCTTTCTCATTTTGGTTAGTTGTGTTGTGCGTACCTACATAGGCCTTTTCCTCAACGGGTTAAGCAGTGCTTAGTAGAGCTCGTCTAAACTGAAATGACGCGCCCCACTCCTTGGTTTTATATGACAAGTAAATACTTACAAAACCAAGGAGTGGGGCGCGTCATTTCAGCTTAGACGAGCTCTAATTAACTTTTGGTTGGAAAAATGGGACATAATTTTGACATTTTGACACCTTGACTGTATAATTTTGACATTTTGACACCTTGACTGTATAATTTCTATAAACAGTTCTTTATCCCTGAGTTGCATGAAACTTTGTTAGCATATCCTCAGCATCAGAAACAAATGGCAATCCTATGAGATTCTCATCAATAAATCAGTCAGGTGACCCTTACAAAATAGTTTCGTGCAACTCTTACGTGTGGATGTTTTAGGTGTCTTGCGTGCTCACAATATCTGACGGCTCTGTCGCTGACTGTACTTCTAACATTTTATCATCGATGCACTTCAAATCTATTCCTGAAGTAAAAAGGGATAACCTGACCAACTGAGTTGAGCATCTATTTAAATCACTACTAAGCATTACTTTTTAACAGTAAAGAGGAACTAATTTGTCATAAGAACCTTCGTGGGAGCCTGTGACCATCGCAATCTCTCATTAGTCCTGATCCTTAAGTACCATCACAGAGCACTATCCTTCAACGGTATTCCCAAGCCATAAAGACTATTTTTCCGTTACTAACCCTTGTGTGATAGTACCATGCTAATGATTTTAGATAAAGTGAGATCTGTCTTGTTAAGAGTGGGGTGGTAGGGACAATGATTGTCCTTGTTTATGTGAAGTGTATGGAGAACATAGTCACTGTTTTGACTCGAGTGTTCTACGGAGGGCACTAAAAGATGAAGAAGACTTAATGTTGACCATATTGAAACATTGATGATACGATTACCGATATTCCTTTATATCGGAAGGTATTCCCGACCGATACGACCATCAAAGATAAGTAGTTTATGAACGTAATACTTCAAGACCTCAGCATTAGTAAACCTTTCTCGAAATCATTAAAAACATATCATATCAGCGACATTTTTCATCATCCAACATTGTATTCATAAGTATAATTTCTTAATTAATACTTTAACCTTCAGATTTTTTCCGATACTTGATACAGATAAACGTTCTATAAATATTATACAGAAATGCTTTTACAGCCGAAATAAATTCACAAACACTTAGAGCAATTCAAGTGGTCCATTCAGAATGAGTTTCATAACGAAATAGACTAGACATGATGCCAAATTACAGACCACTTCAGAGGGGTAAGCACAACCTTTTTAGCAATTCAGATTAGGTATTTTAAAACAAGTCTACTATGGGTAAATAAAGCTCATTATGGAGTATTGAAAATTGTTAGCATGGCTATGTTGATGGAAATCTAGACTGTATCGGCATAAGACGTTGTGGTAAGGGCACAGGACCTACTGCCGTTAGATATGCAATAAACATAAAACTAGCATAGGTAGCAACAAATTATACTCTACCAGCTGTTAGCCATGACTACGGCGGCGACGATGGAACTAGCTCTGATTACCCAAAAAAGAGAATTTAATTACTGACTGACTTATCATAGGCACAAGTCAGAACAACAAGGAGACGGTAGAACAGCTCCAAGCCGACGCAAACGGTCGAGAACAGGCGAGCCTCTGCAACGACGTGGAGACCACCAATATCCCCGAGGTGGCGGGAGAGAACCTCGAGCATGTGGTGGCATTGGTCGCGACGAAGCTTGGGGTCACGTTGGACGAGCGTGATGTCGTGGCCGCTAGGCGGGTTGGCTCCAGGAGGCAGGTGCCCAGCGGGGAAGGAGAGGTGCCATAAACATAAAACTAGCATAGGTAGCAACAAATTATACTCTACCAGTTGTTAGCCATGACTCCGGCGGCGACGATGGAACTAGCTCTGATTACCCAAAAAAGAGAATTTAATTACTGACTGACATAACATAGGCACAAGTCAGAACAACAAGTCACCCTGTATTCTCTTATATTTGCTTAATGTATCTTCTGTGGATATCTGTTACGGGCTTAATTTTTGTATTTATAGAACCATTGTAACTCATCTGTTGTAGGTATTTGATGTCACAAATAAAATAAAATAAATTCTAAGTTGTTTGTTTGACAGCTCCTTGACGTACGGTTTTATGTCAAGGCATCATCAAAGAATTTAATTTAAATTTAAGTTTGGTAGAGTTAAGCGTAAATCCGGAGGAAAATACTAAACAATACTATCCCACTATCCCACAATAATACCCGTAGTATTATGCCCGATTTCACCAACAGTTAGGGGACATTTATCCCTTTTTCATAACTGTCTAGTGATTGCTCCGGAGGTTGGACCCTTAAATTTAGGGGGTCCCATAGTGGCCTATTTGACCCTTAAACTTAGATCAAAGCAAAGCAACCGCTAGGTTACCCATAAAATAATATAAAGTGTCCCCTAAAAGATAGGGATTATTGGTGACATCGGCCATAAGTTTCCATAAGAAGGCGTCACGCTGTTATTAAAAATTTAATAAGGCATGAGAAAGTTCTTCACTGAAACAGCCAACAAGCAAAATAAACCAAATAAAAACATGTTCAAGTACCTACGACAGAAGCTTAACTAAGAAGGTTGAGTGTGTGTAATCTACACGACATACGCATACAGACAGACAACAAGAGTATAAGATAAGGGCAATGGGTTACGCTGATGCCACTTAAGAGCTACCAGGGATCAAAGGGGTACAGTTATCGATAATTTAGAAGGTGAAAGTATCGATGGGTTCTAAAGTAGCAATAGCAAATAATTAATAGTTTGAAAGCCAAGGGATTAACATGGTCAGAGGACAGACTATAAAATGGTCTGGTAATAATGTTTTTAATGTGGACGGGATTCTACTGGACGAGATTGGCACCTGACCAGGAGTGCGTTCAGCGAAGAAACCTGTACCCAGCATCATCTGGGCCCAGCATAAATCTACCCACTTAGATATGTATGTATATAGGCTTATATTATGGATGTTAATGAATATGATAATATTTTATCATCACTGTAAGTAAAATATTTGAAGGTTAAGGTTTCTGACTTTACCATCAGTCAGGGGTTGCGTCTGACTTTTTATCTGACAAATCGTTAGAAAGTTGTAATAATAACTTCGGCAAACATCGATATAGTCGTGTGACATCTCTAATCCCAACTGTCAAACGGAGTGCTTCTCAAACTGTGGCCACTTCACCTGATATTTATGTAGCAGTTGATAACTGTGAGACATTGTGCAGAAGCCCTGGGCTACTGGCGAAAAATATGTAGCAGCCTTTGAGTATCTCTGAGTGTTTGGAGTAAACAAGGGATTTCCAACTCGGTCACAATATCTAACATGTGGATTATCATTTAGGTTTCGTGTCCCGATCATTAAAAGGAAAAAGAAGGAACCCTTATAAGATCACTTTGTTGTCCGTCCGATCGTCTGTCCTTATATCTTTGGTTGGACGGAACTCTGGGTGCGCGACTTCAACTCGCACTTGGCCGTTTATTTTGCTTGGTCATGCAACGAGCAACAAAACAAAATAATTATCCTGCAGCTCTGACCATATATTTTATTTCCGTATACTGATTTTATTTCCGTAACAAATATTATTATTACACATCTATTATAATATTATTTTACGGCCATTAAAACCATATTGGTAGTGCAAAATTTGATTTACGATTACTGCTCTAAGTACCTTCGTTGTAAAAACTCGTAAGTAACCGAACAAGCCACTCCAGTTGCCAAAAGAATCAGCACGGTACATCCGACGACACAAGTGGTTTAAATATCCATACCAATTTGTATCTATAGTATTTTCCACACCTTACCAAAATATGATTGTAACAATATATTTGTTAAGTTACTGCATCGCGCGTACAAGAATCTCTGCTGTATATCCAATCCAGATCAGAACTTCTAATTCAGAAGAAATAAACTCGAGGTCCCGACTTCGATTCCCGGGTAAGGACCCAGAAAAGCTCGGATCTTGGATGTCTTTATCATAAAACTAAGAACCATCACAATGAAGTCTACCACCATTGACAGGAAACTGCATTAAAATCCGTTCACTCAGTTTGGTGTTTGGTTGGTATGTATCACAGTACACATTTCATTTATTTGTTTATATCGTGGGGGGTTATAAAATACACAATCAACATAACAAAGCGTCATGCCTTAACCCATACGAAGGCTTTAAAAATAACTTAGTTCAACTCATATTATTTTTGTATTAATTTATGCTTTTATAAATGTTTCTAGACTGGAAGTCTACGCGACTGTACAGCAAAGAAGTGGCTTAGAATTGGGCAAGCGAAACTCTCGAGTGGTCTATTAGACTGCATTTAGCCCACATTCGGGTTAATGGTACCATCGTCTGCTACTTAAACACTAGCAGCTAGCAGGGTTAGCCAAGCTCTACGTAAGGGTTTGAAATAGATTCTGATGTCTAAATTCTTAAATATGGTAAGTTTTTAGTAATTCGTGTAGCATTAGGACCAATGATCGTAAAATCCGTTTCCTATTAAAAATATTATCAGGATTACAATAAATATTCACTGTTCAAAAAATTGTTGGATTATTTTACCATTCATACTTAGTTACCTCGTTTTTATGGAACAAGTTTATCTTCTTGCAATTCACAATTCTTTGATGCACAGTAACAGTAAAATAAAACAGATGCACAAAGGCGAGCTTGTGTATAACAAGAGATTTCTCCCAGCACGCCAGGGGTGATAGGAAAATTTCCGAAAATATTTCTGGTAGGTAAGACCTCTAGTAATGACATCATAGATGGATTTGTCTTGTGAATGAATATAAATTATTCTATAACTTTAGCTTTAACTCACATGAAATTTTACAGACTTTCCTTAGGTACAAAATATCCGGAAACATACTTCATAAACAAACACAAAATCTGTTAAAACATTACCATAGTTTGCTTAAATTACACATTACGGTTACTTCCATGGTCAAAATATTAGCTTTCGTTATGAGTGCATTAGTTTCAATGATTGATTGATTGATTGATTGATTGATGTCCAGTTTATTTTGACTTTCTATTCCCAACTGTTTATGTACGGGAGGTCCTACGAGCTATTAGCTTTTTAGAAGTTTGAGTTTTGATTTGTTTTGAGGCGAGATTAAACAGTGACTAAGCTACAATTACGGGAGTTAAAACGGATAGAAACATGGCAAGGAAACCTTCATTACGCCGAAGCTGCAGGGATGGACCCCTGTTACACCGCCTCATGCGTTAGATAGCATTACACCTTTTCTCATACGGGATGGCACAGGCACTATGTGCCCACTTTAAGCCAGTTATTTAATACTCCAGTGGAGAGGTAAAGTCCCTTCGACTGTAATAGTCCTGCGGTCACATACAAGCGGTGCTCAGAGCGACCGCTCACAAATAAAAAGCTGAGCCAATTCATGAGTCTCAGCTAACAGCTACAGGCTGGCTGTAAATACTTTTAAAGTATTTATTTTAAGGGTTGTTCTAGCCCGTCAACAAACTATAAGACTGAGCCAGCATAGTCGAGTATGGCTCAATCTTACTTGTATCTGGGATAAGGCCCGTGCCCCTCGATGGGGTCGATATGGGGCTAGCTTACTGTAAATATAATTATGTCATCATATTCGTGTTGTAGTTGTAAGTCAAACCAATGTTCATGTAAATAAAACCCAGCGGCACCTCTTTAGGATTACCGTTCTTTAATTTTTGTTTCCCTGAATGCTTCCCGCCTTAGGATAGCTGGACAGATCCCATCATTGAGGTTATTTAGGCTCATCGTAGGAATACGACAGCCCTACGTGGACGAGGCAACCAGGCTGAGCTAGCCCGAAGGGTGCTCTTGTCACAGGCCTCTATTTATTATTTACTGGCGACCCGCCTCGGCTTCGCACTGTGCACTATATTATGCATGAATTTTACATATAAACCTTTTTCTTGAAAAACTTTATCTATTTATAAAACCGCATCAAAATCCGTTGCTTTAGTTTTAAAAATCTAAGCATACATAGGGACAGACAGCGGGAAGCGACTTTGTTTTAAACTATGGAGTGATGATTACTGAGAGTTGTTTATTATTTAGATTTGGTTTGCGAGAAGTTAGCATTAACATAAACTCTATTTGAAGATCAGTTTCAATAGTTTCAATAAGAACTATACAATATTGTGACACTAACTGTGTGGATTAAGGTAAATGATCAATAAATGTATTTATCTACTCTCATATCATAAAGTTCGAATTACAAACTTGAAATCGAATTTATAATGACGTACTTTATAAACGCAATACAGTTATCAAATAAAAAAATACTTCTCGAACAAAACTAATGTTATTATTAAACTTTTTTTCCTTGACGATACAGTTCTACTTTTTTGGGAAAGGCAAGGGTCATGAAACCATACAGCCAAGGTGTTTGATAGTCTGTATCGTTGGAAAGTTTTTTTTTAGCTATAGTTGACAGCCAAACATCCACTCAGTGTTTGATAAGTACTTGGAGGCAGGAAGATTTAAACAAAGAGGTTCATTGATCTGAGGTTTAATAGTGTGGCCCATGCTCCGCGCATGCGCTGTGATATGCTGGGTTTTGGCGGCAATAAAACGTCAACGTGAGAACGTTTTGTTGTGTCTAAGCACTGATTTATGTGGAAATACTGTTGTGTTTTAACTTTGATTTTTGTAGGAGGGACACTTAAATATGAGAGTAGATAAAGTAGTGTATGAAACTGCACATAACTAGGTATTAAAACTCTCGTGGGATACTATTAAAAACCTCGCCTACGGCTCGGTTTTTAAACACCCACTCGTATTTTGATACTCCTCATTATGCAACAGTTTCATAAACTACTATAATCTTAATTTAACATAGGCGGCGTTGTAACGTTAAACTATTTGACTTAACGTTACAACGCCGCCGCCGCCGCCGCCGTAAGAAATAATTTTAAAACACTCTTTACAACAAAAGTGACTCGTCGATAGCCAATAACAAATCGTCCGGTCAGGTGTGAGGGGTGCGGGGGCGGACTCAAGGGGGCAGGGAACACAATCGGCATCTAATGAGGCCGGGCTCCTAATAATAATTATCGAGCACACTTTCTGCCGGGTTTGCGTGGCTGCCCCCTTTGTGCGATGTCGCCAGTCCGCATTGTGAGGGAATTCAAAAAGAGAACTTGGATTTGGAGTAACAACACTTCTAGAATCATGTTCCCTTTTTGAGTTTGGAGAGATAAGCGAGTCATATAGTTTCTATAATTCTTCGTCTAAGCACAGATACTATATAATATTATACTAATACAGATAGACCACTTAGAACAAAATATGACACTGGCGTAATCAGAGATGCTACGTAAGTTTCTTTAGTTTGAGGCCATTACCGCTTGGTGCAGCACCATCGAAAAATTACGAGATGGCGCTAAGATATATAGGATTTATTCTAAGATTAGCGCCACCTAGAAGTATGTTAACCAAAACCATGGCGTTTAAAGTACAAATCTTACTCCTCACGCCATCTCATTTTTACGAAGGGTATTAATCCTAATTTGTATGGGATGAGCAGAGTACCCTGTGGTAAAAGTAGTACTACATACATATTTAAAGACATATAATAGACAACCTAAATTCCGACAGCTCTTGTGCGGTGGCCAGATATTCCATTTTCAAATACACAATTCTAGTTAGTTTGCTTAGTTTAGTTCGTGTTACCTCCCAAATCGCAGGCATTGTTGTTAATTAGGTGAGTACGTCAAAATTATTAGTATCTAGCCTTTTAGTTTATGTCGTTTGCCACAAAAGAATCGCTGTACTTTCTGCACTTTCCAATAAACTTCGAAACAGCCCTCAACCGCTAAGCGGAATAAAACAAAAAGAACGCGCAAAGAATCGACGACCGAGTCCATAATGGGAAATTTGCTTTTCCGGTTCGGTGCCGCTCAATTACGTGATTAGCGAATTATTTCCACTTTTTTTCCGCCCCCCTCCCGCATCCCGCACCCCGACGATTCCGCAATAGTTGAGGCTTGTGCAGAAGAGAGGTAAAAAACGCGGCCAAATTGCGATTTGTGGTTCATTTGGTAACGGGTCGGTGCCATGTGTCTCGTTCATCCCTGAGGCCCTAGTCAACATGCAGAACGCAAATAACGTTTGCACGAAGCGCTAAGAATATGTATGCGATATAACATTGAGTCCCGCTAAGGTACCGTATTTGGGTTTTGCATGTTGAGGGCCTCTGGTAGGAAAAGGCTTGGCGCCATATTTTATAATTCATAATTTATTTATTGCACACGTTTGTATGACAGTTGACAGAACAATAAACAGTTAGTACATAAATGCGAACAATAATATAATAATAAGTATTATAAAAAAGCAAAATACAACATAGATAGATAGACAGATAAAAGAATTATTCATTAGACAGTACAAACACATAAATTACAACAATAAGAATAACCAAATCAATAAAATACAGTTTTGTCAACTGTATTTTCACATTAATTAACAACAAAATACGCCCTTCAGAACCTTCAAAATCCTATTGACCCATGAAAATTCCATACATTTGATTTTGATAAAACATAGCTCTTGTTCCTATAGAAATAATGTTACTGTCAATTTCAGATCTTTGACGTTACGCACATAACCATTCTGCGGGCTTACACTACCGGTATGCGTTTTTCTGATCGGTATATGAACTCGCCCTAACCCGGGCGGTTTCCGCCTATTGCGCGCTCTTTTGATTAGCTTTCTTCGCGTTTGATGGCGGCGGCGTCTTGCTGCGGTCTGTCACGTCCGTGGTAATTGAACATGTTATGCAGGGTGGAACAGAATAACTGAATACGGTCAACTAGCTAGAGGTGCTCGATGGCGAGTCGACACAATAGGTAGGTACCAGGGAGCACTTATCCAGTGGAGAGCGCAAAGATACATTTTCCTTTAAACACAACTCACCAATTTACGGGCGGCGGGGGACGAGGTAAGAGAGCTGTGATTGGTCAGCCGCTGCGAAACTGTCTGGCGGCCCGTCATCGTACCTACAATCTACATAGGTTCCGTTTGGCGAGCCGCATTCCCCCGCAGGCGCAGTCAATTGGATATAATATGTCTCTGGTAGGTTTAACTGTACCTACTCGAGTAAACTTTGACACACAAAAATTAACTGAGTTCTGAGCTAAATATTATTCAAATAACCGGCCAAGTGCGAGTCAACCTCGCGCACAAAGTGTTCCGTACCATTATCTATATATATTGCATGGGAGCCCCCCCTAAATATTAATTTAATTTTAATTTAATTATTTATTTTTTAAGTAAATAATATACTCAATATATTGTGAACATTTTAAGCGTCCACCTGCTACCATTATCAATATCGAGCAAAAATGAGCAAAAAAATCACATTTGTTGTATGGGAGCCCCCCTTAATATTAAATTTCTTCTGATTTTTATGTATTTGTTGTTATAGCGGCAACAGAAATACATCATCTGTGAAAATTTCAACTGTCTAGCTACCACGGTTCATGAGATGCAGCCTGGTGACGGACAGACGGACGGACGGACGGACGGACGGAAGGACAGACAGCGAAGTCTCAGTAATAGAGTCCCGTTTGGCACCCTTCGGGTACGGAACCCTAAAAAGCGACACGCCATTTCCCTACGTGGTGGTCCATTCAATACTCCATTTTGCGTGACAGGGGGCGAGCCCATCACCATATGAAGATGAAGGCTTTATTCCAATCCCTTATTATAAAGCCTATTTTAACAGAGCACCGTATTTTAATACTCCGAATTGTGTCCACATTTTAGTGTTTTTCTTTTTGCTACACCCTCTATATGGAGCGGACCAAGTGAATACTTGTCGGGAAATCTTCGGGTGTGCTCGGAAACGAAGATTGGACAATTTATATTTTTATGTGCGGGTTTAAAGGACGAATTTAAGTAATGTACGAGTAGAAAATACGCGTTTGGAAGATTATTCTGAGTAAATAAAGGAGGATTTTGTCTGTCTCTTTCCCATGATTTTAAGCAAGATTGACTTATACTTAGCAGTTGTGCATTCGGCCATTTGAGTTTCAAGCTTTGCTTACGTTACTTTGGTACGTTATACGGTGATGGAAATCATCGTGAGGAATCCTTCATTACTCCATATTTCTTGTATTGAATCACTGGCTAAAAGTGGGCACAGTGGTGCCTCTGCCACCCCGTATGGGAAAAGGCGTAACGCTATGTTTTTATGTGTTGTTCGATTCGCAATTGTGAATCCAAGCCTCAGTCTCTTTCCTTCCATTAAACCTGCTAATGAAATAGCATAAAAAGTTTTTGTATTTTTTGTACAACATTAACAAGTTTGAAACGGTTATGATTGTCGTAAAGTATTTTTACTGTCCGTTTAGTGACATGAACTGTTGTTGTGTAAATAAATACCACAACATGTGGTCACTGTGGGATACACGCCAACGTAATAATCATAATTGCTGTATTATTTTATTTACGTTAGGTAATGCCGAGTGAATTACTTAGTGTAACGTATAGCTCAATCTTACTCGGATTGGATTTATAGAATGGACTATAGTCCAGTTTCACAAAAAAAAGTACTTTTATCTACTCTCAAGTAACAAACTTGAAATCGAATTCATAATGACGTATATTATAAACGCAATACAGTAATGAAATAAAAAAAAATAACACTACTTCACGAACAAAACTAATGTTATTATTAAACATTTTTCCATAACGATACAGTTTCACTTTTTTTGGGAAAGGCAAGGGTCCTGAAACCGTACCTTAGCCAAGGTGTTTGTTAGTCTGTTATCGTTGGAAAGGTTTTTTTTTAACTTTAGTTGACAGCCAAACAGCCGCTTAGTGTTTGATAAGAACTTGGAGGCAGGAAGATTTAAACTATGAGGTTCATTGATCTGAGGCTTGATACTGTGGCCCTATTGTACTGAGCTGTGCTGTGGCCCATGCTCCGCGCATGCGCTGTGATATGCTGGGTTTTGGCGGCAACAAAACTTCAACCGCGTCAACGTGACGTGACAACGTTTTGAAGCAACTGTTTTATGTGGAAATATTGTTGTGTTTTAACTTTGATTTTTGTAGGAGAGACACATAAGTATGAGAGTAGAAAAAGTAGTGTATGAGACTGCACATAACTAGGTATTAAAACTGTCGTGGGATACTATTAAAAACCCACTCGTGTTTTAATACCCTCATTATGCAACAGTTTCATAAAGTACTATTGAATAATTGTACCACTTCGTCTGGGAAAGAAAACTCGTGATGCTATGTTATGTCGGAGGCATATTGATGAAATTATTCCTCCGTCGGTATTTCTTAGTTTGGTACCTACCTTAAACATAACATACGGGAATTATATTCAATACTGTCGATATTAAGTATGTCTTATCACTTCGGGTCACTTATTTTCTTATACGGGGTGGCAGAGTCTCAGTTGTGCTTTGGTATCCTAGTGTGGGGCCAAATGCAATTTATTTGCCTTTACCGGGTGTTTGGAGTATGGAGCGACAAAACATTTTGGGGAGTTAGGGACATCATTCTGAACAACTTTCACTATCAAACCGATTTGATCAGAGCAACTTTATTTTTCACTTCTATATACAAATCAGCTCGGCCCAAAATGTATTGAGATGTCAAAAAAAAGTTGCTCTGTTCAAATCGCTCTTTTAGTGAAAGTTGTTCAGAACGATGTCCTGTACTACCCCAAAAAAAATATCGCTCTATAACTCCAAACACCCTGTAAACATAACTGTTAATATTTAGATACAGTCAGAAATAACAGAAAATGTTTTCTGTAAGCCCGTATGGTAAAATAATAATGTTAATTTTCTTTTCTCGCCATGAAAAGGGTTTTCTGTTAAGAAATAGTCTGGCAGCCACATTCATTTATCAAACCTTCATCAAAGGAAACCTAATTGCTTAAAAGAACAATTAATCCACAAAATTTCTTACAATCATAAAGTCATCATCAAAAATTGCTCTTAAAACCGTTTGTCGATGTCGACCCAAAGTCTACTTTACCTCTAGATATTAGAGTCTATCTAATTCTCAACTTGTGGCTAACACTCACAGATCTGAGAATCGTTTAGGCATCAATTAGGACGCCACAAAGCGACCGAATTAACCGCTTCTAAAACAATCGACGAACGCACGTGTGCGTTGCGGGATTAAAAATAAAACGGCCATAGACAACCCGTCTGTGGCCTGGCTGGTCGGTTTAGACGGGCTATTGTACTGGACTGATTCTTTAAATATTATGCTAGTGTGCTTTTGTAACATCACCAGTAGAGCTTTTGTTGAGTTAGGAACATTTAGGACCGTAATAATAAACCGGTCTTAGCTCGGTGAGCTATATCAAGCGCGTGGAGGCTGGCAAATGAACTTAAATCTGCCAACATGGTGCCACATTACTAGAGTTATATCTGACAGTTGCGCTATGGAATTATGTCAAATTTTACCCTATCTATCTGCAGATTAAGGGTATACATATAAGTTATTGAAAACGGCCGTTAATAGGGCAAGTTTGTTATATTATATATAACTGAGACAACACTTAGAGCTGATTGCTGTTTTTTATTGAGGGCCTTAAAACGCCTGCCTCTACAACCAAATTTTGACGATATCTTCGATAGCAAATTCAACAAAACCAAAGTAACCGCTAGTAAGAGTGTTCAAAAAATAGAAATATAAATAAATAACAATTCATCTATAAACCATAAATAACAAAAGTACACAAGGAGTTGCAACTTCCGAGGTTGCGTCCGTAACATAACAACTGTACCCAGTAACTGCCTCATGTAAACGCAGCACAGCAACTTCCGACATACGTAAACAGGTAGTCGTACACATCGCCAGTTTATGCTACTGTAATGTAAACGCCCCTTACCCGGTAAAGTGAATGGAAATTATTTTTATTGCGTTTTATTATCCTGCGAGCCGTATGAAGTTGTACTCAGAACTATATCTTGGATACTGTTAAAAAAATATTAGATTTGTGAGTTACCGTTAGCATTTGCTATCCATGGAATTATTGTATTAGAGTCTGGCTAATTGGAATTGAACATCGCAAAACGCGACAAATTTAAAAATTCTTATGCTTGTAACACCGTATCTGTCACCAACCCGGTAACATATACGTATATACGGTGACTCACCGTATATACGTATATGTTACCGGCAAAAAAATAATCTGTCATTCTGCAGTGTTATTGGTCAGTTTACCTACAGATGTATCCTACAAAATAACGGTTTTCATACTTTGACGGTGACCTATACATCAATGTCACGATGACAATTATAACTCGTCCAAGTTAGACTATCCAGACTCTAAACGTTACAAAGGAAAAGGTAAAAAAAACTGTATAATTATACCTACGCCTATTTTTTATTATAATGTGTCAGTAAATGGACGTGCTGATCAACCGATAAATAAATTAAATGCAAATATTTATTTTTAATAGACCTTACAATAAAGTTTTCAGTGCTAGATGGATGAAGACATCCGAGGTCCTTACGTACTTACCGGAGAGTTCTTATTATTACTTTTTATACCCAGAAATATTATTATTTTTAATGAAAAAACTAAGCATGCATGTTTTTGAATTGACCATTTCCCGTTCTTGCTACGAAACAGCTACGAAACCCGTTACGAACTGCTACGCCTGCGACCCAGCTACGCTAGTACCACGAGCTCCGCTGCGAAAATAGAGTAAATTATATTAGAGTTATTATTATAAGGGTTCCGATACTTATAATAAAACTAGGCCCATTTGCGCCATTACGTTAACGTAGAGTTGATCACATTACTCGGTAATTTGAACAATCTGCATCCAAGTGTTTCAAAATGATTAGCCAATCAGTTCCCTCGCTCATCAGCATGCTTCATATCATAACACAGAACACTTTTAACACGACCAGTGTTTTCATTTAACACGTTATAAACCATTTTATCACCCAAAAAACATCAATTAACTAGTTCGTGGAACGAACGCCACACGTGTCACGAGATCTATTAAAAATGTTAAAAAAATACTCTTTTTTTTCTTGACGGTTAGCTGAAAATTTGTTTATTTTTCGTTGCAGTGTTTACTTAGACCGATCTCTGGTTTTACAAGAGTCCGGTTAAGCTGATTTAATAGAGGGTTAAAAGTTTTTTTTAGAGGGGCGGCGGTGTCGCCTTTTATGAGGATTTTTTACTGGCCTTACTGATTTTTTTGTAAGACAAGTAACTAATGAAGCCAGCCCGAGTAAAGAATAGCTTATGGGCTTTAATTCTGACCCATGTGAATTGAAAGCTTAGAAGCAAATTGTCTACGTAGAACTTACGTCCCAGCTAACTCCTCCTTTAAACTAGCTACCTGCCAAATTACAGCTTAGCCCACATCATCAATACCTTAAAACTAGAGATATATAGGTATTTAATTAAAAACACTGAACATAGTTTTGTAAGGGATAACACATATGTAAAAGTTGACAATAGGCTTATCTTAGGAAATAGATCAAACAGAAATCTTCACAAAAGATGACGTCAAACCGTTTAACAATCATTTTCCTGTTTTAACCTAGTATTTACATAACTTGTTCCACTAAGCTGTGAAATAGACCGCCTCTTCACTCGCATCTCGCCTCATACTAGAGAAAGAAAAAAAAGGTAGATATTGGCAGTTATTTGCTATAGCAACTCATTTGACGACCTCTGTGGCGCAGCGGTTACACATCTGCCAACCATGCGAAGGTCCCGGGTTCGAATCCCGGCTGGGGACAAAAATAACCCCAGGTCTTGGATGTTTACATGTTTGTGATGTCGCTGTTTCTAGTTCCCACGATACAGGGTATCCTAGTGTGGGGCCAGAAGTAATGTGACTGTATGTAAATGTAAATTGTTTGTTTAAAAACCCAGTTACAAAATATGTATAAACTCATGAGGTAACCTTCATTACTACGGGAAGTACCCTAGAGGTTTTGGATCCATTGCATTACTATAAAAATCCAACAATTTTACAGCACAAACAGTCGTAGCGTTCGATTGCGTTGACTTAGAAGGTTGATTTTTTCACGGTTTTATGTGACTACAGACTTTAACAATTAATATGAATTTCAGTTTGATACGTCCACGCGTTCTTGATATAAAACTCTTGACACACGGACAGACAGACGGACAGCAAAGTGACCCTATAAGAATAAGGGTTCCTTTTTTTCCTTTTAACGATCGGACGGAACCCTAAAAAGCAGGGCAGTCTGTTCGGTTCCTGCTTTAAGAGACCGGTGACCGCGTGAATTTCCCATACAAACGTAATACAAAAATGATTTTAATGTGAGAAATAGTTTAACGTATTTAGACTGTTAATCGGATTTATACACTGTTTACGCAGGTTCCTGCTCTGTATACCAGGGTTCCTCTTTAAAAATATTTTTAAGTATTTGAATAAGAACCTTGGTATACGACCAGGAACCTGCGTAAACACTGTATTAATCCGATTAACAGTCTAAATGCTTTGAACTAGTTCTCAAATTCAAATCATTTTTGTATTACGTTTGTATGGGAAATTCACGCGGTCACCGGTCTCTTAAGAGTTGGTATTAGGTCTCCTGTAGTGCAGAGGCGCAAGAAGAAGAAACTTAAGATTACTAGGTTGATCCTACTGGGTTATTCACCGTGTTAGAACTGGGTTAGAGTGGACACAGTGCGATCAAACGGCCTACTCAGTTGTCTAGCTAGAGAAGCCACGGCCAGAGGATTTAGTATGAAATAAACGGTCAAGTGCGAGTAGGACTCGTGCAGAAGGGTACCGATAACACTTGGAGGGCGTAACGTGTGTGAATAGGTTTTCCATAAAAAACTAACTATTATGTCATCCATGTAAACCAAATAAAATATGTTTGTAGAAAGACATTAAATTTGCAGTTTTCAGATTTTTTCCTTTACTTAATGAGACCATGCTTTTTGCTAAATTTCATGATTGAAGGGCTACGGGAAGTACCCAATAGGTTTTGGATACATTGCGATTACTATGAAAATCCAACAATTCTACAGCATAAACGGTCGTAGCGTTCGATTGCGTTGACCTAGAAGGGTGATTTATTCACAGCTTAACAATTGATATAAATTTCAGCTTATACTTCAACGCGTTCTTGATATAAAAGTGGTGACACATGGACATACACACACAGATAGACAGACGGACAGACGAACAACAAAGTGATCCTATATTTGTACGCCTGAAAAGACAGATTTTTGCGATGAAAATGTATACATTAAGATTGTTACCAAAAATCATGCAAATAAACTTATTTGATTTGATTTGATTTATAGGGGTTCCTTTTTTTTCCTTTTAAGGATCGGAACCCTAAAAATCATAAAAACCCTAATAATCAAAAACTGAAAATAGATATACAAGTGATAAAGCTTGATAAAAACTCGAGTTTTCAATACGTAATTCAGCATCAGCGACTTCAGGGTGACTTTTCCCAATCAAAATAGCGCTGATGGAGGTTTGTCGCACTAATAGCCAAGCCAACTTTCAGAAGTTCTCAACCTTATTGTTATCATCCGCAACACGCAGCACCCGAAACAAATACCACATAGAAACGCACACCCACCCATTACTTGTCTCGGTCAGAAGCTGCTATATGTTTTCGCTATTAACAAATACAGTTTAATTAAAGATCTCTATACCTTCTCTACTCTGTATACTTCAAAAGCGTAATGTAGTGTTCTTAGTAGTTCGCTGAAGACAATAAGATGTGAATGCATGCCCCAACCACCTTACCTTTGCATTCCCGTCGCTCAAATCTCAACCCTATCACATTAAAATACGATAGTTAGAAAACCTGTAACATGTTACAAAGCTTTTATAACGTAAACAGTAGTTGTGAGCAGGAAATGTCACATCCGTATTTGCGATTTGTCTGTCTGTCTGTTCGTTCTGTTATTTATTGTATCTTTTTGTGGAATCGGAGTCTGATGGGCTAATTACAACGGATGTTGAAGGTAATAGGAATTACGGAAGTTTTGAAACTAAGTAGTCAGGAGAATTGGGTTTTTATGTTTATAGTACTTGTAGATTCCAGATTTAAGATTTTAGGTTGTATCTAAATATGGGGCGTTATAGATCTTCGGAGTGTATCTGCAGGTCAGACTTCAGTTCATATTATTGTGTGTTATGGTGTTCATGAATGGTGTATTTTTTGTTCTTAAATTAATTTATTAACTGACTGTTTATATTATTGTTACTTACGAGAGTACATAGAAACGCTGAAATTCCTTGTTCGGAACAATGGTTCGGAAATGTGTTGGAACCAAATACTTGTTGTAGGTAATTATAGTTTACATTATCCAAGTTAAATTGTTTCGTAACTTTTTTACAGTACAATTAATTAATCCGTATTAACTGTAAAACTTTTAACTGTAACTGCATCTGTGTGGTCCCGGTTTAGGGTTACACAAATAATAACAACAGTTAAAAACAGGCAATTTCGTTTCGGCCCGAGTGAAATGTATTTAGGGTTTCATAGTTTCGTGATTTTGGAACACCTGGGAAAGTCAAGAAAAAAACTTGTTTGTAGGCGGCTGAGGGAGGTTGGTAACAGAGATGGTAACATGGCAGGAGCATGATTCTCGCGCATTAAATATACGGTATCTACACCTATTATATCGAGTGATTTCGAATGCGAATCTGTCAATATTGGTCTCGATAACCGTATATCGAAGGCGCGAGAATCGACCCGCAGGTACCTACTATATGCGGTCTGCAGTCTGTCCCGGAATCAACCTTTAGGGTTCCTAGTGTGGGGTCATAGAAGCTATGTTTATTTAAAAAGTTTTCAATAAAACTAATGGCCGTTAGCGCTGCACCTACCCCTCACCAGGGACGTTACCACAACGTCTTGTGCCGATTAAGTTTAGATTTCTAATCTTTGATGGAGATCTTTATAGATAGATATCTTTATACTTCTCATAGACATTTTGGTCATAAAGTCAACTGTTGAAGCAAAAAACACAAATTTTCCTTCAATTCAAGATAGCGGTTAACACTGTGGCTAACGCATTAAAGGATTAAGGGCTCCTCGAAGTCGTAAACTTAATTTTTTCATGGCTAGCCTATACTAATTAACCAATACAAATCAAACTTATTCTTCACCACGGCCACCTTTTTTAGGGCAAAGCCCTTTTTTTACCCCACTGACTGTTTTACAAGCTGAATCGTCAAAAAAGGTTGCGGTAACCCCTAAGCATTATAACCCGTCTCACGAATGAGTGCGGCTGTGTTCAAGTTGGACGCTAATTGATGTGAATGTAGGCACAGATTGGCGGCTAATGGCAGTAATAATAGTGCACTGTTGCATGCTGCCATCCCGCGCGGGATGTTTATGTGTGAAGACTGAGCTGGATGGTGGTATGCGATGTGATTTAAGAAACCTTAATTACTAGGTGTGGCGCATGGCGTGGCGATGGGCTTGCCCTGAAGATGTGCCGTTTCGGGCAATATTGTCATTTGTGGGAATTTAATGCATGAGGCAATGTTGCCGGTTATAATGCCCTCATACATTATAATATGGCATTATTGCCGGATAAATGGCAATATTGCCGGCAACAGCACATCAGTAGATAGCCCACTGTTACGGAAAATGGAATGTTATTTAACTTCATGAACGTGAAAAAGGTGAATGCATTATGATGTTTGCAAAATTAAAATGCAAGTTGCCACACGAAAATATTAAACAGCATGATGTGATGACCTATAAAATAATGAAAATAGATCGAAGTAGATTAATAGGAACAAATAAAATATACGGAGAGGCTGAGCCGCAATTCTGCCCACTTTTCGCCAGTTATTCAAAATACAAAATACAAAAGCTTTATTTCAATAACAAACTTAATTTTAGCTTACAAGTTGATTAGAGCTTCCTTTTAAGTAAGAGATACCTGTACCAGGAAGCCCCGCTCTTTCTTATTCAATACTCAATATTTATAATACAATATAATATCATAAGGACAAATATTGGTAAATGACGCTCATTATGTTCAATTATAAACTCTTCACATCTGCGTAGAATTCTTTGATGAGTTCTACTGGAGTTTTGAATAACTTACTAAACGTAGACGAAAATATGCCTCTGATACGGAATTAGTTCGCTATATTATACGGTCTGTTTACATACGGAATGAATAGCGATGTTTTCAAAATTAAAATTAATCTTATAAGTAATAATAATAGTCCAACGGTTCCGTCGCGCATAAATCTGTCCCTTCAGTAGTAATGAAACCCGATTCCCAATACGTCTAATTGCAGACGTTAGAGGCGAACTAAAATAATTTATTTAAAATAAATAAAGCGGAATTGGCGTAATGATAGCTTTTACAGTTAATGCGCTGATGACGCCATTTCTCTCTGAGTGAATTAGCCCCGGATGAACAAACGTCAACTCAAATTTTGACGAGAACTCAAACTTATGTCTGTCTCTCGATAGGGAAGTGACATCGGTTTTGGCATTATATTAACAGTCTGTCTCTCGATAGGGAAGTGACATCGGTTTTGGCATTATATTAACAGTCTGTCTCTCGATAGGGAAGTGACATCGGTTTTGGCATTATATTAACAGTCTGTCTCTCGATAGGGAAGTGACATCGGTTTTGGCATTATATTAACAGTCTGTCTCTCGATAGGGAAGTGACATCGGTTTTGGCATTATATTAATTTCCGCTTCGCTTCCGTGGCTTAGTGGGTTTCATGCTTGCCTCTCACGCAGGAGATGCAAGTTCTAATTCCGGTGCTGACCATGTACTTACCAATGAGATAAGTCATTTATCTTAAGTAAGTTATGAGGACGTTCTAACGGTGAAGGAAAACATCGTGAGGAAACCTTCATTACTCTATAGCTGCGGCGATGGGCTAGCCCCCCAAAAGTGGGCACAGTTGTGCCTCTGCCACCCCGCATGACAGAAGGCGAGACGCATGTTGTGGTTCATTCATTTAGTTTTAAGATTGTGCGCATGTTTGTGATACAAAACTTGAAACTAAATTGTTTCGTGTAGCTCAGGGGCAGGGTAAGTGTCCATCTATTGATATTCATGTGAATTTGATGATGCTTATTAAATTAAGGAACTACTTAGCCACCACAGAACCATAATTTAGCTGCCAAGGTATCACTGTGGCTTTAAAATGGTACTTTATTTAAGCAGCTGTCTGTTCATACGGCCATTATAAAGCCATTATACTTGACTATCTACTTAAACGAAGATAAAAACTTTTTTTTTAGGTTTATGTAGAATTGAATAATTAGCTAAAAGTGGGCACAGAAGTGCCTCTGCTACCTCATATGCGAAAAGGCGTGACGCCATTGATTGCAAGTAATATTTGTTTTATATGACAAAAACCGTGTTACTGAATAAACAGAAGTATATGCAGCATTGATAAATTATGATAGAAAATAGAGCCAGTATGACATTTAAGCGGCACTCATTTTAAGCAGCGGTCTGTGCATGTCGTGTATGTATTTAACAGATTCTAACATCAACTATTTTTAATTCTCCAACCTCGTTCTGAAATTTTAATGAACATCAAGCAACATGTTTACGAAAGTGCCTGAAACTGCTAGTGTTAAATATCAGTGGACTAATAAAATTAGCCAATAGCCAGATACAGTGAGAGACACGATGAGCTTGTACAATGTTGTACAATGGGGCATGCACGAACATACGAACGTTTAGCCAATAGCCAGATACAGTGAGAGACACGATGAGCTTGTACAATGTTGTACAATGGGGCATGCACAAACATACGAACATTTAGCTGTAAGGTTACAACTGAAAATAAATAAATTGAATTGAATTGAATGAAAATTGTACCTTTCTCTACTTTTCTTACATTTTCATGGTTTCGTTTCGTGCGTCTGTCCGTCCGTCCGTCAGTCACAGGCTATTTACTGAACTTATTGGACGATGAACTTATTAGATGATGTTGAAAATTGGTACACTTATCAATATCTGTGACCCAAAAACAGAGGTACAATGAAATTATATAAAAATAGAATATAGGGGCCAACTTAGGGGGGCCAAATGAGAAAAATATAATTAAAAAAATTCAAAATGTGTGACAAATCAAATGAAAGCGCATGGTGTAAGGATTTTAAATTTAAATTTTCTAAGACTAATTTAGAAAAAGTTGTGCCCAATAATATGACCGATACGCATAAAGTGAAATATGTTGATCAACGCAATTTAGAGCTACAAATTAAATGTCTAGGATTGATTTACGCAACGCAGGACAGAGATTAATCGCTATTACGTATGTCTCTATCTATGTAGATTGATTGTAAGTTTAGTTACCTACCGACACCGAAAATCAGGCAACTGATACTGATCCCAGTGCTGTGGGATTTTGTGGAAAAGTATTGGACATGGCCATAATATGAGTGTTTCTTAGAAATGTTGTAGTAGACCACTAGTGGACGCTGCAGCAGCCAGAATTGTTGACTCTTGAGAGTTTGAGTTTAATTATTTACCTATCTCATTGGTCAGCATCGGGATTCGAAACCGCATCTCCTATAATATGAGATCCAATATCACTTTTAAACGTTTCACTACGGTACCTACGTAATATAGGATATTGAAATTTGGAGTAGGTGTGGAGCTATGCGTAATCACACTGAATGACGGTGTAAAAATATTTTGGGAAAACATTCAGACGAACTGCGCACTCTGATTTTATCGGTTTACCCACACTTCCCGCCTCTTGATAATGTACAGTCGACGTCAAAGATATATTTACAATTGAGTGTTCCAGAAATATCTTAACATTTAATAAGTTTACTCACAGTATGACAAATAAGTTTCATCTTTCCAATCAATGCTCCAAAACTATGTTTACGACCTTTCTTCCACAGAATCATTGCCACATCATGTGACAAACATATATTTACATTATATGTTGCAGAATAATATTTCCTATCAATGTGCCATAAATATGGTTACGTTAAAAGAAACCCTTGAGATCTCACGTTATCAACTAAGGAGTTGGGATGAACTAGAGCAGCTGCAGGCGCAGGATTTACGTAGTACGATATTTACTTGTATTTCCCTCTCTGTCTATCTTCCTGCTCCGCCCTTCTCTAGAGACGTGCTCCACCACGCTGGCTCAGTGCGGGTTGATAGAGGTGTGAGACAAGTGGCTCAGTGCGGGTTGATAGAGGTGTGAGACAAGTGGCTCAGTGCGGGTTGATAGAGGTGTGAGACAAGTGGCTCAGTGCGGGTTGATAGAGGTGTGAGACAAGTGGCTCAGTGCGGGTTGATAGAGGTGTGAGACAAGTGGCTCAGTGCGGGTTGATAGAGGTGTGAGACAAGTGGCTCAGTGCGGGTTGATAGAGGTGTGAGACAAGTGGCTCAGTGCGGGTTGATAGAGGTGTGAGACAAGTGGCACAGTGCGGATTGATAGAGGTGTGAGACAAGTGGCTCAGTGCGGGTTGATAGAGGTGTGAGACAAGTGGCTCAGTGCGGGTTGATAGAGGTGTGAGACAAGTGGCACAGTGCGGATTGATAGAGGTGTGAGACAAGTGGCTCAGTGCGGGTTGATAGAGGTGTGAGACAAGTGGCTCAGTGCGGGTTGATAGAGGTGTGAGACAAGTGGCACAGTGCGGATTGATAGAGGTGTGAGACAAGTGGCTCAGTGCGGGTTGATAGAGGTGTGAGACAAGTGGCTCAGTGCGGGTTGATAGAGGTGTGAGACAAGTGGCTCAGTGCGGGTTGATAGAGGTGTGAGACAAGTGGCTCAGTGCGGGTTGATAGAGGTGTGAGACAAGTGGCTCAGTGCGGGTTGATAGAGGTGTGAGACAAGTGGCACAGTGCGGATTGATAGAGGTGTGAGACAAGTGGCTCAGTGCGGGTTGATAGAGGTGTGAGACAAGTGGCTCAGTGCGGGTTGATAGAGGTGTGAGACAAGTGGCTCAGTGCGGGTTGATAGAGGTGTGAGACAAGTGGCTCAGTGCGGGTTGATAGAGGTGTGAGACAAGTGGCTCAGTGCGGGTTGATAGAGGTGTGAGACAAGTGGCTAACGCGAATTTCAGATGTTATCAAGCTGCCCTATTAGGGCATCTGTGTGACACAGCTTTACAATTACTACCTATTTACTTAGATAGAGGTGTGAGACAAGTGGCTAACGCGAATTTCAGATGTTATCAAGCTGCCCTATTAGGGCATCTGTGTGACACAGCTTTACAATTACTACCTATTTACTTAGATAGAGGTGTGAGACAAGTGGCTAACGCGAATTTCAGATGTTATCAAGCTGCCCTATTAGGGCATCTGTGTGACACAGCTTTACAATTACTACCTATTTACTTAGATAGAGGTGTGAGACAAGTGGCTAACGCGAATTTCAGATGTTATCAAGCTGCCCTATTAGGGCATCTGTGTGACACAGCTTTACAATTACTACCTATTTACTTAGATAGAGGTGTGAGACAAGTGGCTAACGCGAATTTCAGATGTTATCAAGCTGCCCTATTAGGGCATCTGTGTGACACAGCTTTACAATTACTACCTATTTACTTAGATAGAGGTGTGAGACAAGTGGCTAACGCGAATTTCAGATGTTATCAAGCTGCCCTATTAGGGCATCTGTGTGACACAGCTTTACAATTACTACCTATTTACTTAGATAGAGGTGTGAGACAAGTGGCTAACGCGAATTTCAGATGTTATCAAGCTGCCCTATTAGGGCATCTGTGTGACACAGCTTTACAATTACTACCTATTTACTTAGATAGAGGTGTGAGACAAGTGGCTAACGCGAATTTCAGATGTTATCAAGCTGCCCTATTAGGGCATCTGTGTGACACAGCTTTACAATTACTACCTATTTACTTAGATAGAGGTGTGAGACAAGTGGCTAACGCGAATTTCAGATGTTATCAAGCTGCCCTATTAGGGCATCTGTGTGACACAGCTTTACAATTACTACCTATTTACTTAGATAGAGGTGTGAGACAAGTGGCTAACGCGAATTTCAGATGTTATCAAGCTGCCCTATTAGGGCATCTGTGTGACACAGCTTTACAATTACTACCTATTTACTTAGATAGAGGTGTGAGACAAGTGGCTAACGCGAATTTCAGATGTTATCAAGCTGCCCTATTAGGGCATCTGTGTGACACAGCTTTACAATTACTACCTATTTACTTAGATAGAGGTGTGAGACAAGTGGCTAACGCGAATTTCAGATGTTATCAAGCTGCCCTATTAGGGCATCTGTGTGACACAGCTTTACAATTACTACCTATTTACTTAGATAGAGGTGTGAGACAAGTGGCTAACGCGAATTTCAGATGTTATCAAGCTGCCCTATTAGGGCATCTGTGTGACACAGCTTTACAATTACTACCTATTTACTTAGATAGAGGTGTGAGACAAGTGGCTAACGCGAATTTCAGATGTTATCAAGCTGCCCTATTAGGGCATCTGTGTGACACAGCTTTACAATTACTACCTATTTACTTAGATAGAGGTGTGAGACAAGTGGCTAACGCGAATTTCAGATGTTATCAAGCTGCCCTATTAGGGCATCTGTGTGACACAGCTTTACAATTACTACCTATTTACTTAGATAGAGGTGTGAGACAAGTGGCTAACGCGAATGTCAGATGTTATCAAGCTGCCCTATTAGGGCATCTGTGTGACACAGCTTTACAATTACTACCTATTTACTTAGATGGAAGCCGTTATAACCAAAAATTGAATTACCTATTTACTTTACCAACGAGTAGCGACAGTAGCCGAGACCTACCCACAAGACCACCTATGCAAAAACAAGACAAAAAGATCCTGGGTATTTTGTAGACGTCGGAGCTTGTATTCATGTTATCATGTATGACTTCAATATAGGAACGAAACACAGCGGACATGCAGGGAGGTGCCCGATCAGCTGCGGCTTATTAGCTAAATCTCAATGATGAACACTCAATGATGATCTGTAAAAATTAAGGAAACTTGTTAACCGACTTGTTTTGATATCCTATTGGTTACACGATATTACCACACCAATAACTTCTTAATTTTTACGGATCATCATTGAGTGATCATCACTGAGTCAGCGAATAAGCCCGCTGGTGATGCAGGCACTTAAACCCCCTGAAGAAAAAATCATCTAGCATTTTAGAAAAGTAATTATACCTAGGTTATTATAGTCTTCCAACGATCTTTCAGCGCGTGAGTGACTTTTACAGGAGGGCTCCACTTCTACGCAACTTAATGCAACTAAGTTGTCATTAACAGTCTTTCATTTCTTATAGGTCATCAAGCGTCCCGTCACCGCGCGTCAAAAGATTGTTTTTAAGCTCTAGGTAGAAACAGATTTCTTACGTCATATCCGTGCTAGTAAACAGTACTCAACAGTATCAAATGTTGGCTTTTGCTTTTGATTTATTTGGCTTTTAAAGATGCTCTCGCTAGAGCGCATCGGTGTATCCGGTCAGAATGTACAAATTTTAGGTGCAATCTTGTGGAAGGAAAACCTCGCAAGATTTCTTAGTAAGAAATTAAAGATTTTGTAGATGAAAATGTAAATGGGAAAACTCGTACCTACTTAAATAAATAAGTAAATCACCACCGTTCCTAGAGTCATTTAATGATTCATTAAGGATTACTAAGTAAAGGATTTTGTATGTAAATTCAAATTTGGAACTGACTTAATGTTTGATTAAATCTCTCTCTGAGTGCGGCGGTAAGTATGTTTTCCATAGACTGCGAGAAAATCAAAAAATCTACAGGGTGTAACCGAAAGGTGTAGTCATGTTCTTAGCGACCGACATCATTCGATCAACCTTCACTACGAAACCGATTGAGCAGTGAGAGCTTAAAACAAAACCCTGTAGAACGACGTCTTACAGCAATAGTACCAGCAATATGGCAGTCTGCGTTTACAACAAACTACCGTTAAATATAAAGCGTCTCTCTGGTGATCGGTTCCTGAAGGCCTTGAAACAGTATTTAATGCTTATGTGCCCATACAAGCTGACATAATTTTATGAATATGGAAAATCATTGTCTATATAGTAACCATTGTTGATGTGTTTGATAGAAGTTTAAAATTGAAATGACATGAGATAATGATGATGTATACAATTTATGAATTTTATGTACCTAATTCGTTTAATCTCTTGATAATTATGATTATGAAATTGCTATGCCACTATTGGTAAAATTACGCTAGGACATTGTATTCAACATAACATCTGTAAAAATTACTGTAATTTATCGCAAAAAAAAAAAAGAGCAACTTTATTTTGACTTTGACTTTTCCATATGTTTTGGGCAGAGCTGATTTACTGTAATTTGTGTGAATGGCCGCTACGGTCACATAACAATTGAAATGTAACTGTTACAAACCCACTAATGAAAGGCTGACACAGTCGAACCTGTTCTGCATCACATAGGTGCATGGTTGGTGTGCATCTATACTGTACCTGTAATTGTACCGTATTTTATGGATAATAAATACTTAGACATAGACATAGACATAGACATAGACATAGACATCGTTTAATAATATTCATTACAAGTCACTAAGTAATTCTAATTATGTAGGTATGTATTCTATAATGTAATGTCACTATGTCACCATTATTGAGTCATCTTTAACTTAATGTCATGATATTATTATTCTTCCAACAAGATTATCGCAACATATTACGAGTTTTTTTCACTTGTTTTCTTTTTCAATGTGTGGGCCAGGCCACAGTGCGTGTGGCTTGGTCGTTAAGACACTTAAATAAATAAGAAGCCATTGTTACTATTAAATAGCCACGTTTTTATCGACAATTCAGAGTCATTTCTGGTTTTATTGAGTTCTGTCCGAGATTTACACGATTTAATTGTCGATTTAGTTTTATTTCTTCAGTTTATTGCCTTCGTCGGTCGGTTTCGGCATTTTGTTTACAAAATTATTGTCAGCGATGTTCTACGAGAATATATTAGCGAGTTAACCTTCCTACATCATTTTTAAGCCTGCCTTTTACATTATTTTTAAACCTACTCTGTCTTCAAGCTAGAGCATGTGTCATCTCTTAAGTGCCCGTCAAACTTAATACTGCGTTCATCCTTACCTGTCCAATTTTATAAGAACCCTACACATATAATTTACTCTATGTTATAAACTGACAAACCAATAAACTGATAGTTCTATTGAAGGAAATAGTGAATAAACTGGCGAGATCTGAAGAATTGAATGTGGAATGAATGAAATTAATTCCGGTCTTTACAAAGTAATTAAGAATGATTTATCGATTGATTGATACTAGTAACTTTTCGACAAGTTAGAATCGGATAGACCATTGTCGTGGGCTGGTTTGTACTACTTCACATTAAGGACAGGCCACTATGGTTGCACGCCTGCTTCTGACGCAGAAGGTGCTGACGTAGAAGGTGCTGACGCAGAAGGTACTGACGCAGAAGGTGCTGACGCAGAAGGTGCTGACGCAGAAGGTGCTGACGCAGAAGGTGCTGATAAGAAACCGGTGCTGACCATTTACCAATGAGTAGGTACGGTACATGATGAATGTAAGTGCACCACCGGGCGTTCCATGTTTCGAATGATACGTTAAGCTGAAGGTCCCGCTACTCTGCTATATCGCTACTTGGTGGTAGTAGTCGTAAAACCCCTCCACCAACCCGCGGAGCTAGCCTGGTGGAGGATGGCTCAATCATACTCGTACCCGGATAAAGGCCTGTGCCCCTCGATGAGGACATTATAAAAACAGTACGTCCAGCATAGAATAGTCGCAATTTCATTTTTTATTAATCTTTTATTGATTGCACTACACAAGACAGACATAATTTTAATTCATGTTGTGTACCTTACTGAAAATTCATATAGTCTCATACCCCTGGTAACTAAACTCAATGAAATGTTCATACATTCTTACATAACCCACATCCCTCATTCATTCCCAATCCTCTTCCTCACACACCCACACTTACACTACACATACTCATTACCCATTTCATAAACTACTTTTTAGATGGTGTTTTATTAAATTTGTTACAAAATTCAACGATAAATAATAGAAGAGCCTTGCCTCCTAAAATACAGATGATAAACCTAGTTTAGGTGACTGGGATCCACACAACTATGTGCCTAACTTTTCATCTGAATAAATTATTAATTATTATAAAGAAAACTTGTAATAGATAGAACATATAAAGGCGAGCTTAACTCTAACAAGAGATTTTTCCAGCAAACCACATGGAAAGGGAAAGCTAGAAAGTGTAAAAGTCTTATCAACCGACTTCAAAAAAAGGAGGAGGTTCTCAATTCGACCCGTGTTTTTTTTTTTTTCTATGTTTGTTACGCGATAACTCCGCCAATTATGAACCGATTTGAACAAATCTTTTTTCGGCGTATAGGTAATACCTCAAGGGTGGTCCCATTGACACCAGGTCAGGATCTGATGATGGGATCCTGGAGAAATCGAGAGAACTCTTCAAATAGAGAACTCTTCGTAGCAAGATGTCGTTGCTCACTTTTAAACAAAAACTGCGTAAGCTGCTTCTTGAGAGACAAATGACCGACTCAGCCCAATATTATGGGTAGTGTTTACAACAACAACGAGAACATCATAACGTCACGCATTTTCCCATACGGGGTGGCAGAGGCACAACTGTGCCCACTGTCAGCCAATGATTCAATACTCCATTTAGCGTGACATAGGTACTTAGGTAGTGTTTAGTGATCTCAAAACCGTTTTTGTTTTTTTTTTTATATATATTTTTATTGTTATACGTCTGTTTGTTTGCTGTCCTATAATTATTATGTCATCCAATAGTCTGATAGATGGATTAATAATTAATCTATGAGTTCATTGTCTCACTAGTGTATGGTCGGCACCGGAATTCGAACCTGCATCTCCTGCGTGAGAATCGGGCAGGAGGCCCACTAGACCACAGAGCTCTATACTTTTTATGTCATTTTTATTAATTTTATTGTTTTGTTTTGTTACTTTATTTGTTTTTGTTATAATTTGTTTTTTTTCTCTCTTTTCCTTTACAGGTACGGTCTGAAAACCAGCGCTGTGAGCTAGAACATGTTTGTGCTACTCACAGCAAACGCTGAGACCGTCCCTTTTTTGTCTTATTAAACTAATGTACCCTATTTAGCTGTACTTTTTATGTATATTTTTTTAAGGCAAAATAAACTATTTCTATTCTATTCTTTCTATTCTATTCTATTCTAAATATTATAGGCAGACCTATAGTGATTTTTGTGTTTTTCATAATAACTCGTGCAAATGCACATAGCATAATATTGTGATGCGGAACTGCTGATGAATACCACATATGGCCACCAGATCTGCTCAATACTAGGTACAAATACAATGCGTGGCTGACGGGCAGGCAACGCATAGCCTAAACCGGTGGACCTAGAGCCATGAAACTTTGTACAGGGGTTCCTTAGTCGCGTGGGGTAGCACTGATATAGGATTTGACAAAATTAATTCCCCAAGGGGGGGGGGGATAAGGGGTTACAGTTAGTATTAAACTCAATCTAATCAAATAGGGTTTGTGGAAGTCGGTTTTTTCTAAAGTTTACTTTTTGTTTCAATTATTTTTCTAATCAACTTCTTCCAACTCTGCCTCTCGTCTGGTTTGTTTGTCAGGTGTGCGGTGTGGGTGGGTTTCCTAGAAACTTTGTATACTATACTAAACTATACAGATTCGGATGTTCACTGGTAGCGGGCCGTAAATCACGGGAGAGGAGGAGGAGGTAGGTATCTAGAAGTGGAGAGTTGAGGAGGATGTTTAGATTAGGTACCTACTCATAGTGCGACATAAAAGAGTAGAAAATAAATGATGGCAACATTCAAAGACTACTGCGTGTTTTCTCTAATATGTCACATATGTTGCCATTATTTATTTTCTACTCTGTCGCACTATACATGTGACTGTTATTCAGACCCTTTTCAAGAAACTCGTTACTTTTGCGGTTTTTATAGATAATGGTACGGAACCCTTCGTGCGCGAGTCCGACTCGCACTTGGCCGGTTATAATTTTTTTATCTACTAGTATTTTGGTAAAAGAGGCACTTTATAAAAAATATTTTTATTGGTAGTTTAACGGATAAAAATGTGATAATTTAACTTGCCTACATACTTACTTAGTACATCAGAATGAAATCGTATCGATAAATAACATTTTTTTTAGGGTTCCGTACCCGAAGGGTGCCAAACGGGACCCTATTACTGAGACTTCGCTGTCTGTCCGTCTGTCTGTCACCAGGCTGTATCTCATGAACCGTGCTAGCTAGACAGCTGAAATTCTCACAGATGATGTATTTCTGTTGCCGCTATAACAACAAATACTAAAAAATCAAAAGAAAATTAATGTTAAGGGGGGCTCCCATACAACAAACGTGATTTTTTTGCTTATTTTTGCTCGATATTGATAATGGTAGCAGGTAGACGCTTAAAATGTTCACAATATATTGAGTATATTATTTACTAAAAAATAAATTTTATTTACTTAAAAAATAAATAATTAAATTAAAATTAAATTAATATTTAGGGGGGCACACATACATTTTTTTTTAATATAGATAATGGTACGGAACCCTTCGTGCGCGAGTCCGACTCGCACTTGGTTGGTTATTTAGAATCATATTGCACGTTGATGCTAAAGGTGCGTTTACAGGGCGGCGCCAGTTCTATACGCAACGTAATGTCAAAAAGCGGTAATAGTTTGACCTGTCAACGCAAGCCAAAATATCTTCTTCTTCTTCTTTTTATTAATGGCGTCCTAACCCCTTTTGAGGTTAATTTTGCCAGTGTCAAGTGGTCAGGTTCTCATTTGAGAACCTGGAAATTATAATGTCTCGAGATGATTTGATGACTATGATGATGATGATGATTTGTCGCTCGTTAGCACTACCCGGGAAGGACGTGAAGGGCTGTGGATTCCAAGTAATTCCTTCGGACGTGAGCGACTGACTGCCTCCCCAAGCCAAAATATCGTTGGAAAGCATATCTCGAACGTCTCGAACTGACAATGACAGTGGCACCCTTTGTTCTGGGTGGCACCACGTTAACAAGAGAATGGAGCGGGGGGCGCCACCATCTACGCCAACTGAACAGCAAAGAGTTTCATTGACCTGAATTGAATACACTACAGCAACAGTTCTGAGACAGCAACTGACAGACGAAGTGACGTTTTCATAGTGGCTTCATTAGTTCCGCTTCGTCCGTTCTCTTGTTATCGTGGTAGCCCCTGTACTTTGGCTTTGACGTATTATGGTAAACCTATTACCACAGGAATTAGAATCCAAGGTTATAAGGTCGCCACCACGGAGAAAGTAATCACGCCATTTGGATAAATAATAATAATAACCGGCCAAGTGCGAGTCGGACTCGCGCACAAAGGCTCCCATCCCATCCCATCTATAAAAACGGCAAAAAAATCATGTTTGTTGTATGGGAGCCCGCTTTAATTTTAATTATAATCTGTTTTGTAGTATTTGTTGTTAAAGCGGCAACAGAAATACATCAGCTGTGAAAATTTCAACTGTCTAGCTACCATGGTTCATGAGATACAGCCTGGTGACAGACAGACGGACGGACGGACAGCGAAGTCTCAGTAATAGGGTCCCGTTTGACACCCTTCGGGTACGGAACCCTGAAAAGCCCGCGCATATGGGCTAAATCCTCGCTAAATCCAATCCATAGAGCAACACGGGCTACAGACTGTCTAGTTTAGGTTGGCGTTCCTGCGGCGGGCGGCGCCTCCTACAGCAAGCCACCAAGCACCAAGCTTTGAGAACTGTCAGACACACTGACAAAATTAGTACGTTTTTTTGCCACACGCCAACTTACACGTAGACATCTTGGCTACTCTTCAGGCTAAATCGGAATTTAATCGAAGAGGTTCATAAAACGAAACTCTTTGCTTCAATGCTAGAGCATGCATGCTCTTTTCTATTAGTAAGTTTTTGAAATGAGATCTGATCTTTCATCTTTGAAAGAGAAAGAGAGAAATCCTGAGGAAAAAACCGAGAAAAAACCTCAGGGAAAAACTGTGAGGGGAGGCAGTCGCTCACGTCCGAAGGAATTACTTGGAACCCACAGCCCTTCACGTCCTTCCCGGGTAGTGCTAACGAGCGACATATCATCATCATCATAGTCATCAAATCATCTCAAGACATTATAATTTCCAGGTTCTCAAATGAGAACCTGACCACTTGACACTGGCAAAATTAACCTCAAAAGAGGTTAGGACGCCATTAATAAAAAGAAGAAGAAGAAGAAGAAGAAAAACTGTGAAAACCGTAGACTCTATTCTATAACTAAGGTGAAAACCTTGAAAACGGTAGTAATTATCGAAAAGCAAATCGAAAACATCAACATATCAACAATAAAAATGGCATTTGTAATTGTAAACAAACTCACAATGGTATCGTGCAGAATAATATTTTCAAATCTTCCCAAAACGGTTGTACCGCTCAACAAAATTGCAAACTTTCACACCACTTTCAGAGATGATGATAAAACTACTGAAATCCCACGCATCATACAAGCATATCACCAAGCTCTGCAAACATTCGACTACAGAAATGGAATTGACTTCATGAACAACCTTAAAACCCTTAAAAGTCTTGTGGATACCATAAAAGCGGAAGACCTGTCCTTTGACAGAAGCCTTTTCAACCCTGCGAGGTGGACTAACAGGCCCCCGTTCACCTATATAGAAGTATGCGAAAACAGCCTCATAAATATGAGCATCTTCGTCATGAGACCTGGATACACGATGCCATTGCACGACCATCCACAGATGTACGGCTTAGTGAAGGTTATTGCTGGAACAATAAACCTGAAAAGTTTCACTCTATGCAAGGATCATGAGACGCACGGACAACACAGTAAACTGATTGCGACATTAAGTAACAAAATAACATGTAATCATAACTCTGAAACGTTTGTGTTGACTCCGACTGAGTCTAATTTCCATGAGATACAGGCTTTGAATACGCCCGCGGTGTTTTTCGATATCTTATCGCCACCGTACGGGACTCCAATAATAGGGGAGGGGCCAAGACGTTTGGGGTTCTACGAAGCGTTTGACATAGTGGGGACTTGCTGTGTTCAACTGCAGCAAGTAAACACTCCTGCAAGTTTTTATTGTGATCATGCGCCGTATTTAGGTCCTACAATAAAAGTTTTGGACATGTAACGGCCATCTAGGGAGTACGCGTAGAACAATTAAGTTAATCTACTCGACGCTAGATGGCGATTTAGTTAACAACCTAACCTACCGTTTTGACTTTGCTTTATTATTATTATAATTATCATCTTGATTACTTACTATATTATTATCTATTATTATCAATTCATTGATAGAAAAGGCTGACAAATACAAAATTAACTGAATTAAAATATGCATACCTAGTTTTTTTTTAAAGAACAATTAATTACCAAAGCCCATGTTGTAATACTTACAAGATAACGATCGACCGCAGCATAAAAGCAAACAAAACGCAATTTCAAAATGGCAAAATGAAAATGACGTTTCCTTACAGCTGCGCTTTGTTATCGTGCAGAAGATTATTTTCGTGTTTTCCGGTCATAACTAAATCACCGTGTATCAGTACAGCCAGTATCCATATGGATATTAGAGATGAGGCAAAACCAACAATGGAAATTGTCAACGTACCGCCCGTCGTATCCACATACCGCCAGGCGCTCCAGACCGTTGATCCTAAAAACAAGAAAGACTTCCCGACCAATCTCAACAAGCTGAAGAGTCTTATGGACAAGTTGAAAGCTGAGGACTTCGCCTTCGATAAGTCCCTCAACAGCCCAGACACCTGGCGGAAGCAAAACAAAGCCCCATGCACCTACATCGAAGTGTTCCAAAACAATTGCGTCAACATGAGTATTTTCGTTCTAAAACCTGGCTTCAAAATGCCTTTACACGATCACCCACTCATGCACGGACTACTGAAAGTCATCTCTGGAGCTGTTAAGATCAGAAGCTTCTCTGAATACCCGGTGACGAAGAGTGTGGACTTGAAAGACTTTGCCAAGAAAGCAAAGGAGGAAGCAGCGCGGATAGCGCAAGGAACTCACAAGCGAAGAAAACTGTTTGCACAAATTTCTAATAACAGAGTTTGTAACCAGAACTCTGATACTTGTGTTCTCACTCCGACTTTATCCAACTATCATGAGATAGAGGCTTTGGAAATGCCGGCGGCATTCTTCGATATCCTGACACCACCTTATGATGCTGTGATTGAGGATATTGGTCCTAGAAGATGCCGTTATTACAGAGTGTTGAATGAAATAAGTACTAATTTGGTAGAAATGCAAGAAATTGATGCTCCAGAATGTTTTTACTGTGATCAAGCTCCTTATTTGGGACCAATGCTAACATAGCACTAAAAAACCTACTAAATAGTTATGTCATCAGAGAATTAAGTGATTATTTTATGACTTAGTATACTTGAGTTGCTCAATCTGTGTTACCAATCATCACAAGGCTAGCGGAACTGAAAAGTGCAAAGATTTTTGTGCCTTATCATTATCAATCACCTCTGTTTATTGATAGGAAAAATCTTGTTGATAAAAGAATGCATTCTTGTGCCAATAAGTAATCCATTGTTACCAATAATATCACAATCCTGACATAAGGTTATGGTTTTTTCTTTTAAGATTCTCATATTTTATATTTAGCCAATTCATTAATCTGAGCCTCTGCTGTCTGTATGTCTGTTAAAAATATCCAGAAACAAATGATTGTTTTTATGAATACTGGCATATAAAGCAGGCATTCTATTTTTATTTCAAAGTGCTAGTTCTTAGGCGGTAGGTTCACTAAAGTCATGGTCATTTTCACTCGCATGGTCACAATGCTCTTTGTCTTGATCACACACTCACCCGACACATTGTTTGTAGTTCCGTTGTGATCGCCTATGATCCAGCACCTTTGACCAAGGTGATTCTAGTCTCATTTTTCAAGCTGTTTATGTAACTTGTGCACAATTCCTTTCACTTTTCTGAATCTTGATTTAGCTATCTAAAGTTTCTGTCATATTTTGTATGTTTGTTGTGATTTGAACTAGAATATTGACTTAATTATAATAGGGTATTTATAAGATTATTCCAACAGTTATCACATGTTTATGTAAATGATGAACTTCTGTTTAAATGACACTTTTTTAATAATTATTTTATTTTAAAACAAATCAATTTATTGCTAGGATTTTAAAAATATTTTTATCTTATCAATAATAATATGAAACAAGTTTTCAAAAAGACTGCTCAAACACTGATATTTCATTTCAAAATAAGCTTGTAATTAATTATGTTCTTTGTGTTTTGTTAAAGGAGGAATGTCGAGTAATATGTCTTTGTTTCCAGATTCAGTATTGAAAAATAAATATTTTTGTTAATAAAACAGGAAACATGTTTAATTTAATATACTCCTGTTATAGAAAACGCATATAAGAAAATAAAATAATTTGTAAGTATTAATAATTATTTATTGATTTGAAATAATTAACAGTAGCTTAAAACTTATGAAAACTATATTAACTATCAATTTGCAACATGTGACAGTAGATTTAAAATATTTAGCTGTGATAATATTAGCTCAACTAGAAACATCTTTAGATTTACAAAAATATACGAATAAGTATAATTTCTATATCGCGCCAAATACTCGAATTATATTTAACAACTGAACATGAGAAAAGCTAGAAAAATATCTATTGCACAGTTAGTTTTCACAATTATTATAATAAAGTTTATGATACAGCAAATAACAAGAAATTATATTTACATAAAAGTGATAAGCCCCGCAGAATAGTAATGCGCGTAACGTCAAAGATCTGACAAATGTCATGAGCATTACGTGTATAGGATTAAGAGCTATGTTTTATCAAAATCTATCAAATGTATCGAAATGTCAGGCGCATTACCATTCTGCGGGGCTTATAAAAGAATACGTAGGTACCTACCTACATACCTATTGAGACAACGAATTTTGAGCAAGATTTTGCTAACTTCCCTCTAACGTCTCTGTCCCCTATCTACAGCTGTTCAACGATCTTTTGGTGTGCGGTGACTATAGATGGACAATCACCCGGAATTATTCCACTTTTTGGAATAATTCCGATATTCTTCCAGAATTATTCCGAATCCTTCCATTTTGATGGGAAAATATGTGTAAAGGCGAGTGAAATTTGTGTTAAGGTGTTTTACGAAGATATTGATATGAAACCTGCACAAAACGATGTAGACTGGAATTGGACCAACAAATTATGTCATGTGATTTTTGTTCCTAAAGCGTCACATAAGCGAGATATTTTAGATTGCCAAAAGCTTTTTTTTTTTTTTTTGCAAAATCATTAAATCTTAAGACTTGGTGATAATGTTACTTAATATTTTTGACAGATGTCACTTTGTTGAAAAGGGTCACTACTTTTGACCGGTGTCGCCATTTTTGACTGGGTTCACTCAAATATCTCGCTTATGTGACACTTTAGGACAGATTTGGGGTCACTACTTTTGGTAGTGTTGTAAGTAGTTTGTAAGTAGTGACACCTGTCAACAAAGTGACATCTGTCAAAAAATTTAAGTAACACTATCACCAAGTCTTACGGTTGAATGATTTTGCAAAAATAAACTTTAGGCACTCTGTGATATCAAATATCTCGCTTATGTGACACTTTAGGAAAAAATTCTCATGACATAAAATGTTGGTATAGTAGTCTTCTATCGACGTATGCAGGTTTTAATTCGATATATTTTCAAAACACCTTAATTTTCCTATTTTAACACTTATTTTCCCACCAAAATGGAAGAATTCGGAATAACTCCAGAATGAATCTAGCTTTTGGAATTTTTGCCCATTGGTGATTCAGAATAATTCCCAGCGCCCATCCATATAGGGTAACAGGTGAAACCGGTGAAACTGACGATTTTAGACAGGATCATTGCATGAGGTTGCGTAGAAGTGACGCCCCCCTGTAAACGTCACTCACACGTCAAGAGATCGTTGGACGAGTATATCAGCTTTGCTAGCAATTCAAGTCTTTATAAGCACAGTAAATCAGTAAACTGTCTGCGTTGGATCGACACATTGACTACAGGTTGGCAAGAAAGTCTAGAAATTAAATGATGGCAACATTCACAGACTACTGCGTGTTTTCTTTAATGTCATATTTGGATTGTCTATCAAAACACGCAATAGTGCTCTAATATGTCACTTATGTTGCCATTATTTAATTTCTAGACTTTCTTGCCAACCTGTATATACGTACTTACAATACAGGGGTAATAATAACAAGTAAGTAACAAACAACACGAATACAATACCATCGTCATCAATATACCTACCGAAAACGAATACGAACGGGAAGCAGTCCCATTAGGAATTGTCGTTTTAGGAATCTTGTCTATTTAAGGGCGGACCCTAGGCAATCAGAACTTAGAATTTCATCCCTAACTTATTTTTAGAGGATATTGAATAAAAAAGGTTAAAGCCAAGCTAAGCAAGTCTAACTGAGGAACATAATGTGCCATTTTTATAATGATTAAATAAATAACAAGAACACAAATTCAGATGCGGTGCGAAATTGTAATACAAAACATTGTGACAGACAGATTTTCTAGCAACTTCAGGAGTTTTCTATCGAGCAAAGTTAATAAAATTACGTTTATGGGAAAGCAAAGTCACGCGGACACTTGTGATAAACAAGCTAGTGAAAAAAACGTAAAGCATTAATACTCATCATTCCGAGCGATTTGTGTTTTGCTAAAGGCTGTTTTTTTCTAGGGCGCCTTCTTAAGGAATCTCGAATTTGACACACCTATAAACCTTTATTTCAATACCGTGTCAACTCGTGACGTACGTATGTTAATGTAGATTTTGTGTGCACTTCAAGCATCCAATACATTCAATATTACTATTCCTTTCTCATAGATCATTTTTATCGTTTCCCAAGCAATCGAACTCCTCAAAAGCCTAAATAATTACAAAGCAGCCGGACTTGCTAAAATTATATAAAATTATACTAATCACGCCCTCATCTCAATCATTGCGCATCTACAGTCTCCTTGTCCAAGCAAAAGGAAGCCTTCTCTATTCATTATACCGTTCGCACATTTTACATAATACGATATTTTTTATTACATTTTCACTTTCATTTTTCTATACATATCTCGATTTTTTTGTACACAACATTGACACAAATCCATGGCATGCACAGAAGCAAGTACTACAGTCTATTCGTGATAAGAATGAAGTGAAATTTAAATTTAAATCTGTTAACACACACTCACAGGACAGGACACAACCAACGCGTTCGAAAGTTTGCTTTCAACTGGTCACTGTGAACTTGGCTTCATAATTGGAAACGATTTGATTGGTTGCGGGGCGTGGCTAGGCCGCCGGACAGTGATGTCTTTACTGCATTTTTATCACGAATATAATATAATTCACCCAGGTGTTCAAAGTATACTCAAAGTATATTTAATGCACTTAGGTGAATTAAGTATACATACCCACTTTACCCACCTAAAATATTAAGCACAATCGAAACAGCGCGAGTCGATGCCTAACTCAAGGTGAAATTACCTTTAATCCTAGCACATTAAAAGTGTCCATGAAAGCTCGATGAACCATCTCATGAAGAAGTTTTAACTTTAGGCTCACCTCGGACACTCTATAGAACGCTCGTAAAATAATCACCTATTACTACTACATAGCTTAATGACATTTGTACACGTGCAAATGTGTGCGTAAACTCGTTCGTTTGTGAATGTGTGCGTTCAGCGCCTAAACAAAGTCTCCCCGAGTCTAAGGGTCGTATTCTAGAACGAATCTCTAATCTGAGATCTGCTCAAGAGTAGTCTTAAGAGTACGCGCTTATTCTTAATTGATGCTTGAGACTAGTATCAAAAATCATAATTCATCTGAGTGATCTCAGATGTGAGTAGAGATTTTACTAATTCTTGAATAAGATACAAATAAAAAAAAACTTTTTTGTACTACAGATGTCAAACTTTTGTTGAGATCCTCTCTTGACAGTGTTGTTGTGCTTGAGCGGTATCTCGACCACGCTTAAGAGTGATATTAGCTTTAGTTATTGTTCTGAGGATATTAGTACATAAAATAATAAAAAAAAAAAAATGTGGCAAATAAACACTTCTTTCTTTCTTTCTCTCTTTCTTTCTCTTTCTCTTTCTTTCTCTCTCTCTCTTTCTCTCTCTCTCTCTCTCTTTCTTTCTCTCTCTCTTTCTATCTCTCACTCTTTCTTTCTATCTCTCTCTCTTTCTCTCTCTCTTTCTCTTATTCTTTCTTTCTCTCTCTCTCTTTCTTTCTCTCTCTCTTTCTTTCTTTCTCTCACTCTTTCTTTCTTTCTATCTCTCTCTCTTTCTCTCTCTTTTTCTTTCTCTCTCTTTCTCTCTATCTTTCTTTCTCTCTCTCTTTCTTTCTATCTCTTTCTTTCTCTCTCTCTTTCTTTCTCTCTCTCTCTCTCTCTCTCTCTTTTTCTCTCTTTCTCTCTTTCTCTATCTCTCTCTCTCTTTCTCTATCTCTCTCTCTCTCTCCCCCTCCCTCCCTCCCTCTCCCCGTCCCTCCCTCCCTATCCCCCTCCCTCCCTCCCTCCCTCCCAATTGTAAATGAAAACAGGCCTAAGTAGTTTATTATTCTGTGAATGTCTCAAGACTCGATTCACAGCGATGCACTCTTGAGTAAGGTTTCAGAATAAAGGAGATGCTTGAGAGTGAAACTCAAATTTGAGTCGGATTTACGTAATTTCAGCTTGAGACTGATCTTGAGATTTGTTCTAGAATACGACCCTAAGAGGCTCCCCGACTCCGGGGTGAGGTGCGGTACCTGAATCCGCGCGGGGAAGGGAGTGGCCGTTCTGTACGTAGTACTATTATCTCTTCTGTGCTTTAGGCACAGAAGAGATAATAGTACTCCGTACAGAACGGCCACTCCCTTCCCCGCGCTGATTCAGATACCGCACCCCACCCCTGGCGTCTAGGAACTGGTTGAAATATCAATAGACGCGGTTGAACGCCTGACGAGTGACCGCGCGTATACGGTGAATAATAACCGGTAATATAATATGGTGAAGTTTTGTGCATTATTTGTGTGTCTGTCGTCAACTAGAAACAGCAAAGACAGGAGATTCTTTCGGTTCCCGACTGATGAAAGAAGGTAAGCAACAGCAACTCTATTGTTGTTCTTTTGAGAAATAAAAATTCTAATACCTTAACTCCCGGAATGTAACTTGGTCAGCGTTTGCTGTGTGTCTCGCTCTCTCACAAGGACAGACTTTGTGCGAGACAGAGACAGAGTTATATGTTTGTAGTACTTACTAGCTACTGACTACGATAATTGATAATAAGTCAGTGTCGTAATATTTTATTTTTAACCGACTTCAAAAAAGGAAAGGTTCTCTAAAGGTTCTCTTTCATATTTTATTTTCTAAGATACCTAGTACTAAACCTTCCGTAATACATAATTATATAATTATCAATAAAGTACATTTATTATAGGTATTCATTTCGTGCTATCCGTTGTTGGTGCGATTCAACAACGCGAACGAAGCACTTCGAGTTGAAAAGTAGGTAGTAGGTGGGTCAATCAACTATTTTACCCACACTTTGCTGACCCCGACCATTTATTATTAAAATACGCTAAATGGTTAAATTTACACATTTTACGAATATAACAATAGTATCTAAGCTAGCAGGCACTACGGGGAACTTGATTACGTTCTCGAAGATCTTCGTTTGTGTTTTTTTTTGCTCACATGGCGCGGTATGGGGTCCTTTGATAGTGCCGTTGAGCTGCAGTCCTCGAAGAACTTTCAGAGAGAGTGCGTGCGTTGACAGAAAAGTGTGGGTTAAGTTGATTGACCCAAGTACGCACGCACTAACTTTGTCGCGGCGGCGGCGCGCCGCCATTAGCTGGGTCCACATATAGCGAGCTTCGGCCGGGTCTCGCTCGAACCCTGTAGTGGTTTGGTTGTTTTGAATCTCTCAGAGACTAGGTACCTACTTCGAATAGGTAATAGGTAAATTCGAATATTGTACAATCCTAACGATGTTTTTACATAGGTAGGTACCTACCTACAGTTCACGCCAAGTGTCTCTTACCTACTTCAGAATAAGTAATAGTAGGTAACAACAACATAACATAGCTTCACGCCTTTTCCCATAAGAGGTGGCAAGGCACTGTGCCCACTTTTAGACAGTTATTCGATACCTACCTACTCTATTTTTGTAACTTAATGTATGAAGGATCAAAGTGAACATTAACATTTTTTAGGATTTCAATGAGAACCCGACTAGGTATGTTTAAACGGCAGCGCCCCTACAAAGTCACTTCATAATAATGCAAACGCTTGTGTTCGGGACAGTTCGGGTCGCGCCGTCGTCGTTCGGTTCGCCCGACGCAAATCGCTGCATTTGCCGCGCTACCAGCCCTAGCAATATTTACGCACACATTTGCACGTATACAAACATCATTTAGTCATGTAGTAGTAATAGGTGCTTATTTTACGAGCGTTCTATGGAGTGTCCGAGGTGTGCTTTAGGTTTAAAGAATTATTCTTATGAGAATAAAGTTCTTTCAACCTAAAGTCAAAACTTCTTCGTGAGATGGTTCATCTATATCTTAGTTAGTCCTCATTCGACCTGGCAAATAAAGCGCTGCTTCGATCTTCATTCAAACCCCAGATCTAAAATCTCCCTAGCACCAATCACTGATTTGGCTTTTCGGACCTGCACGAAGATCGTTGTTGCACTGTACAAAAATAGATTTGATACAACTTTGCCCACTTTCGATTAGCCTTCCCTCCGTATAAAAAATATAAAAAAATGACTTAGTCGGATCAAGATTTAAAACTATGTATACCTGTCCAACGATCTTTTGTTTGAGTGACGGTTTTAGGAGGGCGCCAGTTCTACGCAACCTAATGTAATGATTCTGTCAAAAAGCGTTAGTTTCTACCTGTCACCGCACGCCAAAAGATCGTTGGAAAGCAATAAATAAAATATGTACGAAGAGACAGTTGTCTAAATGGGCTTATAAACTGCCTACTGCTCACTTCAGAGGTCGCCACTGTGGACCGTCTATAAATTTGACAGTTCCTCTTAGTAAACATGTAAACAAACTAATTATTTTATGAATAAATTCTTTCAATGCCTCGTTGTGCAGCTGTTGATTGCAAAAATGTGGGGATTCATATATTCCCTAAAGACGCTAAAAGAAGAAAATTGTGGGAGAAAGCTCTTCGTATAAAAAATTGGCATGCAAGTACTTCGTCATGGTTATGTGCTACCCATTTCCTACCTGACAATTATTTTGGACCAAATTCGTATACAGGTGATAAATCTCTAATCAAAGTGTTGAAGAAAACTGCTGTACCGTCTTTATTTTCACATTCTAAGGTCAAAACAATCACACAGACAACACAACAACAACAGCGATCGGATAGACAGCTTCGGAGCCTCTTCCAAGTCAGGAATGACCGGGATCTCATCCTCGAGTTCATCTTCAACTCCGAGAAGGTTATTCTTGTCGTACGCCCTTAGTCTACAACAAGAAAATGGATTTTACAATAAAACCGCAACATAACCTTTATATCATAACAATGCCAGTTTATAACTTACCTTTCAATTAAAACTGCTTTTTTACCAACGATGGACGCTTTTCTTTTTCTCAGCTCGACTTTTAATTGAATCACACTCCATGTCGCATACATTGATATAGTTTATTTTGTTATTTCAATTATTCGTGAAACAATAACAACTAGACAATATGGCAGTTCTTAGACACCCCATAGTGCTGCCCTCTGCAATTGGCTTTCAGTTTCAAACCCTATTCCTCAAACATCAAAACCTACCAAAGATTTCCTATAAAAACTAACTTTTTTATTTTGTAGCCTTTTTTTTACAAAATTTAGATACCTACCTACATGTCTTGACTATAGGCAGTGGATTAAAAATTTTACATTACACACTATCTAATTCACATTTGCACACATCTTCGGTAATGTAATTAACTCAGGTTTAAAAGAAAAGAACAATGTAATAAAAAATGTTTTTTTTAAGGGATGTACCTACTTACCTGTAACATTTAATAACTTTGTATGTATTCGGTATTCTAGCTAGTAACCAACGAGATAAATTAGATAAGTGTTATAATAATTATATCATTACACATTTTTATATGCCACATGGACAAAACTAGAAGTTTTTTCTATTACTCTTTAATTTTTCATCAGCTGGAGTGATTTGATTAGATTACTGATTTAATTATGAAGTTTTTAATTGTATGATGAAGCTTTATCAAACGGCAAAGAAGCGATATGAGTGCAGGATTTGATGATTAGTTTGATGTGTGGAAAAGGGACGGAGATTGTTTTTGGTGGCATATTGTTTGACCATTCAGTCGGTTCGCTCGCGTTATGACACACGCGGACCAAACTGACAATAGCACCAATAGACGTCCGAGCGAGAGGGTTAAAAAACTATATTTTTTTTATAGTGAACACATTTTTAGTACCTACCAGGAAAATATTTCTTTGTTTCAATTTTGAAAGGTAGCTACATATTTGAATGCGAAGATCTCTATTCAAATTCAAACATAAAATATATACTTAGATATAATTACGATGAAGATTGATGTTAACGCATTTTCTAGTTTATTTAGCGTACATTTTCAAAACTGCAACTCGGAATTGCCTCCACAATGATTTGAATTGTACCTACTTAAATTGCTGCCCTAAGTTTGCAAACTATTTTGTTTTAACAGAGGTTACCTACTTCATATTCAACAGCACTATTTGACTATTATCAATACATGCACTTATACTAACTAATTTTAGTTGTGAATTAGTTGAAGTTACAAACATTTTGTCAATTCCTTAAAACGCAGCGTGTGAGAAATGTGTAGATGACAAAGTATTTAAAAGTCAACAGTAAATTGATTATTTTGAGTAAATATTGTTCCCGAAATACCCACATAGAAAATTATTATGCGCGAACGCACAAACTAATCCAGAAGATAAGTGTAACTTAAAAATGCTATACTCGCTACTTGTGCGATGTTTTAGCATTTCTCGAACGAAAAACCGCGACGACATTACATTTAATACTTTGAGTTGGGTGTTGTGGACCCAGGCCTTCTGCTACATACAAGATGACCTTATACATTACATAAACATTTACATACATGCATTATGCATTACATCTGGCTGGCCCCACACTAGGGTACCCTGCATCGTGAGAACCAAAAACAGTGACTTCACAGACATGTAAACATTCACATCTATTCACATGTTTATCTTCTTTCAATCTCATTATACGTATATGATGCTGCCACATTTTCTGCATCAGCGTTTCGTTGATACAGATCTAGTCTATCCGTCTCTTTTTCACCAACACAACCATCACACATAGCAAACTAAGGTGTTATACCATTCACGCAACCATTCTCTTACCACCACATCTACAAACCGCATCGTCCCTCCCCTACCCCTTCACAAGTCACCATCACATCATATCACTCTCTTCCGCTCGTGATTCCTACGTCCTACACCTCCCTCCCCACACGCGCGGTATGTTCCCCCCCGTCCGCTACTCCGGTGCCGCGGGCCGCTCCCCCGCCCCGCCCGCTAGGTCGAACACCGCTTGCGACACTTGCGCGGCTAGCTTGTCTGCGTTCTAGAAGAGAAGAGAATCATTGAGACAGGATGATAAAAGAGATGAGGAGAAGCCAAGTGCGGTTGCAACCTCCAGTTGTTCGGGTCATTTCCACCGCCTACTATCCTTGCCACAATATGAATAATACACATTACATTAGTCACAATTCACAACTTTACAGGGTGTAACAGAAGGTGTAGTCATATTTTAGGGGGTTGTTCTGATCAACTTTCACTATGAAACCAATTGGATCAGAGCAACTTTATTTTTCACATCTCCATATATTTGCGCCGGACGATCAGCTGATTTGTATGAAGAAGTAATATTGAAAGTTGATACAGGTCTTTAGCCTAGTTTAGGTAACAGAAACAGCGGGGATTCGAACTGCGGGGACTCCCATGTGGAGCCCTCGACCACAGCACCACAGAGGTCGTCAACATGCCCCTACTATAATACGTACCTCCTGAGTGTCGCTCTCAGCGTACACCCGCACAACGTCCTCTGTCCCGGACGCTCGCACGAACGCTCTTGCGTCACTGTAGAGAGCCACTAGAGCATCGATGCGCTCCTACGTACCTCCTGAGTGTCGCTCTCAGCGTACACCCGCACAACGTCCTCTGTCCCGGACGCTCGCACGAACGCTCTTGCGTCACTGTTGAGAGCCACTAGAGCATCGATGCGCTCCTACGTACCTCCTGAGTGTCGCTCTCAGCGTACACCCGCACAACGTCCTCTGTCCCGGACGCTCGCACGAACGCTCTTGCGTCACTGTAGAGAGCCACTAGAGCATCGATGCGCTCCTGCAGGCCCGGGGGGGACGTGCAGGCGCGCTCCGCGTCCGCGGTCGATATCACGTTGCGGTCCTGCGAGGAAGAGGGCTGTCAGTGAGAGTTCAGTGGTAGAAGAGTCTGGAGCTCCAATGGAGCGGGAACTAACATTCCTGTCCAGCGGATTGGACAATTGATGTGAGAAGCTACTACATCTTTAGGACGAGGCGGAAGAGGACAGTAGGACGGCAGCTAAAGAAGAACGGTTCAGCTATGTAGGGGGGAGCAGAAATAGCTGCGAATTACTACAGCTTCAACTGCACATGAAATTTAAACATAAACCTAACACGGGTATGGGCAAATCAAGTTCTTAATCACTTTTTAACTTACCTGTACCGTCACCTTGAGCTGGCGACACGGCAGGTCGGTGTACATTCGCGCCCACTCCCGCACGTTGATGCCTCGCGCGCACAACACCGCCTCCACTAAAAACAGGTCCGATATCGCGTCGCCGACCGTCTCGTTGGTGAGGTCGATGAAGTCGAGCAGCAGGGCGGCTGCTTTGCGCTGTTCCGCGTCACTGGAGGAAGAAAGCATCAATTTGCAAAAATGCAATCGCGCATTTTGGTACGTCGAACGCCTGTGCCGCGTGACGCGAGGCGCTTTTTGGTCCTTGGAGCTGACTAGTAGCCAAAACTTTACAGAAAACCACGTGTACTACCCGTCGGTCGTCCAAGATCCGCTGCGGGCAACACCTCGCTTCTTGGTCCCTCGAGCCGAATGCATACTACCAAGCATTCGCCCCTTTTGAAAAATAATCGTAAGTACCCGTCGTCCAGTATCCGTTTGACCGTGTCCTTGGCCCGGCGGCTGTAGAGCACGGTGCCGTGTCCGTTCGCCTCGAAGTACACGCCCACGTCGAAGGCCTGTGCCGCGTGGTGGAGGTGCTTCACGCCCGTCTTCACGCACGTGACCGGCACTTTCTGGGGAAGGCGGGTTTGCGTTCAATTTAAATATATCTGTTTCAGGTGTCTTTTGTGATGATGTGATGGAATTATTATAAAAACAAATAACCCGACTGCATTTTCTTTCAATATCACATACAAACTTATGAATGTAGGTACCTGGTTACGTACATGGAGTATGAAAGTAGCCGCACCAATAACTTTGTAAACTACATTTTGCGATCTAAAATACAAACTATTGACTTTTCACAAAAATTATAGAGTCTGTGTCACTCTCACGGTCGCCACAAATACAACGACACGTCCTCATTTCTAAATATCCGTCGAGCCGTTAGGGTTGTAGCGTTTTGTTTACACTTAAAACCCCATGTCTACGACATTTTTGGAAAAATCCAAAAACTGAATCGCCAAAAATCAATTCGCAAAATTTCACGATAATCGGTTGAGAAATGCGACCTGTAGAGAAGAAAAGATGGACAGACATACGAAAGCATTTTTGCCCAATCCTGAAATGGAGACGTGAATAAATAAAGCTGAATTCCACCCACCAGTTCATGTCTGATGTAGTTGGTAGACCCTCCGTTGGCGTAGGCTGTCTGCACGAGCTCTAGTGTGAGATCCACGCCTAACCTAACCTAGCCTAACTTAAACAATGTTAACCTAAATAGATGAATAAATAAAGCTGAATTCCACCCACCAGTTCATGTGTAATGTAGTTGGTGGACCCTCCGTTGGCGTAGGCAGTCTGCACGAGCCCTAGTGTGAGATCCGCGCCGGCCTCCCGCATCAGCTGCGCGATGTAGCTCGCCAGTAGCGTCGCGATGCGGTCGCCGTCCAGCAGGTGCATCTTCTGTCTGGGTAGATAGCAAGCGTTGATTAGTCTGGACTTCTGGAGCGTTCCTGCACAGGCTCTATCACTTTCCCAAAACCCACATTTCCCAGAAGAACCGTTTCAAAAAAAAAATAATCCCAGAGCAAGAGGAAAACGAATCGCGTTAGTAACTGTCGTATCTGGCAGTCAAAACTCTATCACCATGCGTTTTCCATGACACATAAAGCTAGTAAGTTCATATACTCTTTGCATAAAGCCTCCGCATAGCGTGGCTAGCAAGGGTGATGTGAGTGAGTATGTGTCATTTCTGTTGTGTAGTTCGAATAATGTAAATTATAAAAGATAAAGATCATTTATTTGTGAACACAGGTAATAACTAATAATAGGTACATTTACTGATGTCAGTTAAATTTTTTGAGCTCAGTTTTCTGCCCAGGGGCATACAAAAGTAAAGTCCCGAGGACTATTTGAATACGGTATATCGTTATGTTTATTTGTCGTTGGGAGGGTTTCAGCCATAATACACCATGCAGGCCAATGCATCTTGGTGTATCATCCTGCCACGTGGCCTATTACAGCTTACGCCCAACAGTGGGATGACACGGGCTGATGTGATGATGAGATCAACTCACTGGTCATCCAAGTAGTAGTAGACGACACGGTCCGAGTCGCCGTCGAGTGACGCGACGCGCTGCCAGGGCACATGCTCAACGCCCACCGGCGGCTGCTGGGACACCTTCACGAAGTCCGCGCCGCACTGGACACACAAGCATTTGTATACAGGCACATGACAATGGAAATGGAGCTGGGTGATGCTATGATGAGGTGCCAGCTTGGCAAAACATACAAGGTTCCACCTGCCAGATGGTCCGAGGATAGCGGGAAAACGATGGACGAGGGTTGTACAGGAGCGAGTTGAATGGCGTGTACATGAGGGGGGGCCTATATTTAGGAGTGGGTTCTCCGCCAGGAATTGTCATGCTGCGTGTCTAGGTCTCTTTCGAACGATATCCTTTCAAGGCTTTGAATACCTAACGAAATTTCACAAATTAGCTGAAATTTCACAAATTAGCTGAAATTTTCAAAATTTGCTGTGGAACGAGAGTATTTTATGCACAAAAATGAATTCCTTATCAAACATGCCCTAGTAGCAGAACTTTATCAGCAAGAATTTTTATTTTGTGGCGCGGGGTGCGTTTTTGAATTGACCCTCACGGGCCTCAAGTCGAATCCAACTTTCCTTAATTTCGAAATATGAACCTAGGCACACGTATTAGCTGTGGTAAAAAAATCTGGCTTCTTTCACAAACTACACAAACCATCTATGCAGAAATCCCAGGCCACAGGTGCCAAAAAACTTGGCACGTCCTGCGCAATAATCCGCGCTCTACTCACGTTCAGGTTGAGTTTCCCGCCGTTCCCGCCGGTGTTGAAGGTGACCAGCTCCAGCTCACCGTCCAGGCTCTTCCTGATGATGTTCAGCTTCTTCCCCCCCACCCCGTTCGCCCCGTCCACGTACAGAGTGGGGGTGTACCGGCCCGTCACGGGCAGCTTGGCGCGGAGACGCTTGAATGCGCCGACGATCTTGTCGTAGTAGCCTGTGAATGGACATGATTTATTCTGACTTCATAATACTCTGTGGCATTTTAGTTAACCTTTCCTCCGTGGGGCCTATTTTGAAAGAAAGATGGCTTCTGTATTGGCCAGTTCTGTCTTTCTCACAGACGGTGATTTTGGGCCACTGTTTGGATTCTAATTGAAATTTCTCTAAGTGCCGTTCTCTCAAACCTCGGATAGCGATTATCTGTCTGTTTACCCGGGCCTTTTGACATTTCACACGTACAAAAGTGTAAAAAAAGTTATCTGACTGTTTATCCGTCTTTTGAGAGACCCGGGTTAAATCTAATAAGAATTGCGGAAATAACTGGATTCTTACTTGTTTTTAACTAAATCTTACCTATCTTTTTAAATTGCGGTAAACTTACGATTTTTATCAAATCAGACGAAAACGAAAAACAAAAAAGTGGGACAAAACAAGGGTGCCATCTTTGGGAGTGTTCTCCACTTACTACTCCGACAAAAGCCGTGGTATATGTAATCAAAATGAAGTATCACTTACGTTGTAAAGGATGTAAGTGTAGTCAAGCCTTCGTCACATCACCGGATTTGTTTGTTTCTATCTGATCTAATATCATATCGTACAGGCAACTACTTTAGCCACTACTGAACCGATTTAGCAAAAAAAAACTATTTCTTTTTCTCGTCTACAATATACAAGTACAGACAATCCTCACCTTCTTCCGTCGGTGTCCCATAAGTGTTGTCGTTGCGGCATTTGACGCAATAGTGCAGCATCGGTGTCGTTACGATTCCGAACTCTTTCGCCGTGCCTTTAAGTGCCATAACGCCGTGCACGGCGGCGGCCGCGAGTCGCGGGCTGGTGTATCTGGGGACGTTGCAGATTACGAATAACAGAGCGTGACGCCTTTTCCCATACGGGACGGCAGAGGCACAATTGTGCCCACTTTTAACTACAGGGGGCTAGCCTATCGCCGCAGCTATGAAGGTTTCCCTACGAAGTTTTCCGTCACCGTTAGAACGTCCGTATTACTTCTCTGTATTTTCTGTGTTTTGTCTTTTATGTGCAATAAATTTAGGTATATTATAATATTTATCGTTGTGCACTTATGTAGGTCTACCTTATATTAAATTATCCTCTCCATCCTAGGTTTGCTGGAAGAGATCTCTTATTAGAGATAAGCTCGCCTTTGTACATGTTTTTTCTAATATTAAGTGTCTGTATTATGTTTTCTGTGCAATAAAGTATAAAGTAAGTAAGTAAGTAAGTATATGAAATATTCGAAACGTCCATATAATGTACTAAAGTCTTCACAAAATAAGGCCCGTTTTGACAGTTCACGCCCATGAAGTTTTAACCCCTAATGCGTAGGTATTAAAAGCCAATTATTGCGTACAAGCAAAGCGTACAAGTTGCACCTAGGAAAACCGCTTCTGTTACCTACGCGTTAGGGGTTAAAACTTCATGGGCGTGAACTGTCAAAACGGGCCTTTTATTTTGTGATGTGTTTGTGCTGTGTCGTCGTTGCATACCTGGTGTCCATACCGATGTAGACGCTTGCCTTCAGCGTCATGTCCGCGTTGACTTGCTTCACCACCTCCCCGGTCGTGGCTTCCAAGTCGTTGTCACTGCAATACGAAAGACACAACATTATAGTCTACTCGTGACAAGAGTGCAGCAAAGTCATCACTGTCCGGCGGCCCAGCCACGCCCCGTAACCAATCAAATCGTTTCCAATTATCAAGCCAAGTTCACAGTGACCAGTTGAAGGCAAACTTTCGAATGCGAAGGTTGTGTCCTGACCTGTGAGCGTGTGCTAACAAATTTAAATTTCCCTGCATTATTTTATTATCACGAATAGACTGTAGTACCAGTGTAGTGCTCACAGTGGGCCTATAGCAGTTCTACAAAATAATTTTACGAAAAACGAAACCCTTCTTTAAAGGCTTGATTGACCAAACAAACGCGTTTAGCTCGAGTCCGCGGTGGCGATCAGTGTAAGAAGCAGGAAAATTTACGCGTGGAAAAAGTATTCGAATTCAAATGTCAGTGACTCTTAGTACAATGCAATTAGGTTCATTTCAACTGAACTCGAACACAAAATATTCCTGTTAGAGCAACAGTAGTTTTGTACCAGCTTACACTGCACAAGGTTCAAATTCGTACACAATAACTGATCACCCCACCGCGGACGCGAGCTGAATTGGTATGGTCAAGACTTAAAGGATCACTTCGTTGTCCGTCTGTCAAGAAACTTTTTTTCAAGAGGGCATAGAGTTTGTTGAGGAATCACTTTGAAATAAGTTTTGTCTTAATACCTTACATTCCAGAATCAATAAGAGATGCATGTCCGCACGAGCCAAGCGAGAGACTATCTAACATTAGCGAGCCTGATCTCCTGCCAGCTCTGTTCCAGCATCTATCCTTTCCTTATGTAGCGTAGGGTAGCACTAAGATGGGATTTGACGAAATTAATTCCCCAAGGGAAAGGAAAAAACTTGACATTGGTTTCTGATCAAATAGGGTTTGTGAAAGTCGGTTTTTTAGGGTACCGTACCCGAAGGGTGCCAAACGGGACCCTATTACTGAGACTTCGCTGTCCGTCTGTCCGTCCGTCCGTCCGTCCGTCCGTCCGTCCTGTCTGTCACCGGGTCCGTCTGCACGAACCGTAGTAGCTAGAAAGCTGAACATTTCACAGAATGTGTATATCTGTTGCCGCACCAACCACAAATACTGAAATACGAGAGATATTGCAAATTAAAGGGGGCCCCGATACAAGAGACGTGTTTAGATACACTTACGCATTTCAAAATGGAGATCTTGACTGAAACTGTTTATTTATTGTCATAGCAACCATGTCATAGACACATATACTACACATTTAAATATGATAGCATATTTCGCGTCAACCCACATGGTTGTGGTTAGCCGGTGCGGTATGATGTAGACTCTCAATCCGGAGGTCGTCGGTTCAAATCTCGTGAAGGCATAAACTTTTTAAATTTTCTTTTTGTTTATTTTTTTATTGTTTTGAGTGCTTTTGATTTGTTGTACGATGGTACGGTACCCTTCGTGTGCGATACCGACCCGCACTTAACCGATTTTTATTTTAAGTTTTCCTTCTGATTTCAATTGTAAAGAGAACCAAAATGACTAGAGACCTGACGTTAGCGAGCCTGGTGGCGATCTCCTCCCAGCTCTGCTCCAGCATCTCCCCGTCAGGGTCCACCAGCTTCACTCCATTGTCCGGCTCCAGGTTGTGCGACGCCGTGATCATGATGCCGACCGTGCGACCTGCACACAGATCACATAACTTATCAGCCCCCTTATTCGCTAACTCAGTCAAGTCAAAGTCAAAAAAAAATATTGACCATAAAATCATACAGATTGCTTAGTCAACGTCAATATAAAATAATAATATCTTTGTATACTACCGCCCGTTTGGAAGTTGTGGGCTTAGGGATGGAGCAAAGAAGGGCAAGAAACTCCCCAGTAATCCTTTTAAAATATGTGAGTATTTCTACTTAAGTCTAAGGAAATACACCGAAGAGAGACGTACTGACTCAGTCCATCGCCCCTCTTTGGATTTCTGTGCGCCGAGCGAGATGGTAAAGACCACGCAGTTTTGTGATGATCACTCAATGATGATCCGTAACAATTAAGAAAGCCATCGGTGTCATTCAATTATCGTGTTACCAAAGGATATTAAAATAAGTCTGCTAAATTAACCGAACAGAACATCATAAAATTTACATACAGGCACAGTTATTGCTTCGGTCCCCACACTAGGATACCCTGTGACGTTAATTCGACCGGGTAGTATATTGCACCTAAATAGTAATTGCTCACAAAACTGTAATCACCTTATTAATAGATCTGTTTCAAGAAATTATATTGATCACCACAGTAATCGAAACGGTCAATATACATTTATCAATCGCCTAAAAACATCTTACAGCGAGCATGTGTAACAGATTTCAACTGGTGGATGTGCATATCCGCCGATTGCATCGCGGCTGCATCAGTGGCTTCCTGAGGTCAACTTATGACTCAACTTCGCAGAGTGTACCGAGTTTAGTGCGAGTCTTAGGCCGGACGCACAAACGACCACTCAAATTTCGATGAACATTCAAAGTCATGCTGTTATTCAGCAAATGAAATTGCGGCACTCACGTTGAGCAGTTGTCTGTGTGGCTAAGTATGCCTGTGCTATGCCGAATAGGAAAAGATATGCGTTATATTATTTCAGTCGGACTCTCCGCCACACGGGGTAAGATAATCATAAAATATATATATATTAAAAAAATAACCTTATCTTAAATCGTTGATCATTTTGAGCAATTGATTTAATACACAAAACAGCATTTTGCGACATGTGTTCTAAAAAATATTGACGTCACATTGATTGACGGACAATAACATAACGAGCGTTTTGACACTTCTTAAATAATATCTATTTGAGTATTTGGACTCAATTGTTATCATACGTATTTCACCTTATTATTTCTGAGAGCGAGAGCGTGTAAAATAGTTCATGTTAATTTGACACCGGTCGTCGAGACAGTAGGAGTTTATTTTTACTGTAAAGTCGTGAAAATTTGAGGTGAACCGTGTTCATAAATTCATACTGAACGCCGGTCGTTGACCGAACACTTTTCCTTTCGATGTTAAACGAAATCGTAGGTATCAGTTGTTTGTGTACTTTAGTGAAGTTGTCGTTGATGGCAATACCACGCAACATATATTATGGGCTATTGAAAATCAGTCGCAGAAGCACACCGCTCGAACGACCGAACAATGGCGAACTATTGTATATAAGATGTGTCGGCGAACCAGTTAATAGTGGTAGGTATATTATAACGAGTAAGGACGTTCTAGCGGTGATGCAAAACATCTTGAAGAAGCCTTCAATCTCCATGGCTGCAGCGATGAGCTAGCCCCTTTGTTACGCAAAATAGAGTATTGAATAACTGGCTAAAAGTGGACACAGTGGTGCATCTGCCACCCCATGTGGGAAAAGGCGTGACAATGTGCTTGTGCATATGCCTAGTAGTATCGTAAAAAGAAGTTTTATCGTAGGAAAGTGTGGGGCAGTTTATGTAATTCTGTATGATAAGCCCCATGAAGAGGTCTTGACAAATATTAGCTGAGATGTGACGAGGATGCTAATAGAGGGCAATAAACATCTCAGAAATGAAATCTTGTTAGGGCACTTTCTCTATTCAAATGACATTATTTATCACTGTTTAACGACAATCTTTCCACCAAATTTTTGATTCAAATGTTTGAAAATATCAACTATCTTACATACACTAGCTAAGCTAGCGTACAGCTCCAACCTGATGTTTATTCTAATTGTTTGGCTCTTTACTTTCAAGATTCATACTATGTTGACTTTAAAAGCGCCCATTCAACTCGGTTCTGCGCGAAATCTTTCATTATTCACTGATATAATTACAAGGTACCTAAACCTACCTCACACTAGGATAAGCCTGTGTCGCGAGGGGGGTTGCCTACAATATCAAAAAGCAATTTGTGCAATCAATCTCTAAAAAAAATTGTTACTTCAAGGTTAGGTCTGGCCGGTCTGGGCCACTGACCGTTGCCCTTTTGACCAACTCAGATAATACTAATTGAAGATAATTCGACTAAGCGACATCCGACACCGACCATGAGAGCTAACGCATATTACGTTTACTAATTTATAGCGTAGCGACAAAACCACCTAGGGCTGGGTGTCAAGTCTGGTAAAACTCCGCATAATCTTGAGTAAGACAATTACGCTGTACTTTCATATTATTTTTTTGCCGCCTTTGTAACGCAATGGTTTAGCTGTAAGGTTACAACTGAAAATAATTGAATTGAATTGAATTGAATAGCATAACAATTCAGTACATAACAACGTCAAAATAAGGAGCAGAATACCGATTTGACAGCAGCGCAACTGCCGCATAGCTATCAATGTGCAGCAGAATACCCATGTAGTTCTATGACATTCCATATTCGATCAATGAATTACTATGTGGACAGTAGACTACCAATTATGTCAAAAACGGGTCTTTGAATGATCAATTATTCATAATTGTGTTTAGCAGACTTGACGCCCTGGACTTGCGCCACTGGCATTCAATCTCTGAATCAGAGTAGGGTGAGAGTGCCTAATTCTGCACACCTCCATGTATCGCACACTTATTCACTTGGCACAAAAACCTCAGTGTCTATAGATGTATTTACCTACTGACTATAGTCTTTCAACGAGCTTTTGGCTGATGAGCGGACATTTTCTGGGGCGGGCGCCAGCTCTACGCAACGCAACGAACCTGTCATCAACACAGACTTTACACTCCTCATTGGTCATCACATCAAGCATTAGTTCCACCTGTCACCGCGCGCCAAAACATCGCTGGAAAGCTGTACTCGGATTTGGATTCAGAATTCCCCAAATCATAGATTCATACATTTCTGGACGTTTTTGTAGAAAATAATAATAATCATTTATTTCAGACGAATGTCCATAAAAAAATCAAAAATCTCAAATCCGGTGTGTGGATTCTCACGACTCCCGATATCGATCCCGATACCTTTCGTGGTATATGCGAAACCATTGAAAGGTATCGGGGTCGATATACTGAAGTGAAGATAGACAGCCTGCTTTAGGGTTTTTGTACAAAAAGGTGTGATATGATAGTAGTCTTTATTTTAGTAAATGATAGTTACCATTTTTGCATCTCGACCGCAGCACAGCTAACAGCCCCATACGATAGACGACATGCTCCAATAAGCTGGCTCTGAAATAGACATCAAACAGCAATGTTTTACTGTGACTAGCGTCATCCTAGAAGTAGACCTTACTGCAATAGCAATAGATAGCAAGCTATTGGTAATGCAGGGTTTCAGGTAGCTTCGGAATTTAGGTTTATTTTCAGTTGGCGGGTTGTTCAATAGAACATTAAATTTATTGCAGTTTGAGTAGAGACCGCGCCAAGATTCTTTGGGTTTCAGCGAGTTCTCGTCTCTGTCTCGCTCAATGAAAAAGGAAATTGGCACGAATTTTATCTAAGTATGTACATAGTCTGGTCATAAGTTTTGTCACATATGGAAAGTTAAATAAATGACACAATGAGTTACGCACTACAACCATTTATATATCAAATGAAAGGGTACAAAATACAGATTTAAACCACACTAAAATTATTCAAAATGTCCTCCTCTGGCTTCGATACAAGCCTTCAATCTGCTAGGCCAGTCATCAATCGAAGTACGCACGACATTCATGTCAATATCGGCGACTGCTTTAATCAGAGATGCTTTAAGTGACTCCAAATTGCGATGGGGTTTAGCGCAGACCTTCTCCTCTAAGTGCTGCCATATTTTATAATCCAAAGGATTCAAGTCTGGACTGGAGGAGGGCCAATCCTCGTGCCTGATAAAGACGATTCCATGGGTCGTGAGCCAGTTTTGGGTACTTTTCGCCTTATGGGCCGGTGCAGAATCCTGCTGGAAAACCCAGTGCCTATTTTTTAACATTGTTTGTGAAAGAGGTTCCACAATGTTTGTTAGGACTGTGTTTTGATATACGAGGGCACTGGTTTTCACTCCTTTTTCACAAAAAAACACCTCTGTTGGACCCAAATAGGAGACCCCAAGCCAAACCATGAATGCCGAAGGGCGATGGCCACGCTGAACACGTGGCACACGTTTGCTTGCTTCTACAATAGACTGTGCATACACTTTATCATTTTGTTTGTTGTAACTCTCCTCAACATAAAAAAAATTTTCGTCCGAAAAAACTATTTCGCGGTATTTTTTACCTGCGTACCGCCTTAACAAAACCCGGCATCTTTCGAGTCTGATTTTCTTCAGCCGTGCGTTATGAAGATGTGCTGTTCTTTTTCTGTAAGCACGCAGTCCTAGGTCTTCATTCAATACTCTTTTAACAGTGGTTCTGCTTAGTCCCATCTGCAGAGCCAACATTTTTTGCTTGCGGACAGGATTTCATTGGATTCGCGCCTTCACTGCTTTGATGACCGCTGGAGTCCGAACAGTACGAGGTCGACCGCTTCTTTGTTTATCATCTAAACTTGAATCTTCCCTGAATCGTTTGATAGTACTATAAATGAATCACAGTGGAATTTTTAAATTTTTCAGCAGTTTAAAAATCAATGTTGGTGCGTGGCCGCAACGATGCAATGCAATTATTGCGACTCTGTCTTCTTTGCGCGTCCACTCCCTATTGGAAAATGAAGAATATTCCAGAAAACCTGTATTTTTATTTTCTTGAAATATTCAAATTTCGAATTCCCATAACTTTTTTTGTGGCCTCTATTCTAAATTCGAAATTTTACCCATGTGACAGAACTTATGGCCCGACTATGTATACATGTACACAGTACGCGGCCATTGTTTTGGCACGTGTCGGGTCTAGTCTCGCTCTCTCTCTCTCCCCCGCCAAGACAAAGCCGAGTATCATACTGCCAAAACAATGGCCCTGTACTGTAAGTGCAACAGCTGATACATACAAGTTATTCTGAGTACCTTTAAACAAAGCAAACATAGCGTCACGTCCTTTCCCATACGGTTAGGCAGGGACACAGTTACGACCACGCTTATTCATTGATGTTTAATTAGGTGCTAGTTGCTGCTCGTGAGTATATAAACCAATCAATAAAACACTTAACGAAGTTAATGGTTAGTGTGTTTTAACGTTAGTAAACATATCAATCAGAGATACCCAGTACGTTATTGCGAAAACTTGTCTATCTTATCGGTATAATATAATATACGCATTAGTAAATCTCATACACATAGTTTTTGGTACTGTTCTGATTAACTAACAGAGCATCCTGGAGGCCACCATGACATAATACGAGGAATATTTGTGTACCGGGTGTTTGGAGTATGGAGCGACAAAACATTTTGGGGAGTTCATTCTGAACAACTTTCACTATAAAACCGATTTGATCAAAGCAACTTTATTTTTCACTTCTCAAATCATCTGATAACCGCTCGGCCCAAAATATATTGAGTTGTCAAAAAAAAGTTGCCGGATCAAATCGCTTTCATAGTGAAAGTTGTTCAGATCAGAATGATATCCTTTTCTCCCCAAAAAAATTGTCGCTCCATACTCCGAACACCCTGTATATGTATGTCACGATGTTTTCTGTTCTAGAAAAAGGCGCTGTAGTTTTCGATGAACAATATAGGGATTTTTGGGGGTAAAAAATCGATGAACCAGGTTTCATAACTGAAAAATCACGTATTTCCGAGTTTTCATGCTTTTCTCAATAGGATTGGCCATTTCACTTTAGTACAATGACAATAAGGCATAAATTCAAATGACAATCAAAAATTTAGTTTCTCATCGCGTCTTCATATCACGTGACACTTTATGGCGGGTGTTCTCGTAGAATTCACACAAAAAAGTTTCGTTCAAATAAGGTCGAATCTAAATTCATAATCTGCTATTCATTCTCCTTGCTTGCTTTAAGCAAATAGGCACTTTGTTTCCCTCATGAGATTTAGGCACAGAATTCTGCATTCTCAGTGCGTTAAACTCACGAGTGAAACAAAATGCCTGTAGGTTTGCTTCTCGTTTGCAGCTGTTTAACCCTCTGAGTACCTTTCTGAATACATCTATTGTAAGGGATGAAAGCATAACTTCCCCTAATTTTAATGTCTAATATTTTTCTTTTCCGGCCAGGGGAACGAGCAGAAGGGTTAAAAACAGAGCAGCATATTGATTGATGTTAATGCAGTCTGATAAATAAATATTTTATTGTGTTTGTACCACCAACCATCGAGCAAACCTCGGTAACCAGATATTGGAATATTTTATTAGTAATAATGAACAATTAGGCACAATGATTACCTTCTAACTTTGACAAAGGTTACATACAGTCCAAATAACAATAAAAAGTATTCAATACAGATACAAATATAATGCATCCCGGCTGGGGACAAAAAAAAACCCCAGGTCTTGGATGTTTACATGTTTGTGATGTCGCTGTTTCTGGTTCCCACGACACAGGGTATCCTAGTGTGGGGCCAGAAGCAATGTATTTAAAAAAGAAGAAAGAAAAAAAAAACTTAGGCCCTGTTCCAAGCAGTCGCAAATTCCTGATAAACCATAGAATTTGTAAGAAAAATTACAGTTGAATGAATCTACCATATAAAGCTTAACAAGAGTTCGGGACTGTTTAGAACAGGCCATTATTATTTTAATTTTACATACTTATAAGTAACTGGAGACCTATACTAGTTTCTCAGAGGTCACATTATCCAAGTTCAGTAGATGCTTCATCCATGAACTTTGTATTTGAAAGTGCTACCGCAAAAATAGGATCTTCAATATTATGATAAGAATAAGATATAAAAGTATTGATCTCTAAGTGTTTGGACACCTGCCAATATCGCTGGAAGACGGTTTGTTTTATTTTTATCTCTTTGATGAGGTATTTTACAATAACTATTGTGGAAACACATAGCTATTTCTTAGTTTAAGTGCCTCTTAAAATGCAGTGAAATTCTATGTCGAAATAAATTTTCGTGTGTACATAATTTATTGGTATGAAAAACGTAAGAAGAATGCAGCAATGATGCAAAATTATTGAAGTAGGTAGGTGTAAGTACATCATTCACAAGGCAACTTGCTTTCATCTCGTCTGGGATCAGTCATAAGGACAGCTATGACCAGAGGCTCCTCTTTTTCAAAATGACTTCCTTGTCAGATCGCAGGCGAATGCTAGACCTTTCCTTTCTACATAGTACATTAAACGGACTAGTCCAATGTCAAGACGTGCTAGAGAGGGTTGAACTTTCTGTACCCTGCATTAACGCGCGGCGAGTCTGTCTTAACCCTTTCAAAATACCCAAATTTAGGACTAACCTGGGAAAACATGCACCTCTAGCGAGGATGCTTTCCACTTATAACGACGTATGGACACCGTACAATCTAGATATATTCTGTGACAAATTAGGGTGTTTAAAGCGCAAGCTTATCGTCGGAAAACGAACTTAGTCGCTGTATAATGATGAGACGACCCATTTCTTTTTACATTGTTTAAATTTTCTGCAACTTTATTTTTTCTCTTATGTTTCGTTTAACTAGGTATCTGTTTTTACCCTTTACCTGTATACTTTATTTTTTGTAACTCTGTTTTTTAATATACATTTTTTTTTGTTTTTGTATTCAAGCGATTTGATATTTTTTGTGAACGCTGTGCGCATCTTTAATTGAGGCAAACTCTTAGATTGTTTTGGTAATATTTGTCTGTATGTGTTTGTGTTTGCTTTGTTGATGTGCCTTATATAAATAAATAAATAAAATAAATAAGTACATGAAAAATCATATTTCACCTAAATAAATAGATCTATTTATTTAGGTAGGAACTAGTTTTATGAATAAGCTTAATTCTTTGATAAGTTTGATTAATTAAATCATTCATCAGCGATTTATTTCGTTAGCGTCTAAAAATAAATGTATTAGGTCGTCACATGTGCGGCCTACAATTGGGACTAAATTTAATGGAAGTTCTGGAGGAAGTCACACATCTGATACACCGGTCAGGTCATTGACTGCTCCAGATTGCATCAAGTAAATTGGAACTATATTTCACTGAAGATAAAACATGTTTTTGTTTATACCTTGATCTTGCAATCTACTATTTTGCGTGCTAAATGCAAAAATAGGTACATAAGCAAAGAATGTGTGGATTAGTTTAGATGCAATTAACAATGACCTTTATTGCTAATGCAGATTATACTGTGTAGAAGAATGTCATTCCAGACATACTAGATCAGGGTCAAAGTTAATTAATTTTTAAGTGCACTACATGTGTTGTGATTTTTTTGATTAATTTTGGTCTATAAGCTACAAATTATAAGATATTACATATTAGCTAGTGTAAAGAATTGTACTTTATGATAATATCTAATAAGACGTAGGTAGGTAACAGCATCATTATTATTTGTTTTATGTAGGTATTACTTTTGCACTTATACAAAATTATATGGTACCTATTGTTGTTGTCATATTACAATGAATTATATGCTTTTGAATACTGTAAACAGCACAAGCTAATATAAGGTACCTACCTAATGATAGATCCAGACATCAGACTATCTATCTCATAGTGAATCATATAATTCTTATAAATGACTGTGAGCCTGTGACTAATCCATTGTTTTGACCATTAAAGTAACATCACAAGTCATCGACCAGTTTAACAGACAGACCACTTCCCGTTATAAATCGTAGTAGACCCTACAGATGAGTCATAATAATTGATTATCTCTACGATCTTGGGGCCACGAATCAACCAACTGATGCCAACGCGTCGATTTTTGATAAAACATGAGAGTGAAAGTCTGTCTATATTGATGAAATAATTGTAACTATAATTGGCCTTAGATATATTACCTAATTATGACGGAAAACCCCACATATGAATAATAAACTGGCACTTACTTCGTACGGAATCCAGCGGTCCCGTATTGAATGAAAACATCGGTGGTTTTCGGATGCATTTCTCGGGCGAATGCGTACACAACACGCAAGCTACTCGGCGGCATTGTGTTTTCAGATGTATTTATAAAGGCCGCGATATCACTCAGGTACGATCACAATCACTTCGTAATCAAAAACTAGATTTTACATTCCCGCTGCCACTCGATATCGCAACGACCAATGCACAGCACAAACAACATGCGAAGAAATGTCAATCGCCTTTCTAGCCGACCACTTCAAAGAGGCCACAAATGGTTCGAAGCAATCCGGTCAACGGTATCTTCGTAATTTGTCAGCGTTATTATCAGCATTCAAATGTCAAATCAGAAGTAGGTCACAGAAGTTATGTAAAATACCTCAAGATGGCGTTGTTTCAAAGTAGTTTTGCTACTTACTCCTAGATGGCGCTAAAAACTAACCATTCGGCAGGGGCTAGGCCGCGTGTTGCCTTGTGTTGCTCATAGTTACGATTTCATTCCATAGATGTCCATAGTTGCATCAAAGCTGGGCTCAAACATCCGGAATGACTCTCAGAATTTCAGTATTAGTAGGTAACAGTAATTCAGGAACCTTTGGCGTTATAATATCTTTTTAGTTTTTACTAATTTATTATTATTAATACTAATGTTGTTTTTATAAAGTTTGATAGGTAAATAAAAAATAAAAAACTAGGACCTCTCATGTCATATAAAAATTATAAAAATTAACTTCGAAAGACCGGTCGTAGTACCCACATTTGTTAGTTTTGTTACACTATTCTGACGCGTGCGCATAAACCCCGTCCGTGCTTATGGCGGGCAATTAGTGCTTTTAAAAATGCGTAAGTTTTTATTTTTGCCTAGGTATTTTTTGCTATGCTAGTCTAGGCGTGGAGGTAAACCTGTTTAAGGTAGAGAAGGCCTTGAGAAGGAATTAGTGTGATATACCTATCTGGTTGCCTCGACAGACGTACTTAGTTGATAAATTAATAAGAAATCATGACAATACATGGGAACTAATTTCCTGATGTAATAGTTACAGAGGCCACCAAGTTTGAAATCTTTTGTTCCCGAAACGCCCGTATATAGTATTTTTAATTTAATTACACGTAGAACGGCCGCTATTGGGATGTCAGTACAAATACATATGGTACAGATCCACCACTTTATCTAGAGAACATTAAATAGTGTTCTGAGATAAATATAACTGCGCCTTATGACGAGCTGCATAGGTATTATAATATAACTGAGCTGGAAAGCCTCTGATTGGCACACTGGCCATTCGGAGTAAAAAAACAATTATAATATAAGAAATTCATTATGATTAAGAAAAGCATAAAGCTCTATATTTTTTGCTTACTTACATAAATTACAATTTGTACAATTATTGTAATATTACAGCGTAACTGAACTTACGGAACAAATTAGCTAACGTAGACGGATATTATGTTTATCAATTTCTCTGAAATGGATTTGGAGTGAATACCTGACAGTGTTTGTATGTAATGTATGTCTGTCTGTACCTCTACATAATTACTTTTTAGTTAAAAGATACTACAGACATAAAGAGATTTAAGTTTGAGTTTAGTTGCGTCATTATTAGCTATTTCCTTTCCAAATACAAACGAGCAAATAATAAATGTGAGTAAGATTTTATTAACTTTTTCATTAAATCATTATTATTTTAATTGAAATGTATATACCTGTAATTATGAGTAAGATATCTTATACAAATACCTACCTGTAATTATACTACATAAAATTATCTAGTTATCCGACCGCCAGACGCTATGTATGTACTTATTATACAAGCTAGATAGGTATGATACAGGAATTATCATTGACCCAGACAAAAACTATAAGCTACGATTTCCACAATATTGTTTGAAGATTTAGGAGTTATCATTAACCGGGACAAAAAAGTCTTTAAACAATATTGTGGAAACCTAAGCTAGTCTTGTAATATTTCACCATCTCTGTGCCGAGCCCATCAACACATTTGCATTACACTTACACATAAATAATGGATAAATAATTAACACATGCATAGGTATTAAAACTTCTCGTAAGAGCATCTAATAAATAAAACTAATGATATTAGCACCTCCGTGGTTTGAAGTACCTTTGTGTGTGGTCTATCCCGACGACTACATAGTACGTAGAACTTTGAGATTAGAGACAGACAATAATCTCAATGGTAAAACGTCTAAACTCTATTCAAGACAGGTGGTATTGAGTTCTACTCAACATAAGTAACATTTAACATTACCTTAACACTCAAATTCCGAAAGCCAAATCAAAATAAGGAAGAAGTATCGTCGTCGTCGCCAAAAGAAAATCGCCAAAGAAAAGATAAAAACATAAACAAATATTACATTTACTTAAGGCGCCTCACAAATAAATTAGGGGTGCTTTTTCATGTATATTTCAGGAAATACTCGGCAAATCGTAATCAATTGCGCACAATTGCCATCCCACTCATTACAATTCGCGAGTAATATTCGCTTCTCACTTCTGCAATCTTCGTTGACCTTGGTTTGTAATTTTTCATACCTTACCTTAAGGTATCATAAAGAGCAACTTTCCGATTACCTACCTCAAATAGGTACAAGAAAAGAAAAATTTATGTCCACTATTTCAGAAGCAGGTAAAACAACTCCGTATTTGTTGATTTGCGTTCGAAGTACCGGCCCTCAGTTTTCATTTCCCCATTCAGGTTGTTTGGTTAGACTCAACATTAGTAGGACGGTAATGTATGAATCGTGTAACAATTTGAGTCAGATTGTATGAGAGTATGATATTAGAGATCCGAGAACGGACTGTGTGGCATTTGGTACCTACTCATTGTTGATTCAACTTCATGGTGGTCCGACTAGTATAAGTTCGCGACAGGCTGGGATGGCAATTGGAAGAGACATGATGCGGGCAGTCAGCATCAGGTAATACGCAAACTACTTAAAAAATTAGATCAATAGATCCTAAAACCATCTAGGTACACAGCGAAAGTGTTAAAAACATAGAGAATTTTGAAATTGTTATACTTTGGATGTGTGGTACAGCTTTGCAACGATGTTTTGGCGCATATCGTTGCAAAGCTGTACTGAATTTATCTATCTATCTATCTATCTTCTTCGGGTGCCAGAGGCTGGCGATCATTACGGAAATCTGCTCACGGGATACTGCGGCCCGGAATAGGGATGTTGTGCTCATCTTAGATTTTGGAGTCAGGATGTACTTACGTGGGTGACCAGGTCTTCTGCTTCCCTGGATCTTGCCTTGCATGATCAGTTAGAGGCTTAGTTAGAGCAGTTTAATTTGTTGTTGCGCATTATAAATATGTCTGAAATACTGCAGTTTCCTGATCTTAATATCCCGTATAAGCTCTAATCTTTTTTGGATTTTTTTTTTACACAGCAACATTGGTAATTTTATCTGTCCATGATATTATCAGCATTCTTCTGAAGAAATCGTTGGAAGAGGTAAGTCTGATTGTGCTCCCTAACTCCTAAATGCCCACAGCTTGGCTTTGACATGGTAATGGAGTTCTAGAAGATTTACACAGTTTTAAAAACTTTGCTAGTACCACAGATACTATAATATTGCTAGTATACCTAATAAAATAGAGGGTCGATTTCACGTCACAGGAATGATGCGTCATTTGTGTGAATTAATGTCATTCGTGTGTCATAAAACTTCGTGAAATCGATCCTCGTAGAAGATTCGTAACGCTTGCAACGCTATTTGCAGCGTGCCGTTACAATTACAACGTTCGTTCGTAGCAGATTCGAAACATTTGCAACGCTATTTGCAGCGTGCGTAACACCGTTCGTGGGTCAATTTCACGTCACACGAATGATGCGTCATTTGTGTGAATTAATGTCATTCGTGTGTCATAAAACTTGAAATCGATCCTCGTAGAAGATTCGTAACGCTTGCAACGCTATTTGCAGCGTGCCGTTACAATTACGACGTTCGTTCGTAGCAGATTCGAAACACTTGCAACGCTATTTGCAGCGTGCGTAACACAGTTCGTAGGACGATTTCACGTCACACGAATGACGCGTCATCGCGTGAAATCGACAATCGATCGAATTAAATCTCATTCGTGTGATACAAAAATCGTGAAATTGACCCTAGAATGCTTTATTTCTTAGGCTACATTATTTCTTCCTCTTTAGTAGAATACTTATTTATCTTCCTATCGTCAACATAATTTACATAATAATAGTATGAGGTACTATTTTTATTTATTATGACCTCTTTATACTTGTTCCTACAATACGCAAAGGGGTATTTAAAACGCTATGTAGCGTTGAATGTAGTGTTATAAATGAATAAAAATAATTAGTGGAAAGAGCAACCTCAGAACTCCTACCTTATTCACTGACTCGTCGATAGTGGGACTGGGTTCCGTCGAAAGGGATCATTCAACAATTACGTGATCACCGGAAGGGGGGGGGGGGGGGTCGGGTGCTTGTATATACATCGGATTATTTGGGGGGGGGGGAAGAATCCATGATTACGTCATCTGCGCTTCGTTTCCGAAAATAAATTATATTTAAATATTTACGTCCAATTTTGAAGTTTATTACTGGTAACACTTACTATTACATAGATGAAACGGGATTTCCCCTGCTATAGACAAACTGTGGAACAGTGTGACCGGATTCAGTATTTTATACTTTTTCGGCATATTTTATCGACTTTTCCAAGCATCAGTATTGTTATAGGTATATTGGAGGAAGTAAGTAAGTATTTTGGGTATATTTTAGGTAAAAAGTTATCAAAACTGTAACTTTATAGTTCTTACCTAGCATTTTGACAAAATGACACACCCTCTTCCCAAATTTAGGTCATTTAAGACCCATAGAAACGTGTCAGTGCTAATAAACAGCAAAATTTTAAGCACGGACGAAGATGACGTAATCAACGCGAGGGGGGGGGGGGGGGGGGTTAAAAACAAAAGATTACGCTGTGATCACATATTGGGGTTAAAAAAACGGCCAAAAATGATCACGTAATTGTTGAACGATCCCAAACCGTAAATAAGTCTAAAAGCTTAATCATTTATCAGGGGGGCAAAAGTAACTCGAAATGTTTCCTGTTATGTATACATATTTATAACACATAGCTAGCAGCAGCAAGGTACGTCGCGAAGTCGGCTTGACACACTGCAGTGCTGCCGTGAAAATCTGTATTTCAGTTGAGGTATAGTAAGTACAGTCCATTTCGTATTTAGTTTACCTACATACCTATCTATATGATTTATTGTAGTGAAGTCATTTCTATATTAATGTAAAATTTCAAGCCGTACCTACTGAATAACTGAAAACCGTACCTTTGCCACCCCGTACCTAAATAAATGTGCTTTCTAGTGGTGGCAATAACGGCTGTTTTGCAATAACGAACAACACTGTTGTGTTATTTCAAAATAACTATTGTCGTAAACTGTTATCCTGTTATCCTGTTATATTGCTGTTTGGTAAAACGATAATTGAATGAATCGCAGATTGACAATATCATTATTTATGTTCTTGCTCATTATCAGTTCTTCCCTTCATACTTTAAACAGGCATAGGACTGTCAAAATTATTGTCAATACTTCGTATTCGAAATATATTTGAGAAACTAGTTGTTTGAATGAATTATAGACTGATTATTTGGAGTGTTGCCGGATAATCGATGGTATATCGATTATTAATCGATTCTCCTAAGTACATATAAAAAATCTAACAAATCGATCTGGCATCGATTTTATCGATATAATCGACTGTATCGGTACTATCGATTCTTATACTTGTACCAATAAAATCGATTATAATCGATTATTCGATTGTAATAGCTGTTTCTGATAATTAAATCGATTATATCGATAGTATCGATGGTGAGAAGCAATACGATAGAATCGATACTATCGACACAATTGATTAAATCGAGGTATCGTTTAGATTATATTTTTGTGTAATCTGTAACGTAACAATATATTCTAAACCGATACCTCGATTTAATCGATTGTGTCGATACTATCGACTTTATCGATTATATTGTTTTGCTTCTCACCATCGATACTATCGATATAATCGATTTAATCATCAGAGACAGTAATTATAATCGACTAATCGATTATAATCGAATTTTTGGTACAAGTATAAGAATCGATAGTATGGATTTAACCGATTATATCGATTGAATCGATAACAAATCGATTAGTTAGATTATTTAGGTACCTACTAATCGATTAATTGATAATCGATTATCCGGAAACACTTTGGAATTATGGTGATACCGGCGGCGTATTTAGTAGTTCATTGATCTTATTTACATTTTTTTAGATATACATTTTTAAATTTACAATTTTTGTTATTCTATTTACACACAGTTATTCCCATTTATAAACATCATAGTCACTTTATCATCTAAAAAACATTATCATACGCAACAGAGCGCACGCACCCCACCCCCCATTGGTCAGACGGCCGGACGGCGGCGGCGGCGGCGTCGCGTCATTGGCTAATCATTATTGAGAACAGCAGCAAAGTCGACAACAGCGCGCGACTTCAACAATGTAAAACGCAACGATAACTAACGACAACAGGATAACAGGATAACAGGATGCTTGAGTTTTCGACAACAGTGTTGCTCGTTGCGCACAAATAACGCATTATATTATCTGTTGTCGTAATAACGACCACCACTAGTGCTTTCTATCTTCTACTTATATTTCTCGCAAAAATGGAGTTATTGAAGAAATGGGTAAACGCGGGCTCATTGGTACCTCTACCTCCCTTACGGTTTCCACACCAATCCGAAAACCCACCTGAGACCCTCGACCGTTCCCTGAATCAGCCCGACCCGTTGGGGGGCAGCCCCGCATGGCGGCGAGATCAAAGCGGGCGGCGCGTTTGTTGCGCGGGCGCAATTAGGCGCTCGCGGTAATGAGACTGCTAATCGCGGGACGAGGGCTTTCGGTGGTGCCGTCGCGCCCGCCGCCCGGTGGGAAAGAGGCTTTTCAGACAATACTAACATTCAACGCAAGCCCCCCCTGATTTTGTTTAAGGAGGTAGGACATTCAAATCAATTAAAACTCTGCACAAATCAGTCGATGGAAAACGGAGAATACATTGCACGAATTTACATTTAAGATCAAGAAGACATAAGACATAAGACATAAGACATAAGACATTATTTATTGATAATTGGTTAATTACAGGTCATTAATACACAGTAAGATAAAAAAAAAAAAAATATTACAGACCTCATTATCATTTAAGATAAGATAAGGTGCATATGAAGATCATATTATTAATTAAATTAATTAATTAAATAATTTTTTGCATATTCAATTATAAGTCAAGTATTAGAATAATATTTAATTGTAGTTACATTCCATACTTATGTATGGGTTGGGTACGGGTACTGTCTTTTATAAATTCCTCGTAGGTATAAAACGACTTCTCGACTAGCCATTTCTTTAGTTTATATTTGAAGTTTGGCAAGCTCGGAGCATTAGTGATCTCCTCTGGTAGCGCGTTGTACACGTCTGGAGCCATCATCTGTATTGTCTTGGCTGTTTTTGCCAGCCTACACGAAACGCCGGCTAGTTTATTTGCACCTCTAGTAGAGTGATTATGTTTGTCTCCTCGTTTTGGTATTTTATCGAAATTCATTCTAGCGTGTGTCGCAACTTGGGAAATTAGAAGAGACGGTACTGTTAGAATCCCGAGCGCTACAAAGTGGGGCCTGGCGGACGTATCCTGGGCCACGCGTGCCATCAGTCGCACGGCGCGCTTCTGGAGTCTGAAGACGCGTTCCCAGTCGGCAGCGCGTCCCCAGAACTCGATACCGTACTGTAGCAGTGACTGGACAGTAGCGTAGTAGCAGGTTCGGACTGCTTCCATGGGTAATGTTGAAGATAGTCTACTAAGGGCGAAACATGCGCTACCTAACCTCCCGCACAATTTCTGGATGTGGTGCTCCCAAGTCATTGACTGATCTATAATAAAGCCGAGGAAGGGAGAAGAGGTAACTTGTTCTATTTGCGTTCCCTTGACGTTTACATGCAATGTGCGCCTCTTGTGTCCAGAGAGGTCAAACTGCATTATTTGCGTTTTAGTTAGGTTAAGCGCTAGGCCGTTAATTTGGAACCAGTGCCACAATTGGTTCGCTACTTTATTTAGTGTGATTTCAAGTGTATCGAGAGTTTTGCCTGTCACTACCGCTGCTACGTCATCTGCAAACATGAATAAATTACCATCGGTGGTTACTTTTGGTAGATCGTTTAGGAGAAGAGAGAATGCAAGGTTTGACAGTGAGGAACCTTGCGGAACTCCCATTTCTGTCGTTGTTCCTGTGGATCTTAAGTCTCCTCCTGATCCTGATACATACTGTGTACGATTTTTTAAAAAGCTTGTAAGTAGACTGAGAGCTGAACCGTCGATTCCGTAGAATCTGAGTTTCATTCTCAGTACATTGTGGTCTGCGACATCAAAGGCTTTTGAGAGGTCGCAGAACAGGACAGCTACTTGCAGATGTTGCTCTCGAGCGTCTAAAATGCGTCGCACCACTTCACGGGCGAGCATCGTGGTTGAGTGGTGCGGTCTATACGCGTATTGGCGGTCGGTCAGTGTATCGGTCGATGTCAGATACTGTATCAATCGAGTACTCAGGCCGTTCTCTAGTATTTTGGCTATCGCGGGAATAATAGAAATTGGACGGTAATTATTTGGGTCACTTTTTTTACCCTTGCCTTTATAAAGAGGACTGATTTTAATTTCTTTGAGAGCTTCGGGATATGTACCATTACGCAAGCACAGATTAAATAATGATGATAAAGGTGACGCTAATGTTGGGGCGCCCAGATGGATCAGTTCTATTGATACATTGTATATGTCCTTCGTTGATTTTACCGCGACGCGTTTCTTTATTATGTCATAAACTTCTTTGGGAGTGAAGTTAGTGAACCTCAGTGTGCGGTCGGGTGGCGCCCGCGCGGCGAGTAGAGCTGCGCGCGCGCACTCCACGTCGGCTCGCGGGGCTCCGCACAGGGCGGCTGCCGTCGCGAATTGCACATTGAGATGATTTACTAGCTCCTGTTTGTTATTAAAATTGTCTCCACTGGGTGTTTTTACTATTTCAGTGTAATCCATTTGAGTTCTCTTTTTTCCAGATTCTGTACTAACTATACGCCACATTGTTTTTACTGTATTTTCGTTATTAGTAATCATGTCAGTATAATATTGTGTTTTTTGCGATTTTAGCTTTATGTCATATTGAAATTGTAAATATTTTATTTTATTTTGTATGTCAATATTATTAGGGAATTTATTATTAATGTCAATTATATCAAATATTAAAGCTTTCATGTCATATATTTCTTTTGTTATCCATCTATTTTTATATGTCACATTAGGCTTTATTTTATACGGGAAGCATATTTCTGATTTGTTTATTATGATATTAATAAGTGATTCGGCGAGTTCGTCCGCCTTCGTCTTCCCGATGCATACCTGAGGCCAATCTACGCTGTCGAGTGCAGCCTGGAAGGCCGTGCGGCTGGCGTGGGTGTAGTCACGCACGCGGCGCACGCGCGGGGGCGGTGCGTGCGCGCTGCAGGTGAGCGCGGCGCGCACGGCGCGGTGGTCGCTCAGGTTAGTGACTACGGGAGCGGGTGCGACGGTGTCGGGGGCGGTGTTGCAATACAAATGGTCCAGGCTTGTTGCACTGGTTGAGGTGACTCGGGTCGGGAAGTCGACTTCATTTCGGAAGTTGTGTGCCAATAGAATTTCGTTTAGTCGCTTATGCTCCGAGCTTGCGGTCATTGTATCTATGTTGGTATCGCCTACTATTATGCAGTCGATACCGATGTCATTAATCTTGTCGAGGAGTTGGTCTAATATTTCTAAGAATTTGAGTGCGCATACTAGATTTGTTCTGTAAATGCAGACAATCAAAGTCCTAAAATCTATAAGTTCTATAGCAGATACTTCGCAGTACTGTTCAACTGATAAGTTGCATAGTTCTATGTTCTCAGTCGCTCTAATGCTATCTTTGATAAATATGCATGACCCGCCGTGCTGTATTACCTTGCGACAGTAACTAGACAGCAGAGTGAACCCGTTTATATGAATACAATTAATTTGATCGGCGGTCAGCCAGTGTTCAGTAATAGCTAGAATGTCACAGTTTAATTCTTGTTGTGTTGCTACTTCTATGTTTTTTGTTTTATGATTCAGCGATCTAATGTTTTGTTGTACTATAATAAGTTGTTTAGTGTGGTTCACTTGATGTCTCGGCGCGTGCGGCGATGGCTTCGGGGGTCTGAGGCAGCGGGGGGGTGGACGCGGCTGCGGAACCGGCTTCGGCTGCAGAGAGGGAGCGGTCATGGGCTCCGCGGGTTGCGGGGAGGGCTGGCGAGCGCCTCGCTCGCCCGGCGCTGCGACGAAACCACTCGCTCACCTCAGTCAGCGGAGGCCAGTTGTCTGCTCTCAAAAAGTAATCAAGCTTACTCTCGGGAACTGTGATGGCGAATGATGCGTAGTGGTTATGTTTAAGTTTCATCTTTTCAGCCTTGTAGCCGCCAGATGGATTCTTCCTCTGCATGAAGGCTACTAGTGATGCTTCCGTGGTCTCTGGTTTGAAGAAACAGGCATGTATCCTCCTCACTCTTTCTACGGTTTGTAGTTCGGTGTCCGTAGCTCCTGTTCCTCTGATAACATTCCTTGTATTGCGTCGGCCTTGTTTACGCGATGTACATTAGATGATTCACGCCGTTCAAGCGCGAAAATAATTTCCGAAAGACACGTTTTTATTTTAGGCTAGGAGCGCATTATAATTTGAATATTTGGAATGAGCAGTTGTCTTAAAATATAAAAAAAATATTAAATTGTTTTAACATAGTGCGTCATTATTATTACAATCCAAAATCAAGCAATAAATATTTTAATTATATTAATAATTAATTAAATAATCTATGGTGCCGATTGAGGAAAACCACTATGTTGCTCTACAGTGGGATTGGTATGTATTAGTGAATTTACGTTTCGTAAACTCAGGCACTTAACCAACATCCTGGGCTTTTCATTAACACCGGTTTTAAATATTACTATTTTTAGCCATTAAGGTGTCCCACTGCTGGGCAAAGGCGCCCCCCTCTTTCGTCCACACTTCCCTGGTCTGTGCCACCTCCGGCCGGCAGAAACATGTCGAGGTCGTCCCGCCATCTCCGTTTAGGGCTGCCCCTACACCGGTATCCGTCCTGTGGCACCCAGTCAGTGGCGATTTTCGCCCATCTATCTTGGTGCATGCGACTTACGTGGCCGGCCAAGTTCCACTTTAGCTTAGCGGTCTGTTCACCCATATCAGCGATGCCATTG